>OX387433.1:35393735-35993735 GCA_947563755.1 Lochmaea crataegi | reverse complement strand
GCGAAGTTATACATATGAATAACAAAAGTAAAATCAATCAGGTAAGTTAATTATAGTTTGATTTTCATAATTCAATATACAGGGTAATTGATTTGTGTGATTTAGCTCAGTAGGTCTGTTATCATAGAAGATACCTAAAAAAGTAATATATAAAAATTGTAGGTATCGTATAGATGTCGGATTTACATCTCAGATTTCATAAACAAATTTTTCCCTATCTTTTGCTAAAGTTGATGCTTCTCTCCATGTCTTGCCTCTATGTTATAATTAGTTACAATGTTATGGGGTGTTCAATAACTCGATGCCAGAGCAAAGTTATGTTTTTTTTTGTAACGCAACTGCAAATTGTCAAGGACCGATGACAGTACAATAATTTTAATTAAATAAAAAATAATTCCTTCGAATTATGTGACCGCAGCGTCGCGCATTGTAGCTCTTGCACCATTTTAAAACTACAACGACAATAACCTTACTTTTTATATTTGACAGTAGGCAAATAGTAATCATTACTTTCAAAATTAGAACATTGAAATTTTTACAATAAAAATTCATAATGGGCAGGGTGTGCGTTGTTAAAAATTGCATTAGTGGTAGTGCTGGTGATATAAGGCAAAGACGTGAGCTGAATGAGAAAAAACACGATTTTTGTAAGTACCAAAGGTAATTAAAAATATTCAGAGATAAATGAAGTAGGAAAGAATATTTATTATGATACGATTAAAATTATTTTCTCTTAAAATATGAATAATAATTTTATTGAGCAGCTTCAGGGGTTGAAAGGTTGAATTTTCACATAAAATCACTGCAAGACATAAAAGTCTGTGTGCAAGTCTAGTTAGCTTAAGACGTTAGTATCAAAACTAAACTATATAGGCATAAACACTTACTCCAATTAGATTATAAATGATTTAATTATTTCATATTGGAGCTATAAATATCTTCTAGAATAACATACTGAAGAAAAGACATGATAGTAGATATTCATATTTTTCATTACGTGAAAAAGTAAATACATTCAGCAGCTCCGAGTGGAATTAATTATTCTACCACCAAATATTCGAACGGTTCCAGGACCCAAACCGTGTTGGACTCATCCCCAAGGGGATGCCTACCAACCAAACCCACCTCAAACTCGCCGTTACCCCTGCCTCGAAATCACTACTATAGCATACTTCGAGATGGGCGGCGGTCCCTCGCACACTCTCCGCTCATACCATCGTCTTCTCCCTAACTATCACTTCTATCTCTCATGCCTTATCGAGTCCTTCTCTCCGCCTAACCATGCTCTCTACTACGCCACACACCTCCATTCATTCCTCCTCCCCCCCCTCAACATTATCTCCACCATGTTCTCCCAATACACCGCCATCCCTAGTTTCCTCTCCAATTTCTTCAACACTTCCTCGTTCCTCCAGCATATGAACACATGCCCCACAGCATGACCCCGTGTCAAGAAGTAGTTCACCTCCCCGAATTTCCGGTCCATCCAATCTCTCCTCCATTTAGCGCGCCCTCACTACTCCCACCTTCTCTCCATTCCCTCCTCCATCCATTCCTGTACTTTCTCTCTGGTCGCACCCCTCCAGCGTTTATTCCTGGCTCTAGCTATCACGTCCAATGGGTAGGACCTTGCCAGCACCGCTGCTGCTAGTCCACCTACTGTCCTGTACCCCTGCACCACCCTCAGCAGTATCCCTCTCTGCACTCGCAGGAGTGGCCGTTCCCGACGTCGAAGAACACGAGTAGAGCCAAATTCTTGTTCCTCCGGTTTCCCTCCCTAGCCCTTTCAACCAAGCCCATTAACCTGCCCAGCACCGAGATGTATGATTTACCCTTCGCAAACCTGTGCTGGTTTACCCTAAAACCCCCATTCTTACTAACTTCCTCCTCAATCCTATCCTTTATTATCCCCTTCATCAATTCACCCATACCACACAGCAGGCTGATGGGCCTGTAGTCCCCCGCCCGCTTTCCCTCTCTACTCGTCTTCTTCAGCAGGATCACCCTGGCCACCTTCCATCCTTCCGAAAACTCTACTTCCCCCAGCATCCTGTTGAATAGCTCCAAAAAGTACTCTGCATTGTCATCCAACAGCCTATTCATCACTTCTCTACCGGCCTTATCCCCCTCATTTTCCCTACCCCCTAGTATCCCGGACTTCTCGAATCCTGCCCTCCACTCCTCCTTCTCCCCCTGTGAACAATTTCCCTAAAATATCCTTCTCCCAATCTTCCTCTAGCACCTCGTTCCTAATTCCACCCATCCTCTTCACCGCTATCTCATACGCCTTTCCCCATGGATTGTTTTCTAATTCCCCCAGTAACTCTTCCCACTTCCTTCTTTTTTCCCTCTCCACCCTACGCTCCAGTTCCTTCTTTTTCTCTTTGTATCCTCCTTTTTCTCTATCATTTCTCTTGCTCTTAACATCTGTCTTCGTTCTTTCTTACACTCCCTCCACAGTTCCTGTATTTGCTCATTCCATCAGTAATTAGCCCTCCGCTCACGCCTATTGCCCTTTTTTCCCTCTCTTTTATCACATTGTACAATTCATCTATATCATGTCCAAGTCCCCTTTCTATCTCCTCTGTTACTTTCTCCTCATACTCTCTGCCCCGGCCTTCGTCCACCTAAATCCCCACTCTTCCAATAATTCCTTTCTCATTTTCCTTTCCCTTTACATTTCTATTACCTAACCCCACTTACCTCACTCGCGAACCGCGAACTGTTAAAGAAGCTAGCAGCCAATAAAACATCATGAACTCGAGTTTTATTATCGGCTGTTTTGTTCTGCCGTCAGATGTTTTGGTAAAAGGATTTAAGTGACTGGTATAGTCTCCATGGATGAAATGGTAAGATTTTCTCTGCGCCCTTTGTCAATTTGTCAGCCATTGTCTGGCGTTGTTTGTGTATGTAAACACGTGGTTGTTTGTATTCAGTTGTGTTATTTTGTTCTTCTGTTTTTGACTATAATTATAAAATGGGATTTGTTCGTTGTTGTGTTCCCCAGTCCCAGGGTAGTAACAGAAAAGCACTAAGGTTATTAAAAGTTTCTATCTTTCAATAATTAACTAAATCGAAATCATTATCTTAAATTTTTATTACTTCATGTTTTATTTGTTAAATAAAATGTGTCCTTCTCAATATCTTGTTTCTTTTATAAATCAAAAGGCTCTTCTTCTCTCCTTTCAAGCCATCAGGAACAATTTTGGGTTATTTGCATTTTACAATTTTTAAAGTAGTTACTACTTAAAAGGGCATTGAAGGCAAAAAAAACAAAAATTGTTATTTTGGTATTGAGAGTTATCAAAACTTAGGATTGTATGGTATAAACTTTAAATTTACCGCCAATAAATTTGACAGATTTCTGCTTAACTATCTCTCTTGATATACCATATTTGGCGAAGCTAAATTTTTAATTATTTTGATTGTATTTGGTATGTGCTTTCAATAAGCAGAGAGAAAAATATAAGAGAAGTGAGCCAGAAAAATAACAATACCCTTCATTATTTCTAAAAATGTAACAAAAACTATACAACAAATACCAATCTTAACAAGGTTATAAAAACACGCCTTACCCTTGTGTGAGCGATAGTAAGGGATGACTGAAGTGTTATTGTTCCAAGGAATGGCTCCTGTTTACGACGTTTCAACTTCAAGGGTTGGAGTATTCATTAATAATTCCACTTGAATTTCCATGGACAAACACAAAGGAGATTGTTTCACATTTTGTAACATACAACAAAGTACATCGGCACTATTGTAATTAATATATTGTGCGTTGGATTTGAATGAATAGCAGCTATATTTTGATTTTTTTCTGCTTTATTTCAGTGAGATCTAAAACGAACGTCGCACATTCAACGGTATTCAATTCTGAACTGATTAAAAATTATATATTATAAT
Source organism: Lochmaea crataegi (assembly GCA_947563755.1). NCBI lineage: Eukaryota > Metazoa > Arthropoda > Insecta > Coleoptera > Chrysomelidae > Lochmaea > Lochmaea crataegi. The sequence goes on along the minus strand of OX387433.1, from coordinate 35,989,832 downwards.
ATGTATGTTGGGGTGACATACACTGAGACCTAAAATATCTATTGTGTCCCCTTATTGTGGACATGTACTGGCTTTAACTTAGGTAAATGTCCCTCTTCTATCCAGTAGTCTCCAAGGTGTTGTGCCCTAGGATTCTGAATTGCTGTGCAGTTCGCAAGTATGTGGATGGAGGTTTCTTCTTCCATGCCACAGAATCTACATTCTTCTTCCTCCACTAGCTTTTTCAGGTGCCCATCCAGGCGACAATGTCCCGTTAGGATCCCTGTTAAAACTCTTAGTGCAGTTTCACTTTGACGTATTGTAGTCAAAGCAGTATTTGATCTCAACAGGCTGTAGTCACCCAAAAGAATATTTGATTGTCTAAGTCCTACTAGATCTTTCCAATAGTCAGATCTTCTCTTTTTCTCGGCGTTGCCTATTTCTTCCAATATTACATTGCGGCTGATACCGCAAAAGGGTTCCGGCCCCCAAAAGGGTGTTTCGGTCCCCCTCTTTGCTAGTTCATCTGCTATTTCATTTTCTTCTATTCCAGTGTGACCTGGTGACTAAGGTGACTATATTGTTCTCGTCCAGTTAAATAAGTTTGCCTAGGCATTCCCATCCTTGGCAGGATATTCCGAGGTCAGTCAAACCACACAGGAGTTCGTCAACCGTCAGGATCCACAATAATGGGAATGTTACTCCTCCCTGTGGACATCCTCTGGTTGTACAGATGTAGACAATGTCTTTGCTCGTCCTCGTCTCTGCTCCATTCGGATGTTGTGCTGTCCACACCTCTTCTATTTAATGCTCTTTTGACGGCCTCACGAGGAGTATTGTCAGAAGCCCCTTCTATATCTAAAATGCACATACTACGGCTTCTTGGTTGTCTAAAGTCCCTCGGATACCCCCGACAGTTGTACCAGTGTAGTCTCCGCAGATCTGCCTGACCGGTAAGCATGCTGATGCGGTTGGAGAGGTAGTCTGTCCATATTATAATATCATAATGGCTGATCATTTCAGTAAGCTGTTAAGTTGCTCTGGCTATTTAGCATATATGGCATAAGTGTAATATGAGGAGATGATACTGTTGCCTCCTGGCTGAGAATTGGTGACATTCGGTTGTATATTACATAATATTTTAAATGCGAGGAGAAATATTGCGGTTATTTCTCAAGCATGGAAAATGCATTGCAACTCCTGTTTTGTACTGTGCTTTTTCCACGACTTTTTTATTACTAATTACAAATTTAATGGAAACAGTTCATAAATATTTTTTAAGTATTGGAATTTATATTTAATGCTAAATTTTGAGAATTGCTATCAACAATGGGGTGGCCAGATATTTATACAACCATATTAGAAGTTGACGGTATTGGCAAAGAAATTATCTTTTAGTCTGATGTCACAGGATTTATTGGATGTGATGTAGATGGTACAATTTTTGAAATATTGTCATCGATAGACGTTGAAATTGTATTCACTCTTATATTTCCATTTAACATGGAGTTGTCCAGATAACTTTCTGCCACAGTTGATGACTTCCACCAACCGTGTCTTCTCAGTGTGAACAAATCTCCATCAGCATCTACTAAAAGAGTTCTTAAAGACCTTCGAAAGCAGTGGCCATTGTATTTATCTGGATTTGGAAGTTTCAAATATGTGGCGATTTCCTTACGAGTATTGCCAATGTTCTTTTCCGTATATTAGTAATGAAAATTGGGAAACATTTTAACGGATTTATAAATATTTTTTACATATTGTGTAGAACGAACCAGATACAATAAATAAACGTTCAGTATTAGTTTTGGTATCACGAACTTTAAGAACTAATTTATCTTCAATGTTAATCATTTTAAAATTTTTTTATTCTTGTTTTCGACAAGCACCACTAATGCCACATAGCATAACCTAAAATTGATAGTTGATACAACTAATCATCAACTGAAAGATAGATAGCTCAATGTACACACCTTAGCAAATACTCTCTATCTGGTGCATTAAAAATAAGGTTGTTGATTTTGTTTCTTTATACCCATCGTACTGCAGTTATGAAAATGCTTTAACTTTTGAATAATCCGCTATATTTAGGTCATTCCTCACGTTTATCATAGTTTTCAACATAGAATAGATGGCCCGTAACGACGACGGTCAAAATCTTTCTGAAAAATCGCCAAAATTTGAGAGTGCAACATTTTCAGAACTCTCTATGTACCTACGCTAATCCATAAGTTTCATATACCGCGTGTCCCAGAAGTTTCTGATCTATTTTAAGTAAGTCGTGCTTCTTTCAAAAACATTCGGTATCATTTTTTTTAAACGTAGGTATTTGTTAGCAGGCAAATTTTGCAATTATTGCTTATTTAAAAGGTATGTGTCAGACATCTTCATCTAATAGACAATCGTCATAAAAAAAACCAAATAACATACTAATTTTTCATCTTAACTTCAACTAATTAGACATTTTCGGAACGGAGAAGAGTTCAGCTTTTAGATAGAATAAAAATATATAGGGTGTTCCAGACGATATTTGCATTTTAAAAATACCATTTTTTTACACTCTATATAAGATTTCACTAATTATACTAAAAAAACTTGAAATGAAATTGTTAATCGAAAACCGCACCTCCATATCATTTCTAAGTTCCAAGATTTTTGCGCAGTTGAAATGGGTCAGGAACTACTGGGACACCCAGTATTATGTTATTAGTTTAAGGGCGGGTGCAATGATGGCAATTCTTAGGCTGAAATCGGGAGACTTATGGCCCCCGAACAATGTTCGAGGACACATTGATACAACTGGGAAAATACTAGATGAATCCATTTCACATGAGTTTTTATAGCATGACACCCGAGAATATATTCACTGAGCGAGTGAACACCATCATCCCATTAGGGAACAGATAATGCACCCAGGTAACTTTGGAGAAATCATCAAATCAACGATGGCTCCAGAATGAACCATAGCACTGGGGCTAAAAGGATCTAGGAAGGGAATGTTCTTTAGCCTTGGTCAATATACTATTGTGTTCCAACCAGAGACGATTGCTGCTATAGCCTGTATTGATGAAAACATCAAAAGACAAAAAATTAAAGCTATCAGTAATCCAACAACTAGGTCTAGACTGGTAAAAAACTGCAAATAAACCCTTAACACAAAGTGTCTCTAATATGAGTGCCAGCATATGAAGGGATTGTACGTAATGAACTGGCTAGATAGGGAACACCAACTCAAATGGAGGTTGACACAAGGACACCTTTTTTTTCGGACCGAGATGGGAAACTCATGTTCGAATGGGTCCAGGACCCTGACAGTCTTAGACTCGTCCCCAAGGGGATGCCTACCAACCAAACACACCTCAAACTCCCGTTACCCACCCCCGCCTCGGAATCACTACCCTCACATACTTCGACACGGACGGCGGTCCCTCGCACACTCTCCGCTCACACCGTCGTCTTCTTCCTAACTTTCACTTCTACCTCTCGGGCCATATTGAGTCGTTCTCCCCCCTTAACATTATCTCCAGCATGTTCTCCCAATACACCGCCTCCCTTAGATTCCTCTCCAACCCTTTCGGCACTTCCTCGTACCTCCAGCATCTGAACACATGCCTCACATCATCCTCCACTTCACACCTCTCGCACACTCCTCCATACGAATGCTCCTTCCCTTCACCATCACCCCCACTTCCCTCGTCTTGCTCCGTCTCTTCACTAGCAACCCCACTGTCTTATCTTCCGCCACTTCTAGTCTGCACCGCTCTATCTTATCCACAATCTTCCTAGACATTATCTCCGCCTTTCTTTCTACCTATGCCTCTCCCTTTGCCGTATATACCAGACACACATCGTCCGCATACACCGTAATCTCACATCCTTCTTCACATACTATCCCACAAACCTCATCAAACATAGCGTCGGTCCAAGAACCGAGCCCTCCTCCCTCTAGTGTCTACTATCACACGTCCCGTGAGGTAGTCCTCCACAAGGTTAACCAAACCCTCCCCTACTCCAAGCCCCAGCAACGCGCTCAACACTGCCCGTTTGCTGAAACTGTTGAACGCGTTCCCGACGTCAAAGAACACGAGAAGGGCCAATTCCTCCGGCTGCCCTCCCTAGCCCTTTCCACCAAGCCGAGATACATGATTTTCCCTTCGCAAACCCTTGCCGGTTCACCCTAAAACCCCCATTCCCACCAATTTCCTCCTCAATCCTATCCTTAATTATCCCCTCCATCAATTTACCCATACAACACAGCAGGCTGATAGGCCAGTAGTCCCCCGCCCACTTCCCCTCTCTACCCTTCTCTTTGTATCCCCTTTTCCCTCTATACCTTCCCTTCCCCTCAGCATCCGTCTTCGTTCTTTCTCACACTCTCTCCGCAGCTCCTTCATTTCCTCATTCCACCAGTAATTAGCCCTCCGCTCACGCCTATTGCCCTTCTTTCCCTCTCTTTTACAGCCCTGTATCACCCCTGTGTCCCCTTTCTATCTCCCATGTTTCTTTCTTCCTTATACTCTCTGCCTTGGCCTTCGTCCACCTCCATCCTCACTCTCCCGATAATTCTTGTCTCCCTTTCCTTATGTGGAGACGGATCCACATACCTATGTAAGCTCAAGCTTTCCTCATCCACGAGCACTCATGAATGTGGGCAGTAGTCCATCATTTAGCATCGCCAGCCCGTTGGATGTCAACACATCCTCCAGGATCTCCGTTTTCATCCCGCCCCATACAGTATTCTTAGCATTGAAGTCCCTTGTCAAACTAATAATAAAGAAGTATCCCATACGTAGCCAACTTACGTAGACACAATGTATATTACGTAACACTTTAGATCATTGTTTTATGGTTATTAAAAATGGAGATGGTCGAACTAGGAATTGTGGTCCAGGAAGAAAATATAAATAGTCATATTTAACAGTGGTAAGTTCATTATTTGTTGTAATTCGTTTTCAAGATTTTATTTTAATTTTTCATTGTTGATACAATATCTTAAATTGTGATTATCATGTTTAGTAAGCATTTTTCACTTTTTTGATCATTGTACAATGACAGGTTAATTTTAATCTACTATATTAATTTGAATGAAAAACATTATTTCACAGCATTCGAATTTATAAAAAATTTATATGCACTCCATTGGGCGGCATTTGCCTTCAATGGGATTAAAAATATGGGTCAGTACATTAAGCGTAGGAACCCTATATCTACCAAGCCAGAAAAGGAGAACAATCAATATCCTGGTTGGGCTCCGGGCTGTAGACTCAAGAAACACATGAATAACATCGTATTGGCAGATACAACCATATGCAGGTTTTGCCAAAAAGTTGAGGAAACCTCAGCACATATAGGGCGAGTACCAACAAGGTTTAAAACATAACTAATAGTTTGAGCAAAATGGGTGTTGTACCAGACTGGATCAGTGGGTAACCAAAGTTTTGCCAACGGGTTTGTTGACCGCCCAAAAGTGAGTGGTTAAAATAATATTCCTAGTTTTCTAACCTAAAAACTTTGTGTCATTGGATTCTGTAAATTTTTTTATTTTTACCAAATTATAATAATGGAATATTCTGATTTACCAGATTTTAGTGATGACGAAGATTTTAATGAACTTGTAAATTTACATGTAAATTTACGTTCTTCTTCAGTTTTCTGACCATTTTTTATTCTTATTCATATTCAGTAAATAAAATAATATGCAAAAGCAAACAACACTTCAGGAGCTGAGGGTTAGAATCGCATTAAAAATTCTTCTTTTATATTTTCTATTTGGCAAAACGTAGGTAAGTAATTTACCCCACAGTAGTTCATTCGTCTAACATTCATTGATACCAACCTTTCAAAATAATTGATTAACAAAACTGCACGAAAACACCACTGGTACAACACGCACTGGTTTAAACTTTTGTTAAATTTAATCATATGGTTAAATAAACCAGGTTTAGCCGACTGTTGGTACAACTCGCCCTTAATGTGCTACTGCGAAGGCCTGACGAGACTCAGGTTTTCGACCGTAGGGGAGGAAAAGCTATACCCCTCCCAATATATGGAGGACCTTAGGTTTGGCATCCGAAATCTAGTAATAAGGACGAGTCTAGCATAACAGGAGAGCACTCACAATAGATCTGAAAAGGTCGTAGTGGAGAGGCTCTCAGAAGCACATAAGCCCCATATTCAAATTATTATTATTATTTTTATTCCTCAATCTACGTTGAGAACAATAGGAAGGAAATGCAGATAATTGGGGCACATTAGAGATGTACCGTGGCAAAGAGAATAATGAATTCATGCTTAATGTACGCACTGTATAAGGATCTCTGGAATGATTGGAAATTTTCATTTTTTAATGGTTTATTTTGCATGCAATCTAATGAATTTTATTAAAATCCCGATCGAAATCTGAACTATTTTTAAAATGTCCAGAAGTCTATTTTGAAATAATTTTCATTGTTTCAGTCGATATAGCCCCCCTTAAAAAAACCTGGGGGCTATAAGAACCAAACCAATTTTATTCTAGCACGCTTAGTTTTCGAGATATTTGAGTTCAAATATTTTCAAATTGAAAAAAAAAACATTTTCATTGCCCATAGCAAAAATGACAACAGTAGTTGTCTGTCGCAACTTTTCACAAGCTTTAACAAGACATAATCAGCTTTCAAATACAACGTTTCCTATTCTTACAAAAATCTTATTTTTATCACATTATGTTCCTATTATTCGACATACGGATCTGTATTTTTCAAGCTTTTTTAAAATTCCATGTTATATTCATGAGTAGAATTCGTGAAATCATTGTCAGACGAAAACCTTCAATTCCTGTTACATTTATTTTTCAAAAGTCCTTGATATTCAATTGATTGGCATGTTTACTCCTGCCAAATACAACAGTCCTTATACAGCTTTAATCTCCACAAAATTCGTCGATTTTACATCTCTTTCTACCGCATTCCACTTGAAACCAGCGCCAATTTTTCTAATACACGAAGAAAAAACATTCTGAATTTTTAACCTGTGATCTGTAACCTTTTTCCATTTTTTTATTAATCTATTCCTGTATTTTGTTATGAACATTTAAAACAAAAAATACGTAGCTTTCTTAATTTTTTTATATAAGTACTGGAGCAATCTCAATGGTATGTATAAAAAGAACGTAGGTAAGTAAAATACGAACAAAATTAGTGGTCGTGCGACTTGATCAGATAATTAGGAAAAACAGGAAAATGTGTCATTGCTTTGAAAGTTCATAACAATTTTAATTTTTTGATGCCATAATTTGCAACGCGTCTGGATGCGTTATCGATATTCCTATTTCAAATTTTAAAACGGGTTTGAAAAGTATAGATGTAGAGCAACAAAACGAAAATTTTTAATTCGTAATAATATAATTCCGTCGGCCGAAAACGCCTGAGAACAACGCCGAAAATGACCGAGCGTCGTAAAGTGACGGAGTAATAGGGCAACGGGGATCGAGGAAAGGTATACCATATAGATATACAAGCACGCTAATGGCACTCAGCTGGACCAAAGACATACTGTACAAATAACATGGGTTGACACTAACATAAAAACTTCCCGCCAAGCAGTCATGGAAGGATATTTCACTGGGTTACTTTCACCAATCGGAGCTTATGCAACAAGCTCTGGAAATGGTGAAGATATGGTGTTGAAGGGAATTTCTAAGGGTGAATCCTGCAAAAACGGCGCTAATTCCACTCACTAGAAAAAGGAAGCTTAAGAGACTAAAACTGCCAAGCCTCTTCAACGTGCAGCTGTGTCTCATCCAGGAGGTCAAGTATCTGGGCATAATTCACACCTACATGACAAAACCAATAAAGAGAAAATGGCTCTAATGGCTGCCAAACGGGCGATAGGAAACACATGGGGACTAAATCAACGGATCGTTCACTGGCTGTACACAACTGTGGTGAGACAAATGGTTTCTTATGGAGTCTTTATTTGGTGGCCAAAAACCGATCAGAGGAAAGCCGAACTGGAGCTATCAAAACTTCAGTCTGTGCAAAACGGATGCGATGAGCCCGACTGCGGCAATGGAAGCCATTCTCAATCTTCCGCCTCTTGCTCTGCATGTTAAGGGGGAAGCGAGAATGGCTGCATACAGGCTGTAATACAATGGGAATTGGCACGGAGTTCCAACACCCATAGTCATCCAGAATCACAGATGTTATTACAAACTCGCGTCTAGAAATAAGAAGTGATAACATGTTGGCCACAAACGACAACCAACTATACCATATCCAGCTAAACTGGGATGGGATGCAGTCAGTAAGGAACGTTGGTGTGGTACACAGACGGATCTAAAACTGACATAGGAACAGGAGCTGGAGTCCATGGTACCATGTCCACGCATCGTTGGGGAAGTTTGCATCTATATTCCAGAAAAAATCCACGCTATCGACCCGTTTTACAAGTAAACATCGAAAGGAGGTATAGAGGACAAAAGATCATCATACTCTCATATAGTCAGGCAGCACTGAAATCTTTGGCATGTCATCAGATCAGATCTAGATTGTTCTGGGATTGCCTACAAAAACTTTTAACGCTGGAAAACCATAATAGAGTAACTCTTGAGTGGGTCCCGGGACACAAGGGTATTGTAGGCAATGAAAAGGCGGACACCCTAGCGAAGCTAGAGTCTGAAACTGCATTCACTGGTCCTGAACCAGTATTTGGAATATCAAAATCTGCTGCACGTGGTTGTACATCTTGGTGGATTCAAACTAAACATCAGACGTACTGGAGACACGTGCCAAAACTGGAACACAGCAAACTCCTGGTCAAAAAACCCTCGGAGTTGCTGACTAATGAAATATTAAATCTCAGCAGGAGGCAGATAAGGAGAGTGACGGGATTACTCACCGGTCACTCTACCCTAGGAGAGCACATGCATACAATTGGTATATATAGGGAGGAAACTACCTCTTGGTTGTGCATGGAAGAGGAGGAAACACTCTCACATTATCTTCGAATGTGAATCACTGTCTCAATGGAGATATAGACTCCTAGGACTAGAGTATCCTAGGGAGGATTTATCCACGAAGGACCTATTGAAAAGACTCTTGAGCCTGATAACTGCTACCGGTTTCTTCACATAACCGGTATAACCAAGAGCACAAAAAGCATAAAGGCTGAGGTGCCGAGGTCTCTAAGCCTATGGTGGTGCCTAATCAATCAATCAATCATCAATCGATACCTGCATTGATCAAAATAGGGCGTAGGTTAATTATCACCCATATCGGAAATGAGCATGATTTTTTCCATGGTGGTTTGCTGCAATTCGTCTCGAAATCAACAAAATATTACCACGACGAATGATATAGCTGTTGCCTGCGGATACCGCTATTGTGATGACCATCCCAGGAACCGTTGCCAACATCTAAATGGAAAAAAGCAGCTATATTTGATTGGATACAGCTGAAAGATCTCCCACATAATAATAGCATGGTGAGAAAAAAATTATTATCAATTGCGAGGCATCATTAGACAAACTACAAAAAGTACGTAGTTGTCGAAATGGCCAAAGATAAAAACAAAGTTGTAATACAATTACCTCCATACCATTGTAAACTCAATCCTTTTGAGCTAAAGTGAAAGGAGACGTTGCTAGAAACAACACTTCTTATAAATTGAATTATGTACGTCAGCAGAACGCACGTCACTGATCGGTACTGTCATCATCGATGATTTGTAACAATTTTATCTTTCTATTGTTATTAAAGATAAAACAGAGTAGACTAAAGAGGTAATCTTGAAAGCACGTGAAGTCCTATACAAACGTTATTGTTGCCATGGAATTTCCAAAAACTATAATTACAACTGGTTGTCCACTCTGATTTATGCAAATTTACATTTGGTTACCCCAGAACCCATTACAATCAGGAGGCCGAAGTATAAAAAAAATTTAAATGAAATTTCTATTCAATGTATATATTTATAGCAAATGATTAAACTCATCCTTCAAAGCACTCGACTTAAAATTAATGTTTATACATTTTATTTTGAATCAATTATTACAAACTGATTTTAATTTAAATGTGACCTTCCGAATAAATCTTTATTACTTATGAAAGTATAGCACAGTATTTGATTTACAAAAATGTACCTAATAAAGATTTTATTTTTTTCCTGTTGCTTTATTTCAAGCCAAATATGAATGAAAATTATATTAGATACGTAAAATAGTGTGCATAGATTATTGATACAGATGCGTGCTAATATAAGATACCTATATGGTGAGCAAAAACAAGATGTAAACATAGTAGTAAATTATAATTGTTTGAAGTTTTAATACCGGGTGAGCCTTAGAAGGTTCTGATTTAGAAAATTCAAATACAAATATTTTTAAATACAAAAGTGATAGTAAAATGCGGGCTTCTTTGAACTATTCATTTTTACACTAATTTGTAACGGTAAATGGCTGTAACCTCACAGGGCACCAGCTCGAAGGCCTCCGGCTAGAGACTCCTCTCAAGGGTGATTCGACCCCAAGTTTATGCTGCACAAGGATAACAGAAGAGTTGTAAAAATTGAGGGCGCCACTACCTTTTTGACGATAAAAAGTACAAAAAACTAAGGCGGAAAAAGTAGAAACGCTTTATAGAATTAAAATAAAAGTTAATAATAAAAGTGACCCCGGGCGATATCTCCCTCAACTTTTATAGTTGAGGATTTCTAATAAAAAAAAAAAGAATTAAAAACAAATTTTTAATTTATTCTGCCACAGGAAATGAATAACGGAATTTGTACTTTTATAGGTACTTAGCTTAGATGAAGTGGTTTCCTGGAGAAGAAGTCAGGTCTTGATCTGAACTGATGTGTTATGTTCTAGGGCGGTATTTTGATCTAGGGCTTTATCCTGGGGTTCTATCCTCGGGTTATATTCTTGGGGTTATATCCTCGGGTTATATTCTTGGGGTTATATCCTCGGGTTATATTCTTGGATTATATTCTCGGGTTATATCCTAGGGTTATATCCTTGGGGTTATATCCTTGGGTTATATTCTTGTGTTTATACCCTTGGGTTATGTCCTTGGGTTATATCCTAGGGTTATATTCTGGGGTTATATCCTTGGGGTTATATCGTCGGGGTTATATCCTTGGGGCTGTGCTTACCTAGAAGTACAGGTGGATCAGGGATTTATAGGAACTTGAATGTAATGGCACATTATGTTGGTCAGCTTTTCAGGTTAAAGAAAAGGAAGGCTGTTATTTGAAAGTCAAAAAACTTGATTTAATTTACTGAAAGCTTTCCAACATTATATGTCCCATGTTAAAACAGTAAAAATAGCAATTATCGGCTAAATTAAAAAAATATACTAATGATCCGAAAGAAACTAATCATAGCAAAAAGTTATTTATTTAGTTATATGAAAAAATATAGTGCTTAGGAAATATATGAAACCGGCACTGGCGTTACGAAAGAATATTTTATAGGTTAACAGTTTACAAAAATGTTATTTTATAATTAAAAGAGTTATTTCGCAACTGAAAAAGCTTGAAAATGTTTGTATAAAAGTAAATCAGTGAATTATAAAATAATATTTGGCTTAAAACTACCATATTAGTATAAAAGAACAGTTTATGACCACGTGTTGAATTTAATTTCGTCTATCTCTGTAAAAAAATAAAGAATGCATACGAAAATTATATCAGACAGTACTTTAGAAGAAGCTTATTAATTATAAATTATGATTTTGAACTTACCACAGCAAAATTCATAAGATAGGTACTTAAGAGATGAAAGATAGCGAAAGATGATCTTTCCCCGTAGGCGGCCGATAATGGAAAGGGGTGTTTCACGTGGCGTTGTGCAAAAAGTGGAAGCGTCCGTTGGCAGACGTCAATTGTCTTATGTTGGTCAGGGTTGAAGAACTATAATTGGCTAGTGACGACGAGCGCTATTTAAAAGGATTTATTCTGTAAAATCGAAACAGGTCGATAGACATGTTACAAAGTTTATTTATTATAACAGGTTGCGCACCGAAAACGAAACACATTGAATAAGACAAACTTTTTTTGAGAAAATGCAAAAACAACGGGAACAACAAACGTTCCGTGTGTCAAATAAGGATATTTCATTTGAATGCCTAACTTAACAATTGATTGTAAGTACAATTGATAAGAAAAAAATTAGTGCGTGCAGTCCCTCCACGCGAAAGAAGTTATACTTCGTAATGTGGAAGTGAAAATAGGAAAGGGTAGAAATTGATTTTTAGTGAAATCATATTGTTTCTTTAAGACAAACTTTATTAACATTGCTCACAACTCACAATTGATCGCATCTTTTAATTATCATTTTCGAGTGGAGAATTATCCAAATCTATAACATTTCCAACGGAATTATGATAACTAAAGTAAATTATATGTGTATCAAATCAAACTAAAAAGCAAGTAAATGAAATCATGAATATTATAAATTAAAATAGAACAGCAAGTACGTATTTCAGCTAATTTCACGACGCTCACACTGTTTACTTCGCTGCATAGCAAGAATACCACGCGCATGTGCTTGGGATCTACGGACTCACTCTCTTTCTCTCTCCTACTTTATACCTTTGTGTATCTTTCTTTCTCTCTTTAACGTTTAACGCAACCTTGTTGGAAGTCGCATTAGAAGTATCACTGCCATCTGTTATGGAGTGCCGAAGGTTTTGGTCGTATAAAGAAAATTCCAAAAAAAGAATTTTTTAGTGAATTAAATTTTAAAAGTAACCTTATTTAAGAAAAAAAGTTTTGATGAATACAAAAGATTTTGGGAAGGGAATTTCAAAATTGCAGCTTCTGGATAAATTACTTTTTAAAAAGAATACTTACACTGCCATCTGTCATTGAATGCCGAAGGTTTTGGTCATATGAAGAAAAGTTTTTCTGAATTACATTTTAAAAGTTACTTTATTTAAGGAAAAAAGTATACTTACACTATCATTTGTTTATAAATGCCGAAGATTTTGGCCATGTGAAAAAAATTTCAAAATTACAATCTCTTAATAAATTACTTTTTAAAAAGAGTACTTACACTGCCATCTGTTATCGAATACCGAAGGTATCACTCTCTTTCTCTCTCCTACTTTCTACCTTTGTGTATATTTCTTTCTCTCTTTAACGTTTAACGCAACCTTGTTGGAAGTCGCATTAGAAGTACCTAAAACTTCAATAACATAATTAGAAAGGTGTACAGTATATAAACATAACAATCTGATTAACTTAGATAATTAAAACCTAAATTAATTCAACGTTACATTGCTTTCTGTTTCAAAAGAAATTGTCGTTATTAAACAAAAAGCCACATCCAACGGTTATCTATTACATGTAATAAATAAATTGATTAATAAAAAAGAGAAAAAAGTGGCATAATAATTAATATTTTCTGAAAAAACTAAAGAAATACAAAATTACAAAACCATCACATATGCTGGTAATATTTCTAATAATATTTCAAACATATTATATTTTTCAACAAATACAAAAGTAATAGTTTCTATTATTTCTGTTAACATTGGATCAAATGTGCAGTTCCAAATACAAACCCCCGATAAATTACATGGTGAAAAGAATGGACCTAAAATGCGATCACCATATTATTCCAACTCAAACAATCAACTTTTCTGGATGTTTAGTATGTTCTTCATGGAAAGCTCTTGGATTGGAAGTACCGGCAGTGATGTCGATTTACAGTTCTGTTGAGATAAAAACTGCATTCATCCGAAAAACAAATATGGTTCATGTAGAGCACGCCCACTCCTGATTTCACAAAATTGTAAGCGGCGATCATAATCATCTTCGTTGAGTTCGAGAACGAGATGAATTTTATGGGGATAAAATAAATTGGGTTTCAAAAATTCGCCCGCCGGTTCGTTGACTTAGAGATTAGATTTGATAAGGTGGCTAGTCGGCCTATTACACTGCGACATTTTCAGATATATTGTGGTTGCCTCTTCTAGGTGACAGAATCTGCACATATCTTCGTCTGACAACCCCATTAGCTCTGCGTGCCTGTTAAGCTTACAGTGCCCCGTCAACACACCCACTACGGCTTTGACAGTTTTCCTATCTTTGCTTACTAGGTCTGTCGTAAAAGTTGGTTAATGTCCTCTAATGAACTGTTTCGCCTGCCTCTGTCCTGGTGAGGTTACCCACCATTCTAGAGATTTCTGTGCCACCCACTTTCCTGTGGCCATATTTAGTGTCGACTTTGCGACGCCGCAGAAGGGTTCCGGTCCAATGAATGGCATTGATGAGCCTTGTCTGACCGATTCATCCGCCAATTCGTTGCCTTTATGACCCTCGTGCCCTGGTACCTAGGCTACCATGACCTGGCAGTGGTCTCCAAGTGCGTTTAAGGCACCTATGCAACCCCATACTAGCTTAGAATTAACCTCTATGGAATCGAGTGCCTTCAGTGCAGTTTGGCTGTCGGTGAAGATGGCAACTGAATGGTATGTCCTTTTCTGCCTTTCAATTTCTTCAACGCAGTGGTGAATCGCGGTCACTTCCGCTTGGAAAGTTGTGACTTGCTTAGATAGGCTTATTGGAATAGCTATCCTTTGTCAAGAAGGTTGACTTACTCCAGATAATTCTGCTAGCTCTCTTGTACCAAGAGTTAGATCCTTCGTTTTTCACTCAGCCTTCAATGTGCCGATTTTCAATTACGACAATATCATGTCTGTCGCCGGTTTGAAATTAGTTCCACAACATACTTGCGATTAACGTGTTTGTTTGGGTGTCGCTCATTGAAAATTCTAGCACTGCTACTCAACAATTCCCACTCTTTTCTGTAAAGAATAAACCACTTTTATGTTTTACTTGTAGACTTGAAGTACTTATTATGACAATATACTAAAAAACAGACCTGGAAGTTATGGAAACAAAAACCATTTTTAATTTATGATAATATGGGCTTAGTAAGTTAATTTTTGTTCCAAAGGTAATTGTGCATAGATGGTTTCATTGGGCAGTCAGATGAAGAGTCACACAAAATATCTTTCAAATGATGTGTCACTTAGTACTTCCCATATTCAAATTTTATTGGTAATAGTGACAGAGGGGAAGAGTGAAGAGAGGGGAAAGATAGGACAGGTGCGGATGTGATCGAAAAATGTATCCCTTGAAATAAAAATGCACCTGCTTTTGCATTTTCTCAAAAAAAATAATTTTACTTCAAGATATTCAATCTGTTTTGTTTTCGGTGCAACACCCTGTATAATAAATGGTTTAGTAGATGCTTCAAAAATATTTTCTATGACTTCCCGGATAATCTGTTCTAAACATTTTTTGTACCCATATCCCATATGTATAGATTTATTTCAATAAATTTAAGGTCGTATATCAACCTTGACAAATTTTCTTATCGTTTTTTTCTTCTGCCCGTGTGAATACTTTTTGCATTCTGCTTTTTTTGTCTCGCTGAATAGAAAGTTGTATTCGAGGGTCTTCGATTCTCTTGTCCGTATTGATTGTCCGGAAAAAAGCTTGTTTATTGAGTTTTTCAATATGTGATTTGTCATAGTTTTTGTGACATTAAAAAAAACTATTAACGGAAACCTTTTAGTGCGGAGTCATTAAATACGTTGTCAGACAAATCAAATATATTAACTAAACACATGTTTTTAAATGTTCAGTGTGTCCCAGAATATTTTAACGCATATTAAGGGATAATCTACTCCAGAAACACACTGTAATATACAGTGAGTAAACGTCAAACCGAAATAATGAATTTATTCCATTTGACGTTTACTCACTGTATGGATTAAAAGTAATTTCGTTGATTTGATGTGAATAACAAATATAGATTCAAACTACTTCCTAAATATTCCTCACAAAAGAGCACTCTGATCGTGATGATTCCTCCTTAAATTTAGAGAATTGCAAATGGTTCGACGAATTTGGACAAGAAATATCAGCTAGTGCATCATTCGACAAACAAGAACAACCTACACTCGATACTTTTGTTGTCCATGGGGACTCATGTACATCTTAAACAGTGGAGGAAGAAGAAAACTTTTTTAGCTACCGTATCTACCTCATTGCCAATACTAAAAAATTCTTGTTTAAATAGTAGCAATTATTGTCATGATAATGATATCGTCATGTTATCTAATAGATAATACGACTTCGCCTATTGAAAATGATTTATTTCCGATAGACGCTGACACTGATGAACGAATTATAAATTATTTGGAATTCAATTATGTTTTACAATAAACAAATAACGTCAATCATGAAAAAATAGAACAACATGACCAATCGTCGAACGAAAATAACAATAAACATGCAGAAGAAACAGAATATACACAAACAGCGAAAGCCAAAGACCATGAAAAAGAAGTAGAACACACTCCAAGATTACAAGAGCAACATGACCCTAATTTTGATCCTGAAAGTGAGGTAGAATCGTCAGATTCTGATGATGTCATTTTAAAAAGTAGAAAAAGAAAAGGTTTGGCGTCAAAATAAAAGTGGAGTGACTTTAGGAACAAGAAATAAAGACAAGAAAGGCACACATTGGCTGGAGTATAGTGAAAAATACACCTGCAAAAAGAGGAACAAGAAGGAAAGAAAGAAAAATAGGACCACGTTGTAATTCAAAGTTCTGTAAGACTCGAAAATGTCACACAATTTCACAAAAACTCTTTCGAAAGTGACCATTTTTTCAAAATTTTTGACAATTTGTGACTGTTTTTTCAAATTTCAATAATTATTGACCATTTTTCAAAATTTTTGACCATTTTAGACCATTTTTTCAAATTTTAACAATTATCGAACATTTTTGACAATTTTTGAGCACTTTTGACAGGTTCTGACAATTATTGACCATTTTCAAAAATTTTGACAATTTTTAATAATTATTGACCATTTTTGTTAATTTTTTATAATTATTGACCATTTTTTCAAAATTTTAACAATTTTTGACCATTTTTCAAAATTTTAACAGTTATTGCCCATTTTTGACAGTTTCTGATAATTACTGACCATTCATGACAACTTTCGAAAATTTTGACAATTATTGACCATTTTCAAAATATTTAACAATTTTTGACAGTTTTTGACAATTTTTGACAGATTCTGACAATTATTGACCATTTTTGACAATGTTCCAAAAATTTTGACATATATTGACCATTTTTGACAGTCTTTTATAATTATTGACCATTTTTCCAAAATTTTGACAATTTTTGACCGTTTTTCAAAATTTTAACGCAGCGTTGGTTATATCGTATCGCGCTTTATTTCAATGCGTCTCTCTCTCTCTCTCTTTCTAATGAGTCATCGCTTGACGAACGCTTTTTCGTAACATCACACGTTTCACGAGTTCACTAGCCTTCCCAAAAGTCGTGCATTAAGAAGCAAGCTTCAAAAACAGTTAGTTTCAACAGCCAAAGAAGGATAAATGCGATATTTGCTGCGGTTTCGAAACAAAAAATGTAAGTGAAGCTGATCATCAAAATCACATCCAGAGAAAACAGTTAGCAAGAGAAGAAAAGGCCAAGGACAAACTGCTGGGTCAACGAGGTGAAGCAATTGTTTTGACACAGGATGATCAAGCAGTTAAAGTGTGTCTCTTCGTAAACGCTTCGGCTCTGTATTATAAGACCAAATTGCTTTATCATAATTTCACAATTTTCAACTGGTTCAACGAGTGTGAAGCAGATTTGACTGCCAATACCTTTGCAAGCTGCATAGTTGACTATATTCTAAGCATTGAAGATGATATTTCAAAACCCGTAATAATTTGGATTGATGGGCGTGGGTACCAAAATAAAAATTCAGTGTTGTCTAATGCCCTATTAAGTTTGAGTGTCAGCAAAAATATTTTTATTTATCAGAAATACCTCGAAAAGGGACACACCCAAATGGAAGCAGACTCTGTTCACGCGCTGATTGAAAAGAAGCTAAAAAATGAGTCAATTTATTTGCCTAGTACTACTACAGAATCACTGAAGAAGCTAGACAAAAAGATCCTTATACAGTTAAAAACATCTCATGACTTCCTCAAAGATTACTTCTAAAATCAAAAGTTTGATTCCATTAGACCTGGCAAGAAAGTAAATGATTCGACGTTGAATGATATTAAAGTCATTAAATATTAGGGCTTCACACGAGAGCGAGATTTTTCTCGTCTCGTCTCGTTCTCGTTTCGGAAAAGCGAGACGAAACGAGACGAGACTAGGGCTTCACACGTGAGCGAGATTTTTCTCGTCTCGTTCTCGTCTCGAAAAAGCGAGAAGAGACCACATACAGCCACCCCCGAGAGTCTTGTTAAATTTTTTTTATAAAGTTTTTATTAGAAAAATTAGAAACGTTCTACATAGAGAACAATACATTTTACAATACATAAAATCTGGTTTTACCAAAATTAAATCGACACGTCCTGTATCGCCTCAAATACAATAGGGTCGTAAAATTCAGCAGAATGGTTGAGGTTTCATTATTATGATAAGCCTTTAAATTAAATCTTTTAGAAGCTCTTGAGATAAATAAAAAAAAAGTTCTGGTAATCTTCTTAACGAACAAATATATATCAACCATTCTCCCTTATCAAACTTATTTACCTAGAAGATAGGTCAGGAGTAATTGTTGTGAATGAATTTCCAGGTGAACTTGTTCAATAATTTTGTTAATATTCGTTGAATTCCGAATTTATGCAATGTATAAATTAAAAAAAATTCATTATACCTTCACTCGTTTGCTTTGATTTTTGAACTTCAGTTACATTAAAATGTCATCGAGTGTGATTGTTATAAATATTGTTTTTAAAAATTATTCATGGATTTTATTATCAATATTTAGAATTGAGCGAGACGAGACAACCGGTAACAAGACGAGACCGAGACTTGAAAGAGACGAGACCGAGACTTGAAAGAGACGAGACCGAGACTTGAAAGAGACGAGACAACCGGTAACGAAACGAGACCGAGACTTGAACGAGACTCAATTTCTTCGGAATTGACGAGATCGAGACAAGATTTTTGATACTCTCGCCCACTATCGTCTCTTGTGAAGCCCTATTAAATATAGTCCAGATGGCAGCATTGAAATTAAACTTGGTTTTGACAAAATATTCGAGAAAATTCCAGGGAGAAAAAAGATAAAGCTGTACCTGATTTGAAGATGTTTCCACAACTAAGAAGAAGACCCATAAATGGGACCATCTTCAACAACTGAAGGCAGTGCTTCCAAAATACTGTCACACATTTTATGACAACTTGCCCCATTTGGGAGAATGAAATAGTTATTTTCTGACATTATCTCAGTTATTTTTTTCTGATTCTGTTGACATTACAAAATGAAAAAAATAATTTTGAGTTTTTCGTGTATTATTTTTTCAAAATAAAGCTTGATTTAATGAAAAATCGTTTATTGTTTCACCACTTACTTGATAGCGTGATTTCACGTACTGCATTTTTGTATAATTTTGAAAACGTGATATCTCGTATGTACCATAAAAATCACATAAATATCAAAAATATCCAATTTTCATTGAAAAATATCGCAATTTACAGTAATAAATAATATATTGCACTTGAAAATCCGTCGATATAGAGCTGCGCATATTTCCAAATGCACAAAGCAGGTTCATACGGAGAGTAGCAGATTGCTACTGGACTCTGTAAGTCACAATATTCTGGAAATAACCTCTGACATAACCTCAAACTAAACTGCGCCCTGCCTTATACCATTCTATTTCCAAATAGAGATAGATGGATCCTCCGTAAGAAGGAACGACTACGAGCAAATAGGTGTTGGTACACGAATGGCTCAAAAACACCCTAAACCTCTGGTGCAGATGTAAACAGCTGTTTTCCCGGCGGAAATTTTCGCCATTGATTTATGGAGGAAAACAATCCCACACATCTCGGACAGCTTTGAAAGCCTCGTGTTACGTCGAAATTAGCATCAAACTGCAGAAAGAAACTTTCCTCAACAGCAAGACTTAACGAAGTGTCTCTGGTCTGGATCCGTGACCTTTCTGGAATGGAAAGGCAAACTCACTTGCAAAGGAGTGTGCCGCAGGCGATTTTACCGCACCAGAACCTGCAAGTGGCATCTTATTAAGTTTTTCCAAACAAATACTAAATTCCTGGATAGCACGAGGAGTTTTAGACTTCTGGCATAATTCACCAGGATTGGTTCATTCCAAGTCAAAGGCTTTTATATATGCTTGGACGAATGTCTCCAAGTAAGTGTTAGACTATAGCAGGACTTTTAACAGGCCTCTGTCGTCTGAAATAATGTGGTGGACTGTCGGAAGATCCAACTTGATGAAACAACAGATCATATACCTAACCTAACCTACAGAGTTTGGATAAGGTATGGAAAAAAGTGAATGTTTAAAACGGAAATTAGGATATTCATGAAATTTTGCAGATAAGTGCCATTAGGCAAAATATATTTGCGGGATTTTTCTTCGTTGACTATTTCACTAGAGTGTTTTTCACTGGCAAAATACCATAGCAGCGGCATCTTTTCTACAGACAAAGCTACCTTCAATTACCTTGATAAAATTCACACGTGATTTTTACAGCGACAAAATATTAATTTTTACAAGGTGCGTTGATCCAAGTAAATTTTGTTACCATGGTTATGATATTTATTTAAAATGTCATTGTGTTATTTCTTGATAGGAAAGGTTAGATCAGTTCAGTTCAAAAGTGAGTATTTCTGAAGAAAAAAACAGATTTGGAACACAATCCATTGCTGAAATTAAAAAGACAGTGTTGGAGAATATATCTCCAAATACGTGTGTCTCCAAAGCTTCCTGTTGGCAACAGTTTTCGCAGTGTCCGTTGATAAGATTGAAAAGCATACACCAGCTGAAAAATTAGCAAATCTTTTGGAGGACTATGCTTACAATATAAAAATAAACCGAAAAGGACTACAATTAGTCAAGTAAAAAAAGCATATGGAACGCCCCTGCGCAGATGCTACAAGAAAAGTAGGTACTATCAACAATTTAATATGAAAATAGACCCATTTACCGACATAGTCTTTAATTCAGACCGTTTGGCAAAGGACTCGAAACGAAAACAACTTCAACGTAACCAAGAGAAAAGAAAATAAAGTTCGAACGCCCTTACAATACAAGTATTATTGGAAATGATAAAAATTCATGACGAAGACACCCCAGACGACTCACAGAAAAAAATATTCCACTCATTTTCTTTTGAACTTGCCTGGCGAGGCAACGAAGCAGTGAGCTGCAAAGTACATTATTTCTAACAAGAATTAGACCTAAAAGGAGAATTTACAGGACGTATCGAATACAGCTCTATATTCTCAAAGACCACACAAGGAGACGCAGAAGCCTTGACCAGTGGCGAATGGTTGGTAAGTAACAGCACTAACAAAGATATTAGTCTCACTCGTTTATTTTTAAAATTATTGAAAAAAAAGAAATACCAATCCAGAAATCACAAGTGACAGGCTTTTTTTGACAGTCCATCCAATTTGAAAAAAGGAATTTGGTACAAAAACATGCCTATTGGAATCAACAGCATGTCAAAATGGACCAAACTCTAGGCAGAAAAAATTGGCGTGAATACCAAAAAACCTTGCAAAAAAAGGTGTTGGTGAGTAAGAAATGATCAAATTAACAGGTCATTCCCATGCCAACTCTTTGAAACCTTATTTGCAGTTGGACTCTGTGCTTCTGAGCATCATTAAAAATTGATTGAAAACTTAAGAGAAAAAGCACCAGATCAAGTAAATTTTCCTAGTACGAGTTCAAACATACCACGAGTTCTACAATCACATCATAACGATTAAAATAATGCACAAACGTTTAATTATAGTAGTTGTAACTTTTATATCAATAAATAAGTCATTTTTTCGCTTATGCCCCATTGTTAAATAAAAGTTTTCTAATTTCATTGTGATTTGTCTTTTTCTCGTAAAATAGTCATGTCGACTACCACTCGAGAAAAAATTGTGTAGACAAAATTGTTCTCAAGATTTGATTCAAGTTTGTTGCTTTTCGTCAATTTCGCGAATGACTTTCTTGACAAAATCACGAGCCGACAAAATTATGTCTCTTGTGATATTATATATTATGATAATATACTTCTGGTTCAACCGTCAATACCCGGAATTTTTACATACTGGGTTACGTCAACGTTGGGCATTTTAAACATTTGAATTTGCTCACAATATTATTAAAAATAATAAGATCTAAAAATTTGCAAAAATACACAGGATGTCTCATTCACATTAAAAAAGATTTCTGGACGGATGTGAATTATCTACAGAAAAAGATTAGATTATTTGTATTTTGACTTATAGTCCCCAGTACAAGGACCTTAAATTTTTATGACACATACAAACATCTTCGGGGTGCTGGACACCCCATACGCAGCATGATTTTTGTCGGACAAGTTGACCACAATTAATTCCATTAAACAATTTTCAAGAAAATTCAACTTGTATATACGGGGAGTCATGGTGACGTCATATCGACATTTTCGGGAACCGGGCATTCGAAAACGCAGCGACGCCGAAAGTTTTCGCATAGGAAAAGTTTGTCGGACTCATCACAAAGTTTGGCATTTGTATGTGTCATAAAAATTCAAGGTTCTTGTACTGGGGACTATTACTGCACTGATCAGCAAGGTTTCATAAATATCGTCAATTTATCATTCATGATTGTGTTATGGATTTTTAGTATCAAAATAGATACTATCTAAATTTAGTAAACAAAAATCTTTACAAAAATGGACTTCATTCAGTATTACATGGAAAGTCCAGTATATAAGGAAATTGAAGCATAGGGAACTACGTATTGGAACTATGTTGAAGTTATTTTCATAAAAACAATCAATTAGTGAAGAATTGCTCCAACGCCGGATCTATCGAGCTTTTGACAGTTTACAACGTACAAGAATGGTGTAAGACAGTGTAGAGTCAGCAATAGACAATTCCAAATTGAGTCCACAGAACATAGTTTCAGTAGTGTGTTATTTTTTTATCAACAATCCATTTCAATATGAAGAACAATATGAATGTCCAATTGAGTGAATAAAATTCTGAATAGCGTTGAAAAATAAAAAAACAGTTTTTGACAGGCAAAAGAATATATTTTTCTATATCAAACACACTCCCCTACTTTTTATTTGCTATTTACTAATGTATGTATGTAAGTAAATTGGGGTGTCATTCACTGAGACCTAGAAGATATATTGTGCCCCCTCACTTCTACTTAGTTCCTGAGGAAAGTCTCAGAGACTAGGAGCTCCTTTAGTCCTATTTCCCGGAGGAATTTTAGGATATCTTCAGGCCTTAACTTAGGTAAATGTCCCTCTTCTATCCAGTAATCTCCAAGGTGTTGTGCCCTAGGATTCTGAAT
Source organism: Lochmaea crataegi (assembly GCA_947563755.1). Taxonomy (NCBI): domain Eukaryota; kingdom Metazoa; phylum Arthropoda; class Insecta; order Coleoptera; family Chrysomelidae; genus Lochmaea; species Lochmaea crataegi. The sequence continues at coordinate 35,966,500 of OX387433.1, read as the reverse complement.
TGCTGTGCAGTTCGCAAGTATGTGGATGGAGGTTTCTTCCATGCCACAGAATCTACATTCTCCTTCCTCCACTATTTTCACTTTTTCAGGTGCCCATTCAGGCGACAATGTCCCGTAAGGATACCTGTTAAAACTCTTAGTGCAGTTTTACTTTGACTTATACATTCATTTGATCTCAACAGGTTGTAATCACCCAGAAAAATCTTTGATTGTCTAAGTCCTACTAGATCTTCTCTTTTTTTCGGCTTTGCCTATTTCTTCCAATATTACATTGGAGCTGATACCGCAAAAGGGTTCCGGCCCCCAAAAGGGTGTTCCACTTCCCCTCTTTGCTAGTTCATCTGCTATTTCATTTCCTTCTATCCCTGTGTGTCCTGGAATCCACAGTAAGGTGACTATACTGCTCTCGCCTAGTTCATTTAGTTTGCCTAGGCATTCCCACACAATTTTAGAACTGATAACCCAAGAGCTCAGTGCTTAATGGCTGCTTGACTATCCGACATTATGATAATCCTTTGCCTTCTATATCCTTTATCAATATTGAACTGGGCACACTTTCTTATGGCGTGAATTTACTCTTGAAAGATACTCGGGGTATTTCCCAAGCTTTCAGAGTGTTTGGTTCCTGGCCCGTACACTCCTATCCCAGTTCCTTGTATTGCTTTTGAGACGTCTGTGTACCATTGAACGGCATTCTTTCCAAGTCTGGTAATGGTATTTGGATCCCATTCCTTCTTGTTGCTTAATTCCGTAACGAATTTCTTTGAAAAGTTATACTTTTTCATCATACCATCTTGTGGCATGTCCCAGGTTTTCTGATTTCTAAGAAGTAAGGAGGTTTTTTTTAATGATTCCCTCTCTACTTAGTATGTATCTTGTTCTTTCTGCAACACTTTCCACCACCATATGTAGTGGTGTGGGGTTGAGAATTACTTCCATGGCTGCCGTTGGGCATGTTCTCATTGCTCCTGTAATGCACATACAGGCTAGTCTTTGAATTTTGGAGAGGTTTTCTCTCGTGGTCAATAGGCTAGTTCTACTACTCCACGCAATGGCTCCATAATTATTAATTGGTCTCACTATGATAGTGTACATCCAGCTCAGGATTTTTGGGTTGCACCCCCAAGTTCTCCCTGCCAAATTCCTGTACACCATTAGAGCCATTTTTGCTTTGTATATAATATCCTTTTCGTGTTTGTTCCAAAGGAGTTTACTGTCTAGAGTCAAACCTAGATACTTGACTTCTTGTCTCCATTCAACCTCGCTCCCATCAAGTTTAATGGTTTTGAGGTTGAGCTTTCTTTTCTTAGTGAAGGCTATTAAGATGGTTTTGGTGGGGTTGATATTAAGTCCCACTTGCCTACACCAGCTATTTGTATAGTTCAGACCCTTTTGTACGATGTCACAAAGGATATTTTCGAGTTCTCCCCTGGCTGTTATGACAATATCATCGGCATATTATTGGCAGGATATTCCGAGGTCAGTCAAACCACACAGGAGTTCGTCAACCGTCAGGCTCCACATTAATGGGGAGATGGAGACAATGTCTTTGCTCGTTCTTGTCTCTGCTACTCTAGTGGTGAGCAGCTCCGACATCCATTTGGATGTTGTGCTATTTACTAATTTGACATATTAAATATACCAAAATGTCAAGAAGTTCGCCATTTTAGTTATCGACTGAAAATATGTGCTTCACGGTTAATATTTGTAAGATAAAAAAGTCAGTTGGAGATGCTAATTGTCCGCAAGAGCGAGGCAAATCTCCCACCACATGTCTACCGCTTTTGACTGCACTATACTACTCATAAACTCGTGGTTTTGATAGTCGATTTACCTCAAGACTTTGTAATATTTCCAACGCTTCGTTACACAAAACTGCATATGCAATGCAATTGTTAAGACAGACTTTTTGTTTTTCATTCGCTCAAAAATTCGCAAGACATAAGCGTTAAGGACGGTTGTCGGATTGATATAATTCAATGCTAGTTGGGGCATATAGCCAGGAGACTAGTTGTTTTTTGTTGTAAAATTAGACGTAATTTTGTTCATTTTTCTAACGTATAAATGTTACGCCGAATCTGCGTAATTGCCGATTTCGTGTATTGGGCACATTTTTTGCCGAATTCGCGAAATAAGCAACTATGGCTTCTTCAATGATTTTCCTTGCCCTTCTCGATAGTAACTACAACTATAAAATCTCCTGGCGGTTAAAAACAATGAACAATGTAATTCAGCTTGTCATGCTGGTTAAAACAGATCATTGATTAATTTATAGAGAAGGGCAAGGAAAATCATTGAAGAAGCTATAAATAATTGCCTATTACATGAAATAAGCAGCTCAGCTGCTTATTTCGCGAATTCGGCAAAAATCTGCCCAATACACGAAATCGGCAATTACGCAGATTCGGCGTAACATATACACAAGGAGATAATTGAAAATGAATATTAAATCTTTTGGTTAACTTCAAGAAATTATAACAACGAAATATAGGGGTGAAAATAAGTCACCTCTGTAAGTGATTTTGTTTACATTTTGTGGGTTCTATTGGGGTCAATTTTGAATTTTAACACATCTAAAATCAATATGGCTCACTTCCAGTTCAAGCAGAGTCGGGTTCAGGAACAAAATGTGCTATTAGAAAATTTTTCATTTTCGGAGAATCCAAAATATTCCTTAATTGGTATGGCAGGATCAATTATGACCCCAACACAAATGTATTTCAAATTTCAATAAGAACGAAAGTTCTTGGCAAGATCGCCTATTGTGTATTCTCTAGGAACCGCTAGCACATCAGTTATTCCATGAGAGCTTATCTTCTCGACTCGGCACCCCCCACTATTTAGAAGCTCTCGTAATTTATCGAGAAGGGCAAGGAAAATGATTGAAGAAGGTATAGTGTTGAAAAAATGGCTGCGTAAGCTGCAGTTGTATAGCTTCTTCATCATGTTCCTTACCCTTCTCGACAAATTAACCAAAGATCTGTTTTAACCAAGAAAAAATAAGGTTATTATTTTGACGAAATTGACAGAAATTCTGAAAAGTGGGGGGTGCCAAGTCGGGAAAATAAGCTCTCGTGTTATTCCAATATTATGTCTTAGTTATTCCCGTACTGGCGATCGCAGTGGTGCGTTCTTTGGTTAGGTTAGGGACGAATTTGACCCCGCCATACCGTAAGCAGAAGTTTTTATTTTAAAGTATAATGGTGGATTTAAGAGACCTTCCAATCGTGAAAAATGTTACCTTTGTCCACGCAATGATAATAAACATTCACTTATATGTAAAAAATGTCAAAAACATGTTTGTAAAATCCACAGTGTTATGTTATAACAAATACATGTAATAAATGTTCTGATTAGATTTTTCTACCTGTTAAAACTTGTTTGTTATTTTTTTTTTCTATTTATCTTTTTGTCAAAATTTTAGTGTGTGTCGATTATCTGTACATTTATATTACGAATTCATATTTTTTTCTCAAAAATATTCCTTTTTCATTTTATTTTTTTGAATTTTCAATTTTTCTAAGAGATTCTTTTCAACTTGTATATTCATTTTTACGTTATATGAAATAATTTTTTTTTATTATATTGTTTTTATATTATTGGTAGATTCTCTCTATAACATTGGATAATTTTTTTATGTTTATTGTACATAAAAAATGGGCAAGTCAGTTATGACCCTGCCATACCTTAAACGTTTTTGTTTTTCGCCATACTGGTAATTCCATTGGAATTTAAAACATTTCAAGTAAAACCGGAAGTCTGTCATAATGATTTTAGATGTAAAAAGTTCTAAATTGGTCCCAATACAACCAAGAAACAAAAAATTTGTATGTCAATCATTTAAAATTTTATGTCGTCATTTGCGAAAACGAATGTTGACAAAACATTTGTTAGTTTCAATTGTAAACGCTTTTTATACTTTTCACCTGTTCCAGACAGTTCTCAACTTTCCGATGACAGTTCTACATTATTCTAGATGTATGTCTTCTTCTTTTTCTCTATGGACCTCTACATATCCTCAGTCCAGGTTCGACGTGACAATACTATGAATGAAATTGAATTATCAGCAGAAAACTAAATGCCTTTTTAATGATAATTGCATTTTTCACAAATCCAACTATTTACCAATTTTCTCTGAACTTACAGCTTTTAAATACAAAACCATCCCACATTTTCCATTTTCTTTTGTTGTATTACGTAAAAGACAAAGAATCCCAACATCTATTTTTTTTTTCTCTAACACAATTGGTGGTTTTCAAAAATGGAAAAAAAACTTATCACAATCCTTGTCGCGTGAAGAGAACGTCAGTTGTTTTATTTTATGCCGCGATCCCGTTAAAGATTATCGAGTGAATAGGTTCTTTATTGCTTTTTACTTGTTTACTGTTGTGGAATTAGTAGACGAAAGACAACTTTCGGATTTGGGTCATTTATTCCTGTAAAAGATGCTATCAGTGATGGATTTCTAAAGTTCGAAAGGGAGATTGCTCAAGATTAAAGTAATTGAAAACGTTAGAAAAGCAGCGTGTAGTTTGACCTCATTTTGATGTTAAATAAATGAGATTAAAGGAAATACACTAATTATTTAAACTAAATATTATTTAATTCAAAAAAACTATTAATACGTCAAGACATTTATTTCAGGCATAATTAAAATTCTTCAAAGCCTCCTCTATAGGATTCCATCACTTTATCACCTTATTAATTCATTAATTGATCGTCTTATTCTCCGTAGTTTATACAGCGATGCTGAAAAGTCTCGCACCGTCTTGAAACACGGATAAAGGAAAAGTTATGAAATTCTAGGACTATAAATGAGACGTTATTCTGCATATTTTAGAGCAAATGTTTTTAACGTCAGCGTTCAGAGTACGGCCGCCATCTTAAATTTTCTGAAATGACAACCTTCGTCGAGTGACGTATCACAAAGAAGCTTATTTTTTTTCTCTTTCCAAAAATAATAGCAATTTATCACATTAATACAAATTTCTTATAAAATATCAGTTTTATTTTTCTAAATTAAATTGTAATGTACTAATGATAATGAACAAAAAACAGTGGTAGGCATCAAAAACGTCAACCACATTATCATTTATGTAAAAATTGTCAAAACTAATAGTAAGTTAAAAATAGTACAAAGTTTAAAAGTAAATTAAGAAAAATGACACATTTATCAGAAAAACAACGTATCGAAATAATAATGTTAGTTGGATATGGTGATCGCCAACGTTCCCATGACGAAGCAGCTCATCTTTTTAACCTTCTGGCGGGTGCAATGCTTCTTTGACCTCCGTCGGGCGCAATATATCAATTTGATCATCGAAACAAATTTGGAAATAAAAATCAATATTATTGAAATTTAATTTTTTTATTTCAAAGTAAATGAAGATAACTCTTTTGTCTCATTTATAAAACATTTTTTAAGAAGTTACAATAAAACAGAACAGGCTGCTTAAACTTCCGTCGGGCGCAACTGATCAAAATGATACATGGATCATATATTACGTGGCTACTCTACTTTGCTGGGCGCAATATATCAAAATGATATAATCAAATATATCCTAACAGCGCAAACACTTCTCTAATCGTAACGGTGGTTTATGATTCTTAGAGGCGCGAAGCTACACAAATGGGGAAGTGGCAATAGTCATGCGTCCTAAAGTAGCACCGTAATATATGAGCCATGTATCAATTTGATCAGTTGCGCCCGACGAAAGGTGAACGATTTAAATTCTGAATGCCCCCCTATAAGTAGAATAAACAAATTTAATTAAACTGGTAGTGTGAAGGATAGTCCTAGGTCTGGTAGACCAAAAACTGCAACTAATGAAGATAAAACTCAAGATGTTCTATAAAATGTTCAAGAAAACCCTAAAACATCTACAAGTGTATTGTCAAAAAATCATGGTATTGGCATATACAAACTATTCTGCATAAAAATAACTTTTATCCGTATAAAGTACAAAATCTTCAAGAATTGGCTGGGGATGATTTTGATCCACGATTACAATTTTGTGGAACAGTTATAGAAAAAATTAGGATACAAAACAATTTCTTGGATTTTTTGGTATTCAGTGATGAAGCCACATATTGCTTGCAGACATAATTGCCGGTACTGGTCAAATTGTAATTCGCACTGGTTTGGGAAGTTTTGTACACGGCGTCCACAAAAAGTTAATGTGTGGGCGGGTTTGGTGAAAAACATTTGATCGGTCCTTTTTTTTATTGAACGTACGCTTACCGGTGCTCAATAAATACCGGTGCTCATTAAATCGATTATTTCCTAATATGGTTGCCATTACAAAAAAATCAAGATGGCGGCCGTACGCTGAACGTCAAAAACAGTGGACATTTGCTCTGAAATATGCAGAATAAAGTCTCATTCATCGTCCTAGAATTTGATAACTTTCCCTTTATCCGTTTCAAACAATCCCTTGGTGCGAGACTTTTCAGCAACGCTGTATAAGACGATGACTGTCAAGTTATTTGGAGAAAACGACCGGATACGACCATAAGCTCATGCACAAACATTCAAGAACCTTTGGATATTAGAATTTGGGGGAAAATATTTTAGGTATTTCAATTTATTTTATTTTTTTGAGAAGGTACTCTAATAATCAAAACGAATTATTAGTATTACCGGCTGCTAAAGCCGCCTCCATCTACACTGTAATAAGATCATTAAATGTATTGAACCTATTTACCTAGAAGATGGTTCAGGTGTGATTGTTGTGAATAAATTTCCAGGTAAACTTTATCAATACCTTTGTTAATTAATGTAGAATTCCGTATTTAGGTACTTTTTCTACTTTATTTTTCATGTAAGAATATTATAATACTTCTGTGACGTCTAATTTCCCTACCCTTTGGATTTTACCAACAGGGCACGTCACTTTGGTCACCCTCGATGCAAAATCTTATACACGAATGCTCGGGCGCCAGATTTTTTTACGTGGTTTGCTCCACGGCCCCTTGACCCTTCGCGTCAAGAGTTCCAGATAGCCTCAGATGGAGGTTACGGAAAATTCCAGGGGTCTCGTTGAATTCAACACTTCTAAAACACTCTAAACCCTCAGACGACTATGCTACGGGTTATTAAGAAAACACTAATTGGGTCGAATTGTATATTACCAGGTATATTTAATTTCCACAGGGATAAGTACATGAATATTTACAGTAATTTATATTTTAGAAATACCATAAATTAAATATTTTCGGCGGTTCCCAACAAAATAAATATAATACAGTGTGCAAATGCGTCAAAAATATTCGGGTTATGTAAAATTTGCCGGTAGCACGTGCATAAGCAATGGTACGATAACGGAGATATAAGCAGGTTATTTAAGCGATTAGCAACAGGTAAAGCGATATAAGCAATGCGTGAGCAAACAGTGAGCAGTTTTAAAGGAAAAAAATTATATTACAGTAGTGAGCAAAAACAAATTATCGTACAAAATTAACCATTTAACCACAACTACAAAAGGTCGTTAATTTGGAAGACTGGGAAAACGGATCAACCACTGATAATGAAAACTTTGAATTGAACTAGATATTCAATCAACCAATGGCATCGGCCTCAGACTTGTTTGAATATCATAAGCGAATTAAAATAAATGAATAAAAAATTAAGGTATTTACGTAACTTTACCGGCTGAAGGTTGGACAACGCATGGAATAGTCCTCGCACTTGCCCCACGATCAGTTTTTATTTCAAATAATCGAAATGTAAATTATAATCAAATATTACAACAAAAGGGTTGTTAATTTGGGAAGGCAGGGAAAACGGATCAACCACTGATAATGAAGACTTTGAATTAAACTAGATATTCAATCAACCAATGGCATCGGCCTCAGACTTGTTTGAATATCATAAACGAATTAAAATAAATGAATAAAAAATTAAGGTATTTACGTAACTTTACCGGCTGAAGGTTGGACAACGCATGGAATAGTCCTCGCACTTGCCCCACGATCAGTTTTTATTTCAAATAATCGAAATGTAAATTATAATCAAATATTACAACATAAGGGTTGTTAATTTGGGAAGGCAGGGAAAACGGATCAACCACTGATAATGAAGACTTTGAATTAAACTAGATATTCAATCAACCAATGGCATCGGCCTCAGACTTGTTTGAATATCATAAACGAATTAAAATAAATGAATAAAAAATTAAGGTATTTACGTAACTTTACCGGCTGAAGGTTGGACAACGCATGGAATAGTCCTCGCACTTGCCCCACGATCAGTTTTTATTTCAAATAATCGAAATGTAAATTATAATCAAATATTACAACAAAAGGGTTGTTAATTTGGGAAGGCAGGGAAAACGGATCAACCACTGATAATGAAGACTTTGAATTAAACTAGATATTCAATCAACCAATGGCATCGGCCTCAGACTTGTTTGAATATCATAAACGAATTAAAATAAATGAATAAAAAATTAAGGTATTTACGTAACTTTACCGGCTGAAGGTTGGACAACGCATGGAATAGTCCTCGCACTTGCCCCACGATCAGTTTTTATTTCAAATAATCGAAATGTAAATTATAATCAAATATTACAACAAAAGGGTTGTTAATTTGGGTAGGCAGGGAAAACGGATCAACCACTGATAATGAAGACTTTGAATTAAACTAGATATTCAATCAACCAATGGCATGGGCCTCAGACTTGTTTGAATATCATAAACGAATTAAAATAAATGAATAAAAAATTAAGGTATTTACGTAACTTTACCGGCTGAAGGTTGGACAACGCATGGAATAGTCCTCGCACTTGCCCCACGATCAGTTTTTATTTCAAATAATCGAAATGAAAATTATAATCAAATATTACAACAAAAGGGTTGTTAATTTGGGAAGGCAGGGAAAACGGATCAACCACTGATAATGAAGACTTTGAATTAAACTAGATATTCAATCAACCAATGGCATCGGCCTCAGACTTGTTTGAATATCATAAACGAATTAAAATAAATGAATAAAAAATTAAGGTATTTACGTAACTTTACCGGCTGAAGGTTGGACAACGCATGGAATAGTCCTCGCACTTGCCCCACGATCAGTTTTTATTTCAAATAATCGAAATGTAAATTATAATCAAATATTACAACAAAAGGGTTGTTAATTTGGGTAGGCAGGGAAAACGGATCAACCACTGATAATGAAGACTTTGAATTAAACTAGATATTCAATTAACCAATGGCATCGGCCTCAGACTTGTTTGAATATCATAAACGAATTAAAATAAATGAATAAAAAATTAAGGTATTTACGTAACTTTACCGGCTGAAGGTTGGACAACGCATGGAATAGTCCTCGCACTTGCCCCACGATCAGTTTTTATTTCAAATAATCGAAATGTAAATTTTTAATATATTCGGGAAATTTTTAGGACCGGACAATGGGTATAAGGATTTAATTCGGGAAAAACAAAATCTAAAATAAAATACTTGATGTATTGAGCATTCAATTAAGAATTATAACCAACCCAATATAAAAAAAATGTAACAATAATAAAACTGAAAAATAAATTTTCTTATCTATTGCGAAAAAAAAACTCACTAGAATACTGTACTAAATTTCGACAATCAGAATATCGAAACTGCTAACGGAAATATATTTTTAAGCGGAACAAAATAATTATATTCTTTGGCTTTAATAAAACAATTTTTCTTACTTACGCAGAAACGGTTGGATACTACGGATTCACTGTAACTGGACTTCCAAAATTTTTGGTCGGTAGGAGAGATTTTTTTGGTTTAAAACAAACGACAGCGGAATTTCGAAAACAAACGGTAGCCGAGCGCGATTATTGTTGAAAACAACCGGTAGCAGAGAGGCCCAAAATCGTTCGGTTTTCGAATTTATATCCCAATTCCTACCTAAAATTTTTGCCTTATCGGAATCATACGTGAAATTAATTTACTTTCAACTACAAAAAAGTTTTTACTAGACTGGACGGCTTTTGTTATAATTAAAATAGTTTATATACCGGACGTCCTCTAGTCTTTAAATTTTTGAGAATCAAAATTAATAAATTTTATATTTTTAGTTTCGTATTCATGTGTTTTGAATTACTAAGAAAATATAATATTGCGGTAAAAAAAAATCAATGTGGTAGCAGAAAGGATCGGAAAGTAAGTAACGAGTTATATAAAAATAAGATGTGCTACAGTGAAAACTAAAAATGAACTCCAAATCGGTGTCCCACAAAATAACTCGTTACACACCCCCTTTACTTCGGTAAAAAAAAATTAATGAACGAAAGTGCAACTTTCGGACATTACATTTTTTTTTCACAACCACCTTACTATCTATAAATTATACTTATCAACTAAATAACAAAATAAACATCAGCTGGACGTTTCAGAATCTGGCAATTCGGCGCCGGGTGGTTGACGAGTGGGTCGCAGGTTGAGGTCCTCTTCCACGGTGTGACTGGCGGCGATACGACCGGAAGTGAAGTCGAACGGCTTTTTGGGCTGGTCTTGTGTGTTCGGAGCCTAGGTTGCACTGAATTCCGGCATCTTGCATCGTACGAGGTTGGTGGGAAACAGCTGCGAAGTGGCTTTGGACGGCCACCGATCGGGTACGAGGGCTGGTTTCAGGCACCAGTCCGACGGGGCGTGGGCTGGGTCCCTCACACGGACAGTTTCGGGACATCTGGCCAATTTCTCCACATCGGGAACAAAACAGGATGGAGGGTCCATTGCAACTCTCTCGGCGGTGGCCTGCTGTGCCGCATCTCCAACACAGATCCCGCGTTACGGAGATGAAGGAACGTACTTCTCCCTGGCGGAAATGATCGGCTGGGGCCTCGGGCTGGAGACGGTCTCGGACTTTGGCTGCATACTGGATCAATTCTGGGATGTTCATTCTCATCAACTCCTGGAATCTCTCGTTCGGTCTGCCTTTCTGCTCCTCGAACATCGATGATGAATTTATCCTACGGAAACTTAAATACATTATACATTTACGGACTTTAAATCTTTTATGTGCACTCGATTATAGCGTTTACCATTTTGGTCTTGCAAATCGTACACTACCGGAGAGATGACTCGCACGACTTTATACGGCCCGGAAAATTTCGGGGCTAGCTTAGCAGCTACGTGATCAGCGGCAGATGACAAAGTATGTTCTTTCTTCATAACTTTGTCTCCTATGGTACATTTCCAGTCTCGACGGCGTAAATTATAATAGCGGCTTTGACTGGTAAACGCTTTCGACAAATTCAAACGGACCAGATCAAAACAGTCTTGCAACTTTTCCATTCGCAAGAGATGCGGTTGCGAATCCTCTTCGCCAGGGTCGTCCTCTCCAGTATCTTCTTTCGGATTTTCCTCGGACGCACCTTCAGCTTCTCTCCGGAAAGATTTCGGTATTTCGGGATCTCTTCCAAAATTTAGGAAGGCAGGTGAGAATCCCGTCGAGTCGTGTCTGGAGTTATTCATCGCAAATTTTAAGTCCGGCAACCTTATATCCCAGTCTCGGTGATCCTCTTCGCAATATTGTGCAATCATTGTTTTCAAGGTGCGGTTTGCTCGTTCTACTGGATTTGCTTGCGGTGTATACGGCGGAGTAAAACGATGTCGGATTCCCAATCCACTCAGCATCCCCTTGAAAAGCTTACTGTCGTACTGAGTTCCATTGTCGGTCAGTACGGTACGGGGGCATCCAAATATTGTCAATATTTCTTCATAAAAGGCCGAACTTATGCTACTGGCAGTAGCATTCCTTAACGGTTTACACTGTACCCATTTAGTGAATCGGTCTTGAAACATTATGATATAGCAGTTCCCTTTCTTACTCCTTGGTAACGGTCCAATAATATCGGAACTAACGGTTTGCCATGGTTGCTTATTCGATGATGGTTGCATCTTCACTGGGAGCTTTTGTTGCGACGGCTTGTACTTTTGACATTGCAGACATCTCCTCACATATTTGGTGATGTCCCTAAACATTCCTGGCCAATAGTACAGTCTTGCAATACGGGTGATGGTTTTCGCGATTCCCATATGACCAGCGCTCGGAGCATCATGGTTTTCTTGAAGTATTCGATTTCGGTCAGGCTTAGCTACACATAACTTCCAGGGATGACTCATCTCGGGCTCCCTAAAATCGTTTATGTCCCAGAAGTGACGATACAGACGGTCTTCTCGAATGCAGTAGTCCGGAAATTTACCTTGGTCCTTCAGAACCTCTTCCTTCTTGTTCCGGTACCATGAACATTCGGTGGTTACATCAGTCAAACAGAGAGCAGACGGTGGATTGGTCTCGGTGGTCATTGGTAGCGGATTTCTGGACAAGGCATCGGCTACACGGTTTAGCGCACCTTTACGGTATTGTATTTCGAAATCATACTGCTGCAGAAAAATACTCCACCTAGCTAAACGTCCGGACGGACTGGATATGGAATGCAGCCATCTAAGAGATTGATGATCGGTAACAACCCTGAAATGGTAGCCCTCTAAATAAGGACGCATCTTTTCAATCCCCCAAACAATGGCAAGACACTCTTTTTCAGTGACGGAATAATTCTTCTCGGCAGGACTCAGGGTGCGACTTGCATATGCCACCACATGCTCATGACCATCCTTCTGTTGGGTGAGGGCTATTCCCAAACCATATTCGGAGGCATCGGTCTGTAGAGTGAACGGTACGGTGAAATCGGGACAGCTCAAAACGGGTGCTTCTGACAAACATGATTTTATCTTAGCGAAAGCAGCTTCTTGTTCTTCAGCCCACTTCCATCGCTGAGACTTGCGGAGTAATTTCGTTAACGGAGCCACCTTTTGTGAAAACGATGGCACAAACCTCCTATACCAGGATGCAACCCCCAAAAACCTTCTTAGTTCTCGGATATTTCTCGGGGCTGCAAATCTTATTATACTTTCGACCTTTTCTGGATCGGTACGGATTCCATCTCCAGTGACTACATGGCCTAAGTATTTCATGGACGGTAAACAGAAGTGACATTTCTCCGGGTTGAGCTTCAGCCGTGCTCCTCGTAATCGACGAAACACTTCGGTTAGTTTTTCCAAATGCTGTTCGAAGGTTTCTCCTAGTACGATGATGTCGTCCAGGTAAGCAAAGGCGTAAGGATCTAAATCTGGACCAATTAACTGATCAACCAGTCTCTGGAACGTGGCAGGTGCGGAGTGCAAGCCAAATGGAAGAACCGTGAATTGAAACAATCCACGTCCCGGAGCGGTGAAGGCGGTAATGGGTTTGCTTTCAGCTGTTAACGGAACTTGCCAGTACCCACTCTTCAAATCTAAACTGGAAATATACTTGGCCTTTCGCAGTTTGTCCAGTATAGCATTGATAAATGGAAGAGGGTAGGCATCCTTCATTGTTACCTCATTGACCTTTCGAAAGTCGATACAGAAACGGTTCTTTCCATCTTTTTTCTTTACAATCACAATCGGAGAGCTCCACGGGCTTGTAGAGGGTTCTATCACACCTTCTTTCAGCATGGCGTCTATTTCAGCATTGCAGATTTCCTGCATTTTCGGATTCTGGGGCCGGTATCTCTGTTTTATCGGACGTGATTGCAGCAAACGGATTTCATGCTCAACTAGCGTGGTTGGACCTCGTAAGGATCCAAATTTCGGTAACTCTTGTTCTAGGAAGATGTTCAGCCTGTCTGTCTGTTCTTTCGATAAATTTCTTTCTGTAAGCGGAGTTATGGTTTCCAACGGACATCCTATCCAATCATACTCCTCGTCATCCCCTAGATCTTCCAGGGAGAACGCAGATATTACAGAAACGGTTTGCTCCTTGTCAACCCCTAACAACTCCAGGGAGGACGCAGAGGCTTCAAAACCAGATTGTTCCTTATCAACCCCTAACAACACCGGGGAAAACTCAGAACCTTCAACAACGGATTGCTCCTTGTCAACCCCTAACTCCAGGGAAGACGCAGAGACTTCAAAACCAAATTGTTCCTCATCAACCCCTAACAACACCGGGGAAAACTCAGAACCTTCAACAACGGATTGCTCCTTGTCAACCCCTAACTCCAGGGAAGACGCAGAGACTTCAAAACCAAATTGTTCCTTATCAACCCCTAACAACACCGGGGAAAACTCAGAACCTTCAACAACGGATTGCTCCTTGTCAACCCCTAACTCCAGGGAAGACGCAGAGACTTCAAAACCAAATTGTTCCTCATCAACCCCTAACAACACCGGGGAAAATTCAGAACCTTCAACAACGGATTGCTCCCTGTCAACCCCTAACTCCAGGGAAGACGCAGAGACTTCGGTAACAGACAGATTTCCAGAACATTTGTCTTTAGCTAGACGATGGTTGATTTCTTCCTTAAAGATGATCGGAGCAACATCGACTTTTTCCATGGACGTATTTACCAACCTTAATATTTCAACAGGATTGGCTAATGACGGACGTCCTACTAATTCATTATTGATGTATATTTTCCCCGTTCCTAACTCCAAACGGAAATTATATTTTCGGAGGACATCGTGTCCTAACACAATATCGGTTATCAGACCAGGTAGATGTTCTAACGAACCCTCCATAGTGACGTCATCGATTTTCCATTCCAGCTCATAAATTTCGGTGATGGAGACTAAATTTCCATTAGCTAAACGGGCCTTCGTATCTTGACGGGCGGTAGTTTGCTTTCTTTGGGAAAATGTCTTAGCTACTTGATCACCAATATATGATTTGGCTGCTCCGGTATCTAACAACGCTTTAAACTTGTGCTTTTCAATTTCGACGTCTATGTGAGGTCGGGGGTCGTTTATTTCTTCTGGCGGTTCGGTATGAGAGGCAAATATTTGCGGAAGCTGTGTCGGCCTCTCCTCGGGACAGCTTCGGATTAGTTTTCCTGCCTCCTGCAGGAACAATCTCTGGAAAATACTCCTTCCTTATGACAACGAGAACAGAATATCTTCGGAGGGTTTTGGCATTGATTTCTGAAGTGGCCAGACTCACCACAGCGGAAACAGATTGGTTGCCGGGAAGATGATCCAGACGGATGCTGAGTTGTACCAGGAGGCGGACGGTGAGGGGTATCGGATGATGTCGGTTGGCTGGTACCAGCGATGGGCTCTCTGAATGGAGCAGGAGTCGAATTAGGAGATGGTCCATACCTTGGTGTACTCATCGGCGGGGAACGGGCCGGTCCACGGTTTGGTCCACTGTTGCTGGGTATATTCTGGAGTTCCTTCCTGAGGAGCTCATATTCCCTTACCACTTGACAAAATGTGGAAAAATCATCAAAGTCCCCTTTTCGGATTTGCAGACGGTATTCGGGCAACAGGTTACGGTACAGCCATGATAACTGTTGTTCGGGAGTTAGCTTTCCATGTCTACGCATTAACGTCTGGAGTTCGGTGATATAAGTAGCGGCGGACTCATTTCTTCTTTGTAGACGACGGCCTATCTCGGCTTCTAAGTCAACCTCGTAGTTAACGGGATAAAAGAAAATTCGGAAGTCTGCCTCAAATTCCTCCCAGGTCGTGTACCTACTCCGGTTGTTGCGGTACCAAAATGCCGGTTCACCTGACAGTAATTCCGGTAACAAAGGAAGCAAATTATCTTTTTGAACATTCCTTGCGGTACAGATTTCTTCAATTCTCTCGATGAATCCGACCGGATCTCCTCGGTTTCCAAAGCACACCTTCCAGTCATGCACATTCGGCGGAGGGTTGGCCATAACGGTTGGAACGGTATCGGAACGCTCAGAAACGGGACGTGGAGAAATATTTCCTCTTGATATTGACCTTTTGGCCCTAGACCCAGCAGTCCCTTCTGACAAGCTTTTAAACTCGAGCGGAAAACAAAATCTTCTTAAATACCAAAGGAAAACGATCAGGGACAGGCAAAACGGTCCATTTAAACAAAATGTCCACAGGCCACTCTCAACCATCGGCTCTGTGCTCTTTTAAATACGGAATGGGAAAAAAATCTAAAACGGAATACCGGTCTCTGTTTCAACAAACAATAAATGTCCCTGACTAATCAACAATACCACAAAAAAAACCGGCAAAACAGAATAAAACGGTCCAAGCAACAAGATACTACAAAAAATTGAAAACGGTGTAAAACAGTTCCTACTCTAATCAAAAATCAGCTCTCTGCACCAGTACGGTAAAAACGAAAACGGAATAAAGCGGTTCCAGCTCTAATCAACAATACAAAAAAAAAATTTAAAACGGGATACAACAGTCCCAGTTTAATCAACGATCAGGTCCCCCCTCAATCAACAATACGGAAAAAAAAAATTCAAAACGGAAAACGGTCCCTGCTCAATCAACAATACGAAAAAAAAAAAAATTTCAACGGAAAAACGGTCCCTGCTCGGGCGCCAATTTGTGACGCCATTTTCACCTACCCTTTGGATTTTACCAACAGGGCACGTCACTTTGGTCACCCTCGATGCAAAATCTTATACACGAATGCTCGGGCGCCAGATTTTTTTACGTGGTTTGCTCCACGGCCCCTTGACCCTTCGCGTCAAGAGTTCCAGATAGCCTCAGATGGAGGTTACGGAAAATTCCAGGGGTCTCGTTGAATTCAACACTTCTAAAACACTCTAAACCCTCAGACGACTATGCTACGGGTTATTAAGAAAACACTAATTGGGTCGAATTGTATATTACCAGGTATATTTAATTTCCACAGGGATAAGTACATGAATATTTACAGTAATTTATATTTTAGAAATACCATAAATTAAATATTTTCGGCGGTTCCCAACAAAATAAATATAATACAGTGTGCAAATGCGTCAAAAATATTCGGGTTATGTAAAATTTGCCGGTAGCACGTGCATAAGCAATGGTACGATAACGGAGATATAAGCAGGTTATTTAAGCGATTAGCAACAGGTAAAGCGATATAAGCAATGCGTGAGCAAACAGTGAGCAGTTTTAAAGGAAAAAAATTATATTACAGTAGTGAGCAAAAACAAATTATCGTACAAAATTAACCATTTAACCACAACTACAAAAGGTCGTTAATTTGGAAGACTGGGAAAACGGATCAACCACTGATAATGAAAACTTTGAATTGAACTAGATATTCAATCAACCAATGGCATCGGCCTCAGACTTGTTTGAATATCATAAGCGAATTAAAATAAATGAATAAAAAATTAAGGTATTTACGTAACTTTACCGGCTGAAGGTTGGACAACGCATGGAATAGTCCTCGCACTTGCCCCACGATCAGTTTTTATTTCAAATAATCGAAATGTAAATTATAATCAAATATTACAACAAAAGGGTTGTTAATTTGGGAAGGCAGGGAAAACGGATCAACCACTGATAATGAAGACTTTGAATTAAACTAGATATTCAATCAACCAATGGCATCGGCCTCAGACTTGTTTGAATATCATAAACGAATTAAAATAAATGAATAAAAAATTAAGGTATTTACGTAACTTTACCGGCTGAAGGTTGGACAACGCATGGAATAGTCCTCGCACTTGCCCCACGATCAGTTTTTATTTCAAATAATCGAAATGTAAATTATAATCAAATATTACAACATAAGGGTTGTTAATTTGGGAAGGCAGGGAAAACGGATCAACCACTGATAATGAAGACTTTGAATTAAACTAGATATTCAATCAACCAATGGCATCGGCCTCAGACTTGTTTGAATATCATAAACGAATTAAAATAAATGAATAAAAAATTAAGGTATTTACGTAACTTTACCGGCTGAAGGTTGGACAACGCATGGAATAGTCCTCGCACTTGCCCCACGATCAGTTTTTATTTCAAATAATCGAAATGTAAATTATAATCAAATATTACAACAAAAGGGTTGTTAATTTGGGAAGGCAGGGAAAACGGATCAACCACTGATAATGAAGACTTTGAATTAAACTAGATATTCAATCAACCAATGGCATCGGCCTCAGACTTGTTTGAATATCATAAACGAATTAAAATAAATGAATAAAAAATTAAGGTATTTACGTAACTTTACCGGCTGAAGGTTGGACAACGCATGGAATAGTCCTCGCACTTGCCCCACGATCAGTTTTTATTTCAAATAATCGAAATGTAAATTATAATCAAATATTACAACAAAAGGGTTGTTAATTTGGGTAGGCAGGGAAAACGGATCAACCACTGATAATGAAGACTTTGAATTAAACTAGATATTCAATCAACCAATGGCATGGGCCTCAGACTTGTTTGAATATCATAAACGAATTAAAATAAATGAATAAAAAATTAAGGTATTTACGTAACTTTACCGGCTGAAGGTTGGACAACGCATGGAATAGTCCTCGCACTTGCCCCACGATCAGTTTTTATTTCAAATAATCGAAATGAAAATTATAATCAAATATTACAACAAAAGGGTTGTTAATTTGGGAAGGCAGGGAAAACGGATCAACCACTGATAATGAAGACTTTGAATTAAACTAGATATTCAATCAACCAATGGCATCGGCCTCAGACTTGTTTGAATATCATAAACGAATTAAAATAAATGAATAAAAAATTAAGGTATTTACGTAACTTTACCGGCTGAAGGTTGGACAACGCATGGAATAGTCCTCGCACTTGCCCCACGATCAGTTTTTATTTCAAATAATCGAAATGTAAATTTTTAATATATTCGGGAAATTTTTAGGACCGGACAATGGGTATAAGGATTTAATTCGGGAAAAACAAAATCTAAAATAAAATACTTGATGTATTGAGCATTCAATTAAGAATTATAACCAACCCAATATAAAAAAAATGTAACAATAATAAAACTGAAAAATAAATTTTCTTATCTATTGCGAAAAAAAAACTCACTAGAATACTGTACTAAATTTCGACAATCAGAATATCGAAACTGCTAACGGAAATATATTTTTAAGCGGAACAAAATAATTATATTCTTTGGCTTTAATAAAACAATTTTTCTTACTTACGCAGAAACGGTTGGATACTACGGATTCACTGTAACTGGACTTCCAAAATTTTTGGTCGGTAGGAGAGATTTTTTTGGTTTAAAACAAACGACAGCGGAATTTCGAAAACAAACGGTAGCCGAGCGCGATTATTGTTGAAAACAACCGGTAGCAGAGAGGCCCAAAATCGTTCGGTTTTCGAATTTATATCCCAATTCCTACCTAAAATTTTTGCCTTATCGGAATCATACGTGAAATTAATTTACTTTCAACTACAAAAAAGTTTTTACTAGACTGGACGGCTTTTGTTATAATTAAAATAGTTTATATACCGGACGTCCTCTAGTCTTTAAATTTTTGAGAATCAAAATTAATAAATTTTATATTTTTAGTTTCGTATTCATGTGTTTTGAATTACTAAGAAAATATAATATTGCGGTAAAAAAAAATCAATGTGGTAGCAGAAAGGATCGGAAAGTAAGTAACGAGTTATATAAAAATAAGATGTGCTACAGTGAAAACTAAAAATGAACTCCAAATCGGTGTCCCACAAAATAACTCGTTACACTTCTGTCAATATCCTTAAAAATTTAATGTACTGTATAAATTAAAAAATTTTCATTATACGTTCACCCGTTTGATAAAGCTACTGTGTCAGCGAAACGCGTCACAAGTTCAAACTGAACGTTAGTTCAAATTATAATGAAGATTTAAACAAATTAAATTGTTTTATTTCATCGATCATTAAATTTCACAAAAAATTTTGTAGATTCCATAAACATTATGGAAATTTCATGAAACTTGTTACGTAACGATAAGGTAATGCCTCTGGAGAATTTCCATATGTTTGTCAAAGTCAGGTGTACAAATGATGATGTCATCCAGGTAATAAAAACAATACGGTTCTAAGGAAGGACCAATGACCAAATCGATCAAACGACACATACTAGCAGGAGCAGAGACTAAACCGAGAGGTGTAGTGACATATTCAAATAAACCTTTACCCTTAACTGCAAAAGCTGTTTTTTCCCGAGATGATTTCTCCAACGGAATTTGATAAAATGCTTGCTTCAGATCGAAACTAGATATACAACGAGTATCTCGAAGTTGACTCAGTATAACTTTGATTGAAGGTAAGGGATAAGCATCTTTATTTAAAGTTACACTATTTAATTTACGTCCATCAAAACACATTCTATATTTACCATCTCCCTTTTGAACTAACCAGATAGGGCTACAATATGAAGATTTACTTTCCTGAATTACACCTAATTCAAGCAAAGTATCTACTTCCTTTTCCAGGTAAGCTTGCATTGCCTGAGGTAAGGGATATTGGGTTTGTTTAAAGGGAGGTGAATTTCCGGTATCAATGAAATGCTCTATCAAATGAGTTTTGCCGATTTTATCTGAAGGACTAATAGTCTTAAAGAGATCAATAGTTTGATTTAATTTACCAGTTTGATTAGGAGTTAAATGAGATATATCCCGAATTGTATTGACTACACCCAACGAGAGAGAATTTACAGTTAAAGATAATTTAGATAAATTTATTTTTACGTTAAAAATCTTAAGAAAGTCCATACCGAGAATAGTATCATGTTTAACAGAAAGTATTAGATAAAATTTCATAAGCCTAGATATCTTGTCTGTGATGACATATGTTTCGATATAACCAAGAACGTCCTGCAACTTACCATCTACAGTAGATATTTTTAAGTTATCATCGTTTAAGATAGGTACCGATAAGTTATGAATAAAATCTAGTGCACGAGAACCAATCAATGAGATATTTGAACCAGTATCAACAGGGCAAGAAATTGTTTTATCAAAAATTATGATATCGACATAAGGTCGATTATCATTTTCCATGTTATACAATAGTGACCCTACATTTGCTAAAGACTTATGCTTTGAGTTTGAAACTATTGAATTTGATCTTGAATTCAATTTATAGAAATTTTTGACAAATAAAAGCCATGAATTCCAGTCGGAACGACTTACAGTAGGAACCTTTTTTAAGATAGGAGAAATTTTCCTTGCAGAACTGGAATTTACAGGATTTATTTGAGATAACCTCAATTTTTGTCTTTTGTAGGTTTTTCCTGAGGTTTTGGTTTTACTTTGGTGCTGGATTTTCCTGATGTTCCCGGTTTCTGAGCGACTGTGGTAGAGTGGGAAGCTCGACCACCGCTTGGTTCGTTTTTTGAACATTTTGGACATTTCGTTTTTACTGTATCAGGATGTCCACAACCAAAACAAAACAGTTTGCTAGGAACTTGACAGTTATAATACATATGACCTGCTTGTTTGCAATTCCAGCAAGTCCATGTAGAAGATACTACAGATAGATTTTTTCGTGTTTGTTTAAAACAAGAATTATCCTCAAAAGCGGTACTAGGTATGCTCAAATCTGGTTCAAGTAAATATTGACTGCTCTTATGGTTAGCTGTAAACTGTTGGTCCCAAGTTAATGTTTCCTCTAGTCGTTTACATTTTGCAGTCAAAATATCAACACTATCAATATCAATTAAAGCTAATGGTTGTGCATAATGAGGTAAAAGATTTTTACGAATAATGGCACTTTCGCTGGGCTTGTCATCAAGACGATTAAACAAACCACACATGGCGTTAATATACAAGGTAACTCGTTCATGTTGACCTTGTTTTCTAGCTTTGATTTCCTCTAGTAAATCATCTTGGTAGTTATACGGTAAGAACTCGGATTTTAATTTGGTCACTAATTGTTCCCAATTCTGAACTTTGCATCTGTTAATAAGATACCAATTAAAAGCCTGATCACTAAATAAATCAGCTGAGCTAGAAAACAATTCAGCATCTGTGATACCTCTCGAAAGTTTGAGGCAATTTACGCGTTCTAAAAATCCAAGTACAGATTCTTTGGAATCTATTCCTGAGAATCTTATTCCCCATTTATGTACAGGTACAGGTTTAGAAAAAGAAAAGCTTTGACTTGTATTTACTGGAGTGGATTGTCTGTCTGAATCGATAACATTGATTTTGCTATCTAATTCACCTTCTAAACAAAATATTCCTGTTGTTAAATGTTTCTTCACTTGCTCTTGTTCGTCCTCCTCGCAAGTTAAACGAGAGGTACGTTGAGTGAGATGAGTTAGACGGCAAGTCAACCTTCGGTACTCGACATCCGAAGAAGTTCCAACAAAATCTTGAACCTTCTTCTTCAAGTCGGCAAAATAAATCTTAATACCCGTAATTTCGGTAGTAAAAGGAAGTTCAACATATGAAATTGAACTACTCATAGATACTTCTTGTGTTAGAACACCACGCAGTATTTTCTTCTTCTCTGTAACCAGTGAAGGTATTTCTAAGCCACGATAAGAAAGTTCGTAATCCAATTCATGAGATGAAAGATAGGTAATCAACATTTAATTTGAAAATTCGTGCCATTTTATTATACGTTAATTTACGGTATTAAAAATATAAGATAAAAGAGGTTAAAACGAGTACTGTTGATATTGACGAAAAAGAAAATTTTATAGGTACGATACGTGAAGATATACAATAAAAATATAAAAATATATAGATATGTGAGATAACGATAATGAAAATAGATATTACCAACTCAACTGTGAACGATATAAAAGATAGAAAGATAAATAATACGATAAGTGAAAAAAGATATATATAGAATATTAAAATGATTGCTTTTTACTTCAACTACTGTCCAAACTTCCAAGTTGCAAGATTTATCGATATAAAGCAGATGTGTAAAACAAGGCCCGACGTTGGGCGCCAATTTGTTACGTAACGATAAGGTAATGCCAACTTGCAACGCCTCCAACAATGTTGGGCGCCAATTTGCACCTCAGGTGTAGATTCTGAGACCGGTTCTCGGGTAATCCTACTTGAAATTTATTTAAGGTACTGAAATTAGATAAAGGTAAATTATGGAAGTTAAGAAAGGTAAGTGGGCGCCACCCTGAATAATGTAACGTTTATTCTAATTTATATTTACAATTAATTTATATTTACAGATTTATATGTAATTCAGTCCTTATTTAATAATTTATGTCATACACTAAACACACTAATTATAATTTATATGAGAGTCACTTAATAAACACTTTATCGATGCGCGATTACTTTCCTTCGGTATCAACACTGACTGATTGACTAATTGCCTGCAGCGAAGCTGGTGGCCTATTTATACTCGCACGCCGTAATTCTCGAAATTTCTCGCGGGTTCACTGGATATTTTCGACGTTCTCGCGGATCTCCCCGGGTGCGGTGGGTATTCTCGATGTTTCTCGAAAATTGGGCGGAGGAACCATAGTCGTCTCATATGGGGATTTCACTGGGGGCACTAAGTGAGCATATTAATGCAGTAGCTCGCGTAACATTGCCCCCTCCTTAAGAGACAGTTCCTCCTGGAACTAACTAGGAAACTGGAACGAGATGACTGTATCGGCAACTGGTCCCCTTGTTGCATTTTCCAGTTGTATGGAAGTAACATGCGACCGTCTTCTCTGTTGGCGGTGTCTCCCGAGCATGGCCGCAAACCAGTACCTGCACTTCGGTGTCTCGGAAGATTACTTCTACCATGTTACGGATTATTCGCCAATCTAAATGCCTACATTCAATCTTGGGCATGGCTAGCCTATGCACGTTCAGTTCAAGCACATGCTCCCTCAGGCTTCGTAATGCTTCCCAGACATCCTCGTACGTT
This sequence comes from Lochmaea crataegi, assembly GCA_947563755.1. Lineage (NCBI taxonomy): Eukaryota > Metazoa > Arthropoda > Insecta > Coleoptera > Chrysomelidae > Lochmaea > Lochmaea crataegi. The sequence goes on along the minus strand of OX387433.1, from coordinate 35,942,893 downwards.
GGTCTTTCGTCGAAGGTGTTCCTCGTCACTAGGTGGAAATTGTAGCAGGAGCCATTTTGCAGCTTCAAAGCTTTACCTGGTACTGGTAACTGGTTTACCAAAGGTTGTGCGCCACTCTTCTTTATAAACAGAGATGCCAGTCCGCGCGCATCGGTTACGCTGGCAGGGATGTTTATTGCCAGTGAGTATTCCTCCGGAACGGTAAGCAGGTCTTGTCGTCTCTCAGTGGTGACGCCGAATCTTGCTTTTCCGGTACCACCATAAGCACCCATGAACTCTACAAAAGCAGGATCGGCTACTTCCTGAAGCTGGTTTACTTCCTCATCGTGGTCACCCGCGAATGGCGCTAATCGGTTACGGTGTACCACCTTTGGCTTTCCATTTGGGATCTTGCTGATACGATAGATGACATCGTTGATTCTTTTCTTTACGAGGTACGGACCGTCCCAAGCTTTCTGCAACTTTGGAGAAAAACCCTTTTGTCTTCTTGGGTTATGCAGCCAGACTTTGTCTCCTTCGTGGAAACCTCCTTCCGTAGCTTGCATATCGTACCTTTTCTTCATCCTATCGCTAGCGATCTGAAGATTCGATCGAACCTGCTCGTGTACGTCGTCCATTCTTTTTCTCAGCTGGGTCACGTAATCTTCACCAGCTATGTCTTCTCCGGGTCGGCATCCAAATTCGAGGTCGCAGGGTAATCTCATTTCGCGTCCGAACAGAACTCTTGCTGGTGTTTGGCCGGTGGACTCATTTATGGCGGATCTGTAGGCCATCGCGAATAGCGAGAGATATTGATCCCAATCTCGCTGATGGTTAGATACTACTTTAGACAGGTATTTGCCAAGAGTTCTGTTCATTCGCTCTACCATCCCGTCCGACTGTGGGTGCAAAGCCGTAGTTCTCGTTTTCTTCATGCCGAGCTCTTCACAAACTTCCTGGAACAGCTGGCTTTCGAAGTTTCTGCCCTGGTCGCTGTGTATTTCCAGGGGCACTCCATATCGGCAAATGAACTCATTCACAAGCACGTCGGCAACTGTTACGGCTTCTTGGTTTGGAATGGCATACGCTTCCACCCATCTTGTGAAGTAGTCCATCACCACCAAAATGTACCTGCTGCCATTTGCTGTCGGTGGAAACGGTCCGGCAATGTCCAGGGCAATGCGTTCAAAAGGGCTTCCGACATTGTACTGCTTCATAGGAGCCTTTCTTCTCCCGTGCGGTCCATTGGTCGTAGCACAGGTAGTGCACTTCTTACACCAGTCCTTCACATCTTCGGAACTGTGCATCCAATAAAACCGTTCTCGCACTTTCTGGAGGGTCTTCTTCACGCCTAGATGTCCTCCTGACGGACTGTCGTGTAATTTCCGCAGTACTGCTGCTATCCTTGTTCTTGGAATCACCAACTGTCTTCTACTTTCGGAACCCTCATCGTTCTCGATTACTCGCTGTAGCAAACCGTTTTCCAAAACCAGCGAGTCCCACTGGGCCCAATACGATTTCATCGTTGGCGAGTACCTTGAAATCTCCTGCCAAGTAGGTCGACAGTTCTCCTTTTTCCAATGTCGGATTTTCTTCAAGTCGGGATCGTTCTCTTGTTCCTCTTCCAACTTTTCTGGTGTCCATTCGTCGGTGGTCACCGTGGTTCTTCGAATCGCAGCTTCCTTAGCTTCTGTTTTGCTGCAGTGAGAGCACTCTGCAGGGCATGGTCTTCTAGAGAGGGAGTCTGCATTTCTGTGGCTTATTCCGGCTCTATGCTCAATAGTGAAATTATATTCTTGGAGCCGCTCGATCCATCTAGCGATTTGCCCTTCAGGGTTCTTGAATTGCATAAGCCACTTAAGTGCTGCATGATCGGTTCTGATCACAAATTTCTTCCCATACAGATACTGATAGAAGTGCTCCACGGACTTCACTACTGCTAGGAGCTCTCTTCTTGTGACTCTGGTTTGGAAAGGACTTTACTAAAATATCCCAGAACTTTCTCTTGTCCTCCTTGAACCTGTGATAGCACTCCTCCAATTCCAACATTGCTAGCATCAGTATCTAGTATGAATTCTCCCTCTGGTAGTGGATAGCCGAGTATAGGCACCGTACACCAACTAACGACAAGTAGATTCACTTGCGTCGGAACGTTTGAAATTTATGGTACATCGTCTCTCTGGCGCCGTACTCCCCGTTATCGCCGCGCAACCCCTGTACTTCCCACTTTCTCGATTTAAACTCGCCAGAACTCGGCAGACGATAGGCGGGGTGAGGAAATTTTCGGTGACCACTGAATCGACGAAGTGAATTTACTTGTCGTTAGTTACTGTACGGTGGTATAGGTGCAGTAGTCAAGTGCTTCTTCAAGGTTTCGAACGAAGTTTGGCAATCTTTGTCCCAGCGAAACTCCCTTGCTTCCTCTGTAAGTCGTGTCAAGGGCTTAGCGATATCTGCAAACTTCTTTATAAATCGCCTGTAGTATGTACAGAGTCCAAGGAAGCTTCTAATTTGGTGCTTGTCGGTGGGTCTTGGCCACTTTCGTACGGCAGCAGCTTTTTCTTCGTCTACAGCTACACCATCCTTGCTGACTACATGGCCTAGGTAATTGACTTTGTTCTGAAATAGTTGACATTTCTTGGGGTTGAGCATCAGTTGGGCAGCTTGCAACCTTTTGAAGACACCTTCCAAATTCTTTTGATGTTCGTCGAATGTCCTTCCCAAGACTATGATGTCATCAAGGTACACTAAGCATGTCTTCCAGGACAACCCTCGCAATACGTTTTCCATCAGTCTTTCGAACGTTGCGGGGGCATTGCACAGCCCAAATGGCATAACGGTGAAATGCCATAGTCCAGATCCGGTGGTAAACGCTCTTTTCTTTATCGGCTGGATCCATTTCTACCTGCCAATATCCAGACTTCAGGTCCAAGGTAGAAAACAATTTGCTACCGGCCAGCGTATCCAGAGTGTCGTCGATTCTCGGCAGAGGATAGCTATCTTTCTTTGTAACATTGTTCAACTGCCGGTAGTCCACGCAAAACCTCGTGGTTCCATCCTTCTTCTTTACCAGAACTACCGGAGAGACCCAAGGGCTGGTAGAAGGTTCTATTACCTTGTCCTTTTCCATCTCGCGAACAATTCTCTCCGCTTCCTCTCTTTTGGCCTGTGGTAGCCGTCGAGCCGATTGTCTTATCGGTTTAGCGTCGCCGGTGTCAATTTTGTGTTTGACAGCAGATGTTCTTCCTGACTTTCCTCCTTTTGGTACAAAAAGAGATTGGTATTGTAGCAAGAGTTCTCTGATCTTTTTCTTCTCTTGTAGGCTAAGGGATTGTCCAGCCACTGCTATCAATTGTTCAAACTTATTGTTGGCATCATTGGAGGTTGTCGTTTGATGAATTATCGACGCCACTGGTACGCAAGTTCCAATTTTGGTATCCTTCTTCATAGTTATTGGATGGTCATTTACATTTATAATGCGTACAGGTATTTCTTCGGCAGCCATGACTAACCCTTTTCCAACCAAGATTCCTCGACCAACCTCTTCATCGTGATTCCATGGTTCCATCATGACCGGTGTTCCTTCTTCGACGGTTCCTTGTAGCCTTGCCACAGTGAAAAATTCACTCCTTGCGGGTACAACTGTATCCTCCTGTACGGCTACCTGAACAGTCTTATCCTCGTGTGGGTGAAGGAATACCTCCTCAGAACCTACTCTAATCACTCGGTTCTTGAAATCTAGCTGGAAGCCATGTAGGTTCATAACGTCCATTCCGAGTATTATGTCCTCTTCGATATCGGCGACAACGACTGTGTGGGTGAACTTTTCTGCGCCAATTCCCAATTGCACCGGTAGTTCTCCATGGACATTGGCGCTTTCACCTGTGGCAGTCCTGAGTCGCAGTCTCGTCGGTAAAAGTCTTTTCCGGGTGTTGACAGTCTCGGGGCGAATAATAGTCCTCGTTGCTCCAGTGTCCACCAATAGTGTATACTTCCTTCCATTAACTTCACCATCCACGTATACACTATCGTCGCGACATTTCAGAGAGGCTATTAGGATGAGAGGGTCTTTGGAAGGTCTTCGGGTCGAAGCTGCCCTCTGAAGGTCGACCCTTCCTAGTTTTCCTGCTGGGCGTCTTCGTTTGTAGCAGTTCTCGGTCGCTTGCACGAACTGCGTACATGTCCCATTTCTCCACAATTCCAGCATCTCACAGCTTTCAGTTTTCCATTTGAGATGCTTTTCATCATGTTGACAAGCTGGTCGAGCTTGCTCTCAACTTCTTCGTCTGCTACAGCCCTCACCTTGCCGTATACTCCGGAAGCCTGTGTAGCTGCTTCGTACTCCAAGGCTGCAGAGAGTACGTCGACCAGTGTCTTATGCCGAGCCAAGCGTAGAGTTCTCTGCATTTCATGGTCACGAACTCCGTCGATAAATTTCTGTACCCCTAAACATTCCATGACATTCTCCGGTGCCGATGGATAGGCAAACCGCACCAACCTCGCAATGTCTGCTTCGAATTCTTGCAGGGTTTCGTCGCGTTTTTGTTTGCGGTTTTTCAGCTGCGACTGGTACAGATGCTCCAGGTGTTCCAGGCCATATCTCATATTCAATCGCTTTTTGAGTTGTTCAAAATCTTCGGCCTCTTCCACTGGAATGGTCTGGAGGATATCCATAGCGTCTCCTCTAAGGGCAAGAGTTAAATTTAACGCTTTTTCCTTCTCACTCCAGTTGTTTGCCTTCGATGCCGCCTCGAATTGCTTAAGATAGTTCGGCCATGACGTTTTACCATCGAATGTTGGCAGCCTCACTCGGCTGTTAATATCGTTTTCCATTTTCGGTTTCAACTCTACTTTCTCTGCCAGTTCGTCGTTATTCGGGGCTTGCCTAGTTGTAATATCCGGTTTATTACTAGTCTTCCTTTCGATTTCTTTGATTTTTTGTTTCATTTCTTGCTCCATTCTTTTAATCTTTTCTTCCACGGCAGAAATATCAGTCTTCATGGATGTCATTTCATTTTTCATGTCCGTCGAAATTTTATTCTCCATGTCCGACATTTTGTTTTCCATGTCCGCCGAAAGTTTACTTTCCATGGATGAAATTTTATTTTCCACGTCCGACAATTTGTTTTCCATGTCCGCCGAGAGTTTACTTTCCATGGCTGAAATTTCGTTTTTTATATCCGTCGAAATTTTATTTTCCATGGATGAAATTTCGTTTTTTATATCCGACATTTTGTTTTCCATGTCCGACATTTTGTTTTCCATGTCCGCCGAGAGTTTACTTTCCATGGCTGAAATTTCGTTTTTTATATCCGTCGAAATTTTATTTTCCATGTCCGACATTTTGTTTTCCATTGAAGACAATTCGTTTTTTATGGAAGAGGTTATAGAGGCGGACGCTTCGTCGGTGAATTCAAACGTTTCCGGGTCCAATCCATTGTTAATCATAGCTTCTTTTAGTCGTTCCACTAACACTGACTTGACCCCACTTGTGTCCAGTTCGTAATCCTCCAACTCTCTTCGAAGCTCTGAAACTTTTAATTCACAAAGTTTCTTCGCCATCTTCCTGTATATTTATTTATTTATTTATTTTTTTCAACCCCACACCTGACACCAATGTAACGTTTATTCTAATTTATATTTACAATTAATTTATATTTACAATTAATTTATATTTACAGATTTATATGTAATTCAGTCCTTATTTAATAATTTATGTCATACACTAAACACACTAATTATAATTTATATGAGAGTCACTTAATAAACACTTTATCGATGCGCGATTACTTTCCTTCGGTATCAACACTGACTGATTGACTAATTGCCTGCAGCGAAGCTGGTGGCCTATTTATACTCGCACGCCGTAATTCTCGAAATTTCTCGCGGGTTCACTGGATATTTTCGACGTTCTCGCGGATCTCCCCGGGTGCGGTGGGTATTCTCGATGTTTCTCGAAAATTGGGCGGAGGAACCATAGTCGTCTCATATGGGGATTTCACTGGGGGCACTAAGTGAGCATATTAATGCAGTAGCTCGCGTAACAATAATACTAGCTTATTTGTTATTCACATCAGCATTATCCCTTGTCCCTATGTCCTTGGTGTGCTTTTTAGGTTACAGTTCCAGGTAGTGTCTCAGGTAAAATTCTGGTCCAGGTAACGTTTCTGGGTCCAGGTAAAGTACGGGTCCAGGTAAAGTTTCTGGGTCCAGGTAAAGTTCTGGTCAAGTTTCTGGGTCCAGGTGAAGTTCCCAGGTCCAGGTAAAGTTCTGGTCCAGGTGAAGTACGGGTCCAGGTAAAGTTCTGGTCCAGGTAAAGTACGGGTCCAGGTAAAGTTCTGGTCCAGGTAAAGTTTCTGGGTCCAGGTAAAGTTTCTGGGTCCAGGTAAAGTACGGGTCCAGGTAAAGTTCTGGTCCAGGTAAAGTTTCTGGGTCCAGGTAAAGTGCTGGTCCAGGTAAAGTGCTGGTCCAGTTTCGGGTCCAGGTAAAGTTCCAGGTAAAGTTTCGAGTCCAGGTAAAGTGCTAAGAACAATACTAGTATCAGGAACAAATTTACCCAATTTAACAAAATCCAGGATGTCTGAAGTATGGTCTTACAATGTTAAAGAAAATTATTAATTTAATATTACATTGTTAAAGAAAATTATTTGACAACGTGGTTCATACATCCTGTATTTTTAGATAAAAGAAATACTCAAAGAAAGCAAATAAAAACATAAAAACGAATAACTGATTCTACACTGGTAGATACATACATATTTTAAATATGTATATATTTGAAAAAAAAAAAAGGTTTGAAATACGGTATCCGCCAAAATAAACATTACCGAAACAGAGAGTGCTGTGGAGTTGTTTATGTAATATGGATTTGTCATATTTGACTTAATTGTCATTAGTTGATATAATAATAGTACGCTGCAGTTAAATTTGATTTAAAAATGGTTCTAACAACGGAAGAAAAAGTGTTTTTGGTAGAGCATTATTTTCGTTCATACGGAAAATAGAATAATTTCTCGGGGAACAGACTTCGAATATCCTTCTCATTCACCTGATTTGACGCCACCTGACGCATACATTTGGGGCATAATGAAGGACAAAATATTTCACTCGGAAAATCCGCCGGCGAATATTGCCGAACTACGGGAAAGAATACAAAATATTTTTCGGCAGTTACATCAACCACTTTTTATAAATATGTTTATGTACTTACAAAATCGATATGAAGCTTGTTTGCGTCGAAATGGTGAACATTTTGAACACTTACATTACAGAAATTAAAAATTAATTTTTATTTTTATTTTCGGTTCTGTTTATTTTGGCGGATACGTATATTCCAAGATAACATTAAAGAAATATGAAAGACAAAAAAAACCACAAAATCATATCGATATATATTCCTGGCACTGGAACGACATTGCTACATAATAAAGATAGGAAAGTAGAAAACTATTAAGAAAGGAGAGTTAGTTATACATTTAAGCGAAATAACTTACCATTCAGATGAATGCACTTCTTAAAGATAAGATACGATAAGTTGGAAAGGCTTCAATGGCACATGTTCACAGGAAAGAAAAATGAAACCCTTTTGCCACTGTTTAAATACACGAAATCATGTGAAAGATAACAGACTTACGTCTCATGTTCATGTCACGCTCATACGCTTTAACCAGGAAAGGAATTTACATTTCAGTAGTGAATTCTTGATTCATATTTAATTAATAATTGGTAGAAGAACAGAAAAGAGCGAGTACTGAAGTGGGCATATCAAAATAGAAGTGACTATTTTCACGACAGACGGACCTCGATCGGCCCGTATAGAAACGTTGATTTCGACTCTCGTCCACATCAAATATATTCATCCTTGAAACATTTCTCGGTGTTGGGTATGAGAAAGGACTGGCTATTCGCCGCCCATACGATAATTTATTATTAATTAATTGAAGGAAAGTAAAGTGAACGAAATTAACGTTACAAACTTTTTCTGAGAACTGAAACTGGAACAAACTTCCGGTATCATCGGCTGTTTAAGCCGCCGCCATCTACACCGTTAAAAAATTAACAAAATAATCAATTTCACAAAGAATGTATGTGTATAGAATCTACAATATTTTTGTGTAATTATAGACATCATTATTTTTTTCAACAGTATAGATGGCGGCGACTTCAGCAGCCAATAATAATTAATACTGAAAGTTTGTTTTAATTATAGTAGTCAGAGAAAGTTTTATCTAATTTCTACAATGCGTACAGAATCTAAATTTTTGTGAAATTTAATTTTACGTTATTTTTTTAACAATGTAGATGGCAATGGCCTTAGGCAGCTGATAACACTGTAAGTTAAATACCCAAGTTTTAACTTTTAATTTGTTAAAACGTTTTTTAAAAATTTATTTTAATATTATTATACAGGTTGTCACTAATTGTACATTAATATTTATTATATATTTAAATTAACATTTATGACCTTAACACGTAACTAAACTCTTCACCGAAGTCTTAGAATGAAGTCAATAATCAAGTCCTAACTAAACTCTTTACCGAAGTCTTGGATTGAAGTCTCTCCAAATCTAAAATCTAACGTTTACATATATTAATTATAACCTTGGATGAACAATGGAACTCTTCTTAGTTGTTTACTGCTTGGCTTCTTATCTTTGTTGACTCTAGTTGTTTTGGATACTTAACTCCCAGGAGAAGTTTTATCAAATTTTCAGTATGCGTAGAGAATCTACAACATTTTTTGTTAAATTTAATATTTACTTTTTTTTAACAGTGTAGATGGTGGCGGCTGTAACAGTCGATAAAACTAAATGTTCGTTTTGATTATTAAAGTATTCAAAAATCATTTATTTCTTGTGAAAAATACTTCTTGTCTAATTCAAAAGGTAACGACGAATGCGTCCGGCTGCCAGTTTCAGCGTCATTTTTCAAAATAATCATATTTGCAATTGTTATACAGGGTGTCAATTTTGAAACTTACTTATGCTTTCCAACGGTCTAAGTCATAATTATACAGGGTGTAACAATAAAGCAGGAACATTTATTTGAATTTGAATTTATTTAAATTACAAATCTTTAATTTTCTAGTTAATTATGCAAAAAATGGTTGAAATTATATATGGTATACTCGGTATTACACAACGTGTAATAAAACTCTTCAGAAGGAATCAGAGGTGAGGTTAGTATTTGGCTTATATACAATTTAATACTGATTTCATTTGATTGTTTTTTTTTCATGGCCGCCTTCATTTCTATATATTTTATATTTCTATATGATTTCGTATAATTTTCGTTCGAAGTTATCCTTTCACAATTGGTAAAAATACTGAAATTATTAGCAGGAAATGAAAGAAAAAATCAAATTCAACGCCCTGTAACTTTTTCCACCGCCATATTTTGGTACAAATAATTAGCCCTCAGCCTATTTTCCAATAGTTATAAGATCCAATGTTCTCATTGTAATGCAGTTCATATCGGTGAAGCACAAAAAAAATTTGGAATAAGATATAGTGATCATCTTAGTTGCTTTAGAAATGAACTTCCATAAAAGTCAAATTATACAATACACTTAATTCAATTCATCACTTCACATTCAATAATGCCATTGAACATTTTCCCTGTCGAAATTATCACAAACTAAATTTCTTAGAATAATTAGAAATTGAAAAATATGGAAAAGAGGTTCAATCATGTGAATAAACATTCATTCTCTATTGTAAGAATGCCTTCCGGATAACATATGTAGTATGTTATTATTATACAGTGGGGACATAAAGTCTCCCCCCTGTAACTTTTTTCAATCGTGGGGTGTATAGGGATGAAATTTTGAACGATAATATTATGACCCCATTCTGCATTTTTTAACATATAAACGACATCTTTGAATGTCAAAGTGACAGCTGGAAGGAAATTTGGAATATTTTTTTAAATGGGAATGGGGGTAATACCTCACTTTGAAGGTCTTTTTTTGCTCAATACACCCCCCAGATTTGAAAACATGACCACCAAGAACTTCCTGACAAATAAATATTCTGGGAGTGTTATTCTTGAACAAACATCCGTGGGTCCATTAGTCCAAATGAATGGGACCTATGATATAATTTTCCAAAATGACCGCCCAGACATTAAGTTTCTGGGGGAACAGTGTGTGTACCTCCCGGAAAGCATGGGGGTTTTCATCACTCCAGTACCTACAGTTTTGAGTATTAACTCTTCCGTTTGAAAAAAAGTACTTTCGTCACTAAAACAGATATTCCGCAAATAGTTTTGATTCCTTGTGATTCTTCCTGACATAATCTCGCAAAATTCGAGTCGTCTATCAGGATCTTCTTCGGTTAATTCATGCATCATTTTGATTTTGTATGGATGAAATTTATGGCATTTTAAAATAGTACGCGAAATATTGCCTCAGCCACGTGCTTCGATGGCTGTTGGGGATTAACAACCACTTCAGCTAAAACCTAGAGTTTTACATATTCTACAATTTTTATCCGCCCAGACCTTGAAGCGTCTTTTACCCAACCAGTTTCTTGAAATTTTTAAATTAACTTACTTAAAATTTTTCTGCATATTTGGCGTTCAGGGTAATGTTCATGTTCATTGAACATACGGTTATTTCTATTAGCTTCGCCAAAAATAATAACCGCTTCAAATTTGTCTTGTACGGAACGATCCATTGTAGACAATTTCGAGCTGAAATTTACTGTCAATCCTAAATGCAGGTATTAAAAAACATGACAGCAACAATCTACAATGGCACCTACCCAAGTAGCAAAATCAGTTTTATTGGGACTCTATAAAATGCTATACAACATATCTAATAGAACTACGATCATCCTATAATGCTCTTTACAGCTCTAATATAATATGTATTCAACCAAAAAAGGCCCAAATTATAAAATCTTTCAGTTCTTTAACATATGCTTATATCCTGCTTATATCATCTCAATAAAATATCTATATGATAGTTGAAAAACTATTTTATAAGTATGTTTTTCAGATTAGTATTATAATCTGTCCAAATGTGCGCTTTACAACCTTTATAATTATATTTCTTAGAGATCGTATAGAGCGGTTTAAGACCATTTTAATAATAGTTTATACAACTCATAAAAATATTTTATAAGATTGATAAAACGCTGTCTCTAGATATAAGTTAAATTTTATATGATTATTTTATTCTTTTGTGAGGTAACTTACAACAAAAATATCGAATAACGTTGATATAATTGTCATGATTTGAAAAGATGGAATTATAAAAGAATCGCCAATTTAAAAAAATTGTATAATTATTAAGCCAAAACCAAGTTTTATCTTTATAAGGTGAATTGTATAGACTATTTCACTAGAGTAAATTGATAACTGACAAAATTTGAAGGTTTTGAACTGGCAATTTTTTGTCTTGTCGCGGCAATTTTTTGACGTTTAATATATCAAATCTATGTGTATAAAATTCTATCACTCTGTGATAAAATTCAATATAAAATCTTTGTTAGTGGTTTCTAAGGAAACTAAGTTGTTTATTTATTTATTTAACTGTCTAAAAATTATTAAAACCATTGGGAATTAATACAATTTCAAAGTGGACGGAAATATCGGCAGAATCAATGGTATCGACACAAAAAAAATAATAATAACCAATCATTCACATAGAGCTTCTGCAATATCTGCATTAGCAAAAGAAGGAGTTTAAACGTTTAAACATATGAGTTTTTAGTTTTTCTCTCGTGAAATAGTCATGTCGAATACCACTCAATTAAAAATTTTGTAAGGTAAAATTTTTCGATTGTCGTATTCAAGTTTGTTGCTTTTAGGTAATTTTACTCATGACATTTAATCCAAAACCACTCGCCTAACGGCTCGTGGTTTTGTTAAAAATGTCATTCGCAAAATTGCCAAGCAACAAACTTTCATGACAATCGAAAAATTTTGCCGACAAAATTTTCACTCTCGTGGTATTATATATGACAATTAATTATACGATATGATTATAAAAACTTTTAGCTACAAACACAAAAATGTCGCAGTCAAACTCCTTAAGTGATAAAATACTCCTTAATTCGGCATAAGAAAACACTTATAAAATAGTTTATTTTCATAAGGCCATTATTTTGCTACTTGGGTAGTAGGTAGTACACAAATTAACAGAATATTGTTATAAACTGATATTACTGGTTTTAATTTTGAAACTATTGAACCTCATGTTTTCAAATCTGGGGAATGTATTGAGCACAAAAAACCTACAAAGTGAGGTGTTACTTGTCCCTCATTTCCATTTAAAAAAATATTCTTAATGCCCGCCCAGCTGTCACTTTTACATTAAGAGCTGTCATTGATGTGTTAAAAAATTATCGTTCAAAATTCCATCACTATATACCCAACGGCTCAAAATATACAGGGGGGGACGGACTTTATGTCCTCACTGTATATTAGATAACATATAGCATATAGTTCAACAAGCATATAATGATGGATATTATTCACGACTTAGGGAGACTATCCATTGTCTTATTTTTGGCGGGGTAAGTTTGGTAGTAATTTCAATTTAAATTCAGTATAATAATTAAAATTCTTGCAATAAGCATTACTTTACTTAAAACGTCACTTAATTAGTTTTGGCATACATCATACGCTTTATATACAATGCTCAGTTAATAAACTATGTCATGGTAGTAGAGTGGTATAGACGTCTGACTGCGAAAATGAAGGATTGTAGGCGTAGGGAATCCTGGACACGGTGATACTTTTTTTATTTATTATATTGTGACATTTGTATATAAATAATCTTCCATATAGGTCTTATTTATCAGTGTCATGTGACCTGTTCATTATCCACACATATTATTTACTAGTGAATAATGAACGTAATTATACTTGAAGAAGCACACTTAAAATATGAACATATAGTCGTGGACAAATATAATATATCTACCACATCAATCTGATATCTGAGATCATGGAAAACCTAAATATGACATATCATAGGTTATGTATAAAAATGAGGATCTTCTTCTTTTTCTTTCTTTTTTGGGCTAAATCCTGAGAGATAATTTACCCAGTTTTACACATTATGCCCATGTGGGGGGAAAAAGTCTTGCTCTTGGAATATTTCCCTCCCTCTAGAATGGAAAATGGGGATCTTAGTTATTTATTTACTTATATCAATTTTCATAATTTATTATGAAAATCAGGTAATTTTTTTGGCAACAATATTTAAAAATGTTATGTTGTATAATCTTCAGAGCAGAATAAGTACATTCAAAATAAGTTGTATTTTTTCCAATTTCCCCACAAATAATGATATTCGAACCGAAAGAAAACAAGAAAATCGTATCTTTCAGGAAGAAATAATGTTTAAATTGAAGATATTTGTATTTTTTTTCTCATATTTTATGTTCTATTTTTTCGATGAAGTTTTTTATTACATCCTCTATCGACCGCCAAAAAATTTAAATCGACTTAATTTGTCATTCATCTGACAGAACAAAGCAAAGTCTTCTCAACAAGACAGAGTTTGTTGAATTCCGTGGAACGGAACAAGGGCTGTAATCATTTCTCATTAGCGCTCTTCTTTCTTCCCCCAACCAATTATTCCAAGAGCTATAGCGAATTTTTTCAATCAAATTGTTTCAGAATAAATTGGAGATTACAAAAAAAAAGTTGGACACATTAAAATACAATTAAATGTTCTACTCATTTAAAAATAGTGTATTCACTTGACTAATTTTGTGTTTTTACTGATATTCCCCACTCACTCATGTCAATTAAAAAATGCAGCAAAAAGAAGTTTTATTATAAAGCACTTAATATAATTAAATATTGTGTGTGAATTATGCCCTTTAGTGGAGAGATAGAACGCTTTTTTTATACGATGAATATTACTCTAGACTTAAATTTATTTATAAAATCACAAAATATATTTTTTATCGACCACTTTCTCCAGTCTTATCACTTATAATGTTAAATATTGAGATTTTTATCGATTCCAAGATTCATAACAATAAAAAAAATAATATAATAACACGAAGCCTGAACAAACAAAAAAAAACTTCTTTCAATGTAATCAGTTCAATTATTAGCAAAATTATATTGTTAATAAACTTTGTTGAATAATTCTACTGAAATTTCCATTGTCTCGTTAGATAAAATATCAACAAATTTCAATAATATATAAACCTTTTCAATAACATTCTCACCTTTCAGTCGTTGCTGCATCTTATATCCTTGTAGTATTCACTTAAATGTTTATAAAAGTTTATAAAACACAAAAGTTACAATTTTTTATTAAAAATTTAGTTGGAAAAATGTTAAACACACGAATCTATCATATCACGATCAATTTCACCGAATATAGCATTTAAATTAACAAATAAAGGTTGAGATGCTTCAAACGTAAACTGTCGATACTAACCGAGTTTTTTATAAAAAATTAAAAGTACAAAAAATTTAGGAATGTACATAGGCGAGGTTTAAGATCGTTCGAATTATATTGCAGTTTTACTAAATAAAATTAGACAATGTTTATTATTCAAAATGTATCGTAACAACCATATTTTCGACGTCTCTTATATTATAGATGAGTTATGAAAATTATTATTGGTTCTGGTAGCTTTAAAAAAAGCGAAGTCTTCTAAATAATAAGAATAGGTATTGTCACGAGCGTCGACCCAGCAATGATGTGATAATTACAGTGAAGCAGTATCGAACACGGTTTGTACTTGGATGGGTGAAAACTGTACGTCGTAGAGTCCGTACAGCCTACAGCCTGTAGGCATAGGGTTCGAATCCTGGACACGGTGATAATTTTTTCATTTGTTATATTGTTACATTTGTATATGAACGACTCTCAATATAGTTTCTTTTAATCCCCTAAACACACCTTATAGTAAATCGAACTGAAAAGTGGAAAATAAATGAAATTAAAAAAAATTACTTCATTTATTTTTAAAGTTGGTAGGAATGGGGGTTTTAGGGTAAAGCAGCACGGGCTTGCGAAAGGAAAATCAGACGTCTCGGCACTGGGAAGGGTGATGGGCTTGGTGGAAAGTGCTAGGGAGGGCAACTGGAGGAACAAGAAATTGGCCCTACTCGTGACCTTCGACGTCGGGAACGCGTTCAACAGTGTCAGCAAACAGGCGGTTTTGAGTGCGTTGCTGAGGCTTGGAGTGCGGGAAGGGTTGGTTAACCTAGTAGAGGACTACCTGACGGGGCGTGTGATAGTAGACTCTAGAGGGAGGAGGTATGAGACGGAGGCTGGAGTGACCCAGGGCTCGGTTGTGCGACCGACGCTCTGGAAGTGTGTGTTTGATGAGGTTTGTGTGATAGTTTGTGAAGAGGGATGTGAGATTACGGTGTATGCGGGCCATGTGTGGCAAAGGAAGAGGCGGAGAGAATGTGTAGGAAGATTGTGCCTGGGGAGATTGGTGTGTTATGTGAAAGGGCCGGGAGAGTTAAAGAGGAAGGTAATTGGTAGGACCGAAGAGCAGAATATGCTGTACGGTGCGGCGGTGTGTGGTGAATGCGAGGGCTAGGCCACTTCCGTGGGTGCAGAGAGGGATCCTCTTGAGGGTGGTGCAGGAGTACAGGACAGTCGGAGGACTGACAGCAACGGTGCTGTCAAGGTCCTACCCTTTGGACGTGATGGATAGAGCCAAGAACAAACGTTGAAGGGTTATGACCAGAGAGAAAGTACAGGAATGGATGGAGGAGAAAATGGAGAAAAGGTGTGAGAAGTATGAGGTATGGGGGCGCGCTAAGAGGAGCGATTGGAAGTAGGAGAGATTGGATGGACCAGAAATTCGGGTAGGTGAACTACGTCTTAACATAGGTGCTCACTGGACATGGGTCGAGAGTAGGGTACCTCCACTAGATTGGGGAAAGAGCGACTGGAGTGTGTAAAAGGTGTGAAGTGGAGGATTATGTGGGGCATGTGTTTAGATGGAAGAACGAGGAAGTGCTGAAGAAGTCGGAGGAAACTAGGGGAGGAGGTGTATTGGGAGAACATGGTGGAGATAATGTTGAGGGGGAGAAGGAATGGATGAAGGTAAGTGGCGTAGTGGAGAGCATGATAAGGGGAAGAGAGGGACTCGATATGGCATGAGAGGTAGGGAGAAGACGACGGTGTAAGCGGAGAGTGTGCGAGGTGCCGCCGCCCGTCTCGAAGTATGCCGAGGTAATCATTCTGAGGCGGGGGTAATGGCGGGTTTGAGGTGGGGTTGGTTGGTAGGCATCCCCTTGGGTCAAACACTGTTTGAGTCCTGGATTGGACCCATTCGAACATGAGCTTCCCTTCTTGACCCGAAAAAAAATTAGAACTTTCTGCTGGTACATATTGTTGTTCGTGTATTAATTTTAATTTTGAGGGCTTGAATTTATTTTAACTCAATTCATATGAATATTTTATGAACTATTTTGATTCATATCCGGTCCATTCAATATATTTAATTTTATTGAGGCCTCCAGTCATCTTCACAAGCCGAACAAAACTCAGTTTCATTTGCATATTCACATAACCCATATTTTAAAACAAGTGATTTGAGTAAAAATGCACCGTCTCTATCATGTGTGTGGGTAGTAATTTTTTCCTAAATTTTGAATATGTTCGGTAGTAAGTAAACAGCAAAAAGCAACTAGTCAAATATACACAGTGCTGCGCTCGATACCTTTATTACATCCAATAGCACCATACAATTACACACGTTAATTTTTATTTTATTTTTTTGAAACAGGAATATTCATTTGAAGTTCGTTCAATACGCAAGCTTTTTCATAATCGGAGTACATTTATGCTCACGGAAGTGTTGAGTTGTTAATATTTTTATCATAGCCTGTTACAAAAAATCCAAGAATAATTTCTGCGGGGAGGAGAAATATATTATATACTCCACGGGATGTAAGTGTATTCACTAGTATCGAACTTTATTACCAGCCCTCTCTATCGCTCTGGCGCAAAATCGTTCTCGACTAGTAAATAACTATTTTTCTCTTTTTCGAAAGCTTGATACTTTCAAATTTCATAATATTTCATGAAAAATAAAATATAAAACCCCACCAATGCCTTCAATTTTATGAAACCTTATCAACGCACAAATCTGTGCTTTCATCTGACCTATACGGACCTTAATAAAAGACTGCGCTCATAGCTGTACGGGGCAACTTAACTTTTCTACTTTGAATTTTTTTCGTAAAGACTCAATTTTAAAGATGCTATAGCATCAGTTTTTTGGGTCAAACAAGATGATCTTGGCGTTTTATTTGCAAAAAATAAGTTCAGCTTCACACTAAAAGCAACTATGTAACCTAAAAATACGTACTAGACAGTTTATAGAATGGCAAACATAAATTTGCAATATAAGACTTCGAGATGACACAATGTCATCCTTTCGATATCAGTATTATGGTAGCAAAGATCTGCCGTAATAGAGTTCCATGCCACTGAAATGCATTTCACTGTATTAGATTACACCTACTAACCTATAACCTCCATATTACTAGCGCGTTGTCGAAGTGATAAGAGGTCCGGATGATCGTAAGCCTTAAGCATTTTCCTGTAATTTGTACAAGATTATCAAGCAGAATCTGCTATCAAGCTGGTTTATTTCAAAAAGCTGAACGATAAATAATAAAGAAATTAATATAGGATTTTTTCTATTAAATGAATAATCTTTCCTGGGGGTATTTTTAATTTTATTGTAATATACGGAAGACCTTCGTTTATTATGAGTAAAAAAGTTTCATAAAGGTTAAATATTAAAAATGTTTGCATAACGAACATTGTCTAATTACATTTACCAGTGATGGCGGTGTAATTTTATAATACTGCAGTTAGCATTTTAAATACATTTTAATTAATAAAAAGTTTACGTTCAAATTTCCTCTAATTAAGTCTGGTTTTACAGGGTGACACTGTCAATTTTTTAAGGATATATAAAAAAAATCGCTACATACAAACTTCATTCTTCATTATTTTATTACTAAGCTATTACTCACATAGTTGGCTTTGACAAATTTACAAGAATTCACATTACATCAAATTGGTTTGAAATTGAAGAGTTATTGTTATTGTTGTTGCGTAGAGGAGTTAAATTAATTTTATTTTTTATAAAAATGGCTAGTTATTCCTATGAAGAATGTGCTAATATGCATTTAATCTATGGTGATGTGCAATGTAACCCTCGTGCAGCCGAACGAACATACGCAAAATGATTTCCTGATTTCCTAATCCATCAACATTTACGGCTCTCCACCAACGCCTAAGAGAAGCCGGCTTAGTAGTACCTGAAAGTACTGAATCTGGTAGGCACCTGGATGTTACAGGGGTGTACGAAAATTACATTTTGTATCCTGCAATTTCTAAATCCTCCATATGGAATATTATTTATAAAGAAAACCTCTAAGTATTCGCTTTACTTTAAAAAGTTCATGCGATGCTGGATGGTGATTTCCTTGATCGAATAGTTTTTGCAAACTGGTTACTAGATATCATGTATATATTGGTGAAAATAAGAACGCCATTAAAGAAACAAAGCACCAGCAAATCTACACATATATCTGTGTTCATTTGAAAAGGACCCACCCTTAATATTTCAAAAATACCTGAAAAACCCTAAAATTTGTAACGATTTGTGTAAGTTGTTTTCATCTAATCATGAGTAGAACATTACTTTTCTTTACTCCCAGTAGGTATGATACAAAACAATTTTTTTTAATTTTGAAAAATCCGTCCTTAGCGGATGCCTATGTTATAAGAGGAATACGTGTGTGAAATTTTAAGTTTCTAGTCCTAAGGGTCTGGCCTGTGCGTTTATTTAAAACTTTCATTCCCTATTTTATCCTCTTAGGGGTTGAATTTTAGAAAACGCTGAAATACGTAACTCATTATTTTTGCCGTACGCAATTCATACAAAATTTCATGCAAATATGTCCAAGGAATAAAAAGTTTCATACAAAATTTTATCCCCTATTTCACCCCTCTGGGGGTTGAATATATATATATATATATATACACTGTGTTCATTTGAAAAGGACCCACCCTTAATATTTCAAAAATGGGACATATTAGAAAGAAATGCCGAAACACGTCAACTTTCAACTTGAGGGGGACACTTTTTGGAGCTAATGTCATAAACGTCAGATTCACCCCCTCCCTGCTGGAGACACCCGTTACATTTTTCAACCGGAACGCGGCAAACGCTTTACGGTACACGTTGTTGACGGTTGTATGCGAATTATGAAAATTTGAATTTTGTTATTCATTGAATCTACTTTATATGAGATTTGTTGTTGTTTGTTGTTAAGTAGGTATTTCTATGAATTACAAGTTTTTTTTAATACGGTTACGTTAGTTGGTTAGATAGGTGTGTTACATACATAGCATAGCAATCCTAATAGATAGGTATATTAAGTTTGTGGTATAGCTAGAAACTGAAAAATGCCGTTTACGTCTTGTGGCACCATCTACTGGATTTCTGCAGAAGTTTTTATAGTGATAAAATAAAAATAAATAGTTTGCTGTTATTACTCAATATACCGGCAATTTTGAATTTACTATATTTCATTTTATTTAAATAAAAGGTATTGGGATAAAATAAAATGAAAATGAAAGAATGTATTCTAAATAGTGATAGTCAATTTTACAAAAAACATATTTGTCAAATTTCATTCATAAAATAACTTTTGGTGGAATTAAAATTATCTTAGCCAACTTATAATTTTTTGTTCGTTTACTAATTTTTGAAGGTAGATACGACATAAAAAAATTCATATTTTTAGTTGGGTTTCCCTTTAAAGTTGTGTTGATAATTTTCTAAGCATTTAAAATACTTTATCCTGAATGACTGACTGACGGATCAACGCACAGCGTAAACCGCTGATCGTACAGACCTGAAACTTGGGGGGTGTGTTCTTTGTATGACGTAGGCATCCGATAAGAAAGGATATTCCAAAATTCTACCTCTAAGGGGGTAAAAAACGGGCGCAAAAATATGTATGGGACAATGTGATTCCTTGGTCCGATCTACTTCAAATTTTGCATAATCATTCTTCAACAGAATTGATGAAAAATGTGTTTCGTATTTTATTGAAACTGATCGCCTAACGGTGTTAAAAAAGTGTAGAAAGTTATATTTGGGATGATTTGCATCGAAGGTGATATCAATACTCCTTAATGCTTTTGATTTAAATAACTTTTTATTTTGACACGTTTGAGAAAACGTTGAACTCACTTAAAAGCTTGATGCGATGCAATACTCTCTCAAATTGGAATGTCAAATATAAAAAAATATTTAGTATTTAGCATAAATGTCTAGATAGGTACAATCGGCAATCAACTACTCTAGAGTTACCTGATTCAATGGACGACGTTTCCTTATGACTCTGCAAAATGTATGGCTTATGCACGAAAGTTGTCCAGATCATTCTAGTCGAGTAGTTCGTTAGTCACATTCAAAATTCATCGACATTCTCTGACAATTTGTACACCATGGCAGAATTTGTAATCTAGTCTTGAACTGGAATTTACCAGTTGGTAACAATTGATACAAATATCGTTGATTGTTGATCTGTATCTAGTGTAGTTTTATTCAAGATTTATTAAGACCTGATAATTTGTATCGCGTGTCAACATTAGAATGTCGTCTTCCATAAATTGGGAACAGATGCATCTATAAAAGATTCGAGAATATCATTAAGCAAATAGCAGTCAATAATAACTACGTTCCAAATTTAATTGACAATATCATAAATAAAAAGATACTAAAACAGACTTTAGAACAAGTATTTTCTTCTGATAAAAATAATCAATTTAAATGTCTAACATACTTTGGAATACCATCCCTAAAAAATAAATCATTTTTGGAAACTTTAGACATGAATATTTGCTTTAAAACCAATTACAATATATCCAAACTCATTAAAAATAACAAATCTAAATCTTCAAAATTGAACAACTCCAGGAATATATAAATTAACATATGGTGGTGACAACTGTGACAAAATTTATATCGGTAGAACTGTTAGAAATCTTGAAACTAGAATTTCAGAAAACAAACGTAGCTATGACAACAAAACATCTGATTGTAACTATTCAAATCATTTATTAGCAACCCAACATACTTTCGATTCAAATTTTGAAATTTTACATGTAGAACCTAAATCATTCAAATTAAATCTTTTAGAAGCCCTTGACATAAATAAAAACAAATATTCAGGTAATCTCCTTAACGACCAAATAAATATCAACCATTCTCCCTTATTGGGCGATTCCCATCTCGGCCGATCAGGCAGGTATACTGAATAAAAATCGCCCAAGTCGGCCAGAGTCTAAAATTAACCTGTTTTGGAATGGCCCATCTCGGCCCACCTTTATTACAATAATACACTTCAATCAGATTGATTAGATTCTATTAATGTCTACATATAAATATAAAAGCTAACTACATTACAACAATTTATACATATTTATTTACATTAAGTTATATACATGAATGATAATATGATAATATTTTAACTTAAGACAACTTGGAAATCTTTTTAGGTTAGGTTAGGTTAGGTTAGCTTAGGTTAGGTTTTATTTATCACTAGGAGTGGTTTTCCTCGTTGACTCGTCATTGCTTTAAATTCTGGATGAACAAATGTTGTCATTTTCCGAAGTTAAATTTAAATTGTTTTTAAACGCACCGATCAATGATCAAAATAAAACTAATAACTATTTTCGACAATTCAGGATAAATGTATTACAACTGAACTAACCAGTGTTCATTACTCTCCCTCCTGAACTATCTTCTAGGTAAATAAGTTTAATAAGGGGGGCGTAGCCCATCTCGGCCGATTTAATAAGGTACCTGACAGATCAATTTTTAATGACTTTAGGAAATGCCCATCTCGGTCAAAAACAATTTCAGGTAGAAACCCACGACAAATTTCAACCCCTAATCTATGCAATCAATTTGTTTGAATTCTTATCAATGGTGGCAGAGTAATGGACACTGGTCAGTTGTAATACATTTATCCTGAATTGTCGAAAATAGTTATTAGTTTTATTTTGATCATTGATCAGTGCGTGTAAAAACAATTTAAATTTAACTTCGAAAAATGGCAACATTTGTTCATCCAGAATTTAAAGAAATGACGAGTCAACGAGGAAAACCACTCCTAGTGATAAATTAAACCTAACCTAACCTAACCTAACCTAAAAAGATTTCCAAGTTGTCTTACGTTAAAATATTATCATGTTATCATTCATGTACATAACTTAATGTAAATAAATATGTATAAATTGTTTTAATATAGTTAGCTTTTATATTTATATGTAGACATTAATAAAATCTAATCAATCTGATTGAAGTGTATTATTGTAATAAAGGTCAGGTCAATTTTAGACTCTGGCCGACTTGGGCGATTTTTATTCAGTATACCTGCCTGATCGGCCGAGATGGGAATCGCCCTTCAGGTAAACCTTTTCAAATATAAGAACCTTTTTTGCATTCTATTTCCAGTTAATTTTCTAATACTTTTGTCAATATTTTTGGAATGACGTATTAATGCACTGTATAAATTGAATTTTTTTTATTATACCGTTACCCGTTTGATAAAGCTTGATAAAGAGGTATTCCTCCATCCATATGGAGGCAGCACAGTGTTGGCAGCTGTACAGGAAGATTATGATCATTATACCTTCACCCGTTTGATAAAGCTTCTGTATTATCGAAGCGCGTCACAAGTTTAAGTTGAACATAGGTTACAAAATAATATTAATGTTGCGAGAAGAGAAGACGTGATTCTGGGAATGGACGTAATGAATCTACATGGTTTCCAGTTAGACTTTAGAAACAGAAACTTTAGTGGGTGCCGAAGAGGTATTCCTCCATCCATATGGAGGCAGCACAGTGTTGGCAGCTGTACAGGAAGATACTGTTCTACCTGCACGAAGCGGAACCATGTTAGTAGCGCGGCTACAGGGAATCATGGAGGAAGGTACACCGATTATGATGCAGCCATGGAACCACGACGAAGAGGTTGGTAGAGGAGTATTGATTGGAAAAGAATTGGTTACGTCAGCGGAGAAGATCCCAGTACGTGTCATAAACGTGAACGATTACCCAATTACCATCAAGAAGTCAACCAGAATTGGATCCTGCGTACCAGTGACATCCGTAGTTGGTCAAACGACGACATCTGACAATTCTAATGACAGATTCGAACAGATGTTCTCAATAGCTGGCCAATCCTTTAATCTAGCTGAGAAAAGGAAAATGAGAGAATTCTTGCAGTATCGGGACCTCTTCGTACCAAAAGGGAGGAAGACTGGCAGGACATCAGCCGTCAAACACAAAATCTATACTGATGATGCCAAGTCAATTAGCCAGATTCTGCGTAGACTATCGTCAGCTAAACAACGTGACGAAGAAAGACAGCTACCCTTTGCCTCGAATTGACGATACGCTAGACATTTTGGCCGGCAGCAAACTGTTTCCCACCTTGGACCTGAAGTCTGGTTATTGGCAAGTGGAAATGGAACCAGAAGACAAAGAGAAAACTGCTTTTACCACCGTATCCGGATTATGGCAGTTCAACGTCATGCCATTCGGGATCTGTAATGCGCCCGCGCCATTTGAAAGACATTTGAGGAACACCTGAAGAATTTGGAAGACGTATTCAAACGACTTCAAGCTGCCCAGCTCATGTTGAACCCGAAGAAATGTCAGCTATTCCAAAACTGAGTCAACTATCTGGGTCATATTGTGAGCAATTAAGGAGTGGCGGTGGATCCAGAGAAAATTGCTTCAATCAAGCAATGGCCGCAACCTACCGACAAACATCAAGTTAGGCGCTTTCTTGGACTTTGCATATACTATCGAAGGTTCATAAGGAAGTTTGGGGATATTGCCAAACCACTAACTTGACTCACAGAAGCAACCAGAACTTTTCATTGGGCTGAAGAATGTTAAACTGCTTTTGAAACTCTGAAGAGACGATTAACCACGGCGCCGAAACTAGGATATCCGTTACCAAAGCAAGACTTCGTTCTTGACACTGATGCAAGCAACGTAGGGATTGGAGGACTACTCCCACAGATCCAGGGAAGACCGTAAAGAGTGCTGGGATATTTCAGTAAAGTCCTCTCCAAACCAGAACGAAACTACTGCGTCACGAGAAGAGAACTTTTGGTGGTAGTGAAGTCTGTGGAACACTTTTACCAGTATCTCTTTGGAAGGAAATTTTTGATACGGACTGATCATGCAGCACTCAAGTGGTTGATACAGTTCAAGAATCCCGAGGGCCAGATCGCTAGATGGATTGAACGACTTCAAGAGTACGATTTCAACATCGAACATCGGGCTGGTGTGCGCCACATAAATAGCGACTCACTGTCTAGACGACCGTGCCCGTCCAGACGACCGTGCCCAGCAGACTGTTCCCACTGCAACAAGGCAGAATCTAAGGAAGCTGCAGTTTCAAGAACTACAGTGAAGGATGGTCACCCCCCAGGATCAGAGAAGATCAGGAGAATGATCCTCCCCTGAAGATGATCCGGCAATGAAAGGAAGAAAATCGGCGACCCACCTGGCAAGAAGTGTCAATATTTTCACCTACACTCAGGCATATTGGGCCCTGTGGGATTCCCTTGTCCTGGAAGAAGGCCTATTGAAACGAATCCTCGAAAACGATGATGGTTCCGAAAATTTAAGACAGTTAGTCATCCCGAGAACGAGAGTAGCTGAGGTACTGAGTTACACAGTCCATCAGGAGGTCATCTGGGAGTGAAGAAAACCATTCAGCGAGTCCGTGAAAGGTTTTATTGGACGAACAGCTCCGAAGATGTAGAGAACTGGTGTAAGAAGTGTACGACTTGTGTTACGAGTAATGGACCACATCGCAAGAGAAGGGCACTCGTGAAACAGTATAATGTCGGAAGCTCATTCGAAAGTATTGCTTTAGACATCGCTGGACATTTCCGACGACAAAAAATGGTGGTAAATACAACCTGGTTGTGATGGATTATTTCACAAAGTGGGTAGAAGTTTACGCGATCCCGAATCAAGAAGCCACAACTGTCGCGGATGTATTGGTGAAGGAATTCATCTTCCGATATGGAGTACCCTGGGAAGTTCTCAGCGATCAGGGAAGGAATTTCAAAAGCTATGTATTCCAGAAAGTTTGTGACAAGCTGGGAATGAAGAAGACCAGGACAACGGCGTTGCATCCACAGTCAGCTTTTTTCCAAAATTACAAAAATCGGGGGAGGGTCCGTACTTGATCAAGAAGAGGATCAATGACGTCATCTATCGCATAAGCAAGATGCCCAATGGAAAACCTAAAATAGTCCACTAGAACCGACTAGCGCCATTCGAAGGAGACCATGACATAGAGGAAGGAGTGAGACATGTCCAGGAAGATTCTGACCCTGCCTTCGAAGGATTTATGGGCGCGTACCGGTAAAGCTAGATTTGGAGTCTCTACAGAGCAATGTAACGCGCCTCCCTTCTTACACGTGGCTCCTGCTACAAGAACACGTCACTATGACACCCTTGAAGCAAAATTCGGGTTTTAAATCTCGGGCGCCAGATTATTAACGTGGTTTGCTCCACGGCCCCTTGACCCTTAGCGTCAAGAGTTCCAGATAGCCTCAGATGGAGGTTACGGAAAATTCCAGGGGTCTATGTTGAATTAACTTTATTTACCTAATTACAATCAAATATGGATTCTCCGATTTATAAATCACGGGTTAATGAAGGAAACAGGGGTTCAGCAGAATTTGTATACTACCTACGGTTTAGGGTATACCTACGATCACACAATAGGTCGGTATATAACAAAATAATCAAAAAGAAACTTTTAGTCTATTAATACTCTGTGGTCTATTTTACGAATAATTCTTTAGTGACAAACAAATTAACAGGGAAAAGAAAATGAGGTATGTATTACCTATATCTGGGATTTTAACGGACTTAACGGTCAGGTTATCAAATACGGTTCAAATCTACCGGGTTTAACGGGGTCCCTAATGCACGATTTAGATCTGCCGGGTAATCAGACAAATTGTGGCCAAGCCTCTTCCAAGTCTGATTAACCCTTGAATCCAAATGAAACCGGCAGCTATTATTCCGACAATAAGAAAAAATATATATATATAAATAATGATTCTACGAAACGGGAAAAGAACGATTTAGATCTGCCGGGAAATCAAACAAATTGTGGCTAAGCCTCTTCCAAGTCTGATTAACCCTTGAATCTAAAGGAAACCGGTAGCTATTATTCCGAAAAAAAATAAAATTCAAGAACGAATTAGATCTGCCGGGAAATCAAACAAATTGTGGCCAAGCCTCTTCCAAGTCTGATTAACCCTTGAATCTAAAGGAAACCGGTAACTATTATTCCGAAAAAATAAAATTTAAGAACTAATTAGATCTGCCGGGAAATCAAACAAATTGTGGCTAAGCCTCTTCCAAGTCTGATTAACCCTTGAATCTACTAAAGCCGGTAACTATTATTCCGAAAAAAGATAAAATTTAAGAACGAATTAGATCTGCCGGGAAATCAAACAAATTGTGGCTAAGCCTCTTCCAAGTCTGATTAACCCTTGAATCTAACTAAAGCCGGTAACAATTATTCCAAAAAAAAAATATTTTCCCACGAGTTAAACGGTACCCAACTATCGACACACAGAGTAAAAATATTTGTACTAGCATAAAATTAAAATATTATAATCCACTTGGATATCACTTTAATATAAAACTACTTAGGACCAAAAGCATAAAATGATTCGAGAATCCACTAATAATTTATCAGTTAATTAATATATATTAAACGCTGTAAATAAAATTCGAAATCAAATTACAGTTGACAAATCTTTATTTCCAAATAAAAGAAACAAATAAAAAAAAACCAATTTCAATTCAACAACAAAAAATAGCCGGTCGGAAAATTTTCAAAGAATACATTCAACAATTTAATAATAAGCGGCGATACGGAAAGTTTCGAATACACAGTTTATTTGTAAAAATGATTTACCTTATTAAATACAGCTTACACACAATCGGAATACGGAATACACTAAGTTTTTCACACTACGGTTATTCGGTTTTCGGAAGAAAGTTGAACGGAGAATCACGGAAGACTAATTTAGAGCCGGAATAAATCAGAGCGTGAATGAATCCGCTCGAAAAATGAATTGCTTGAGAATTTATATCCAAAATTTTTAGTTACATTTTTCGGCCGTCGTCGAGATGAGGGAATTAAACGTGAAATTTATCTAGTCTCGACAAAAACTTGTATCTATACTAGACGGCTTTGGTTTTAATAAAAATGTTGTATATACCGGGCGTCCCTTCAGTTGAAAAATTTAAATATCGGAAATGAATAAATTGTGTATGGTAGAATTTGGATTTGCGTAGCTCGGACTTATACTCAAATATACAACGGTAATAACAAAAGAAAATAAATCAATGCGGTAGTAGAAAGGGTTGTAAAGTAACGAGTTATATACACACTAGTGGTAAAATAAAATATATTACGGAACAAAATAAAAATTAAACTTGCAAAAAAAAACTCGTTACAGCAACGACAAGATTGTTCACACTCCCGGAAGAATATTCACTGGCACAGAACATCCCAGCCAGTATCAAATACGCACGAGGTTTGGCAACCGTCTTTCGAAAGAAGTTCGGGCATTTAGAAAAACTTGCAGAACAGATTCCAACCCCTGGCAAGACACTGAGCTCAAACAGAATTCATGGTACGTCTTCTACCTGGTAACAAAGAACGAATTTCAAGATCGAATCACCTACCGGAATGTGTGGGAAGCGCTACGTAGCCTTCGAGACCATGTGCTGCAATCCAACGTGAAAAAACTAGCCATGCCTAAGATAGAGAGCAACCAGTTGGATTGGCGAGTCATCAGGAATATGATGGAAGTGATCTTCGAAGATACCGGTGTCCACATAATAATCTGCAGCTATACCCCCCATTATCAGTGTCCAATGACGACAGTGCACTGTTATTTCCATACGACCGGAAAGTGTAGAACTGGGTCCAGTTGTCGATTTAAACATCCAGTCCCGGCTACACAAAAGTTCCAGAGGGAACTTCCTATTGAGGAGGGGACAATGTTGCAAGGTCGCCAACTCAAAGCCGGCCCTGTCTCTCGATTATAAATTTTGGTGAATGCGCTTTCGAGAAAATTCTCGAAAAGACGGTATAGGACGAGCGCGGAAAAAACTAGAATTCTCGATAGTTGAGAAGGACTATATATACGCGGGTTTTTGAGGGCGTGAACAATTAGTGAAACGGACAGTAAAGAGTTAGTTCACAGACAGTTCACAGAAGTTCTTAGTAATCGGACAGTGAATGAAATAGTGAAGATAAATAGTGTAATATTCAAGTGGTGAAAGTAAATTAGAACTATTATAACGAGTGTGACTAAATTAGAAGACATTAAGTAGAGTGCGTATATAAATTAGGTTTAATACAGTGTGTTTTTCTTTAAATAAATAGTAATTAATTAGCCATAGTAGTGGGTATAATTTTATTCCACAAGTAAAAACTATTTAAATAAATAACAAAAACATTACAATAATAAGGTTTAAACAAATTAAATTGTCTGATTTCATCAATTCAAGAATAATATATTTTTTGTTAGTACATCAGTTTCCTTTGAGAAAAGGTGAAATAGATATTTAAAAAAATCAAAAATTGAATAATCACTCAAATAACATTTCTGAAACCGATCGCTTTGTTTATTACCTTTTATTCTGTAAATGACATTCTGTTGTCAAGGAAATCAATAGGCAAACTTTTTTGTTTGTTTTCCATAATGAGATTTCGCAGCATGAAAAACGAACTGCTGTCTTTTTTCCTTTTCATTTAAGCTAACAGAAACCCCGGTGACATTTTTCATCCTATTTGTAGAAATAAAAAACACACAACGTAAAATTACTTTTATTTTTTTGACGAAGGTGAGACACAACATTGTCCAATTTCATTCATTTCCTAAATATAGTTACACATTGTCATTTAAGTGAGTAAAAAATAAAAATCCGAACAAAAAAAATTGAATAACTCTCTATATCGAGAAATAATAAAATCAAGCACGACGTAGCTTTGGAAGCAGTCCGAACCGCACTACCATGCTGAAGAGGATTGTTATCCAATAATCCTCCAAGACTATGAGAATGGGTACTGCTGTGGCTGAATGTTGTTATTTTTCTAGTAGATTTGTTGTTCGCTAGTTGATACCAAATTATAGGTGATAAAGTATTTTGAATTTGGTATTGAGTCAGCTTTTGTTTTTGTGATAGTAAATTTTATGCCGCTATGGAAAACGATTTGAGTGTTATAGATAAAAATATGAAGCAGTGTGTTACATACTTACGCTTAAGCTATACTCATAACTCTAATACCATTTTGCACCGTTTAAAATTTGAGCATGCCTTTCGTAAGCTGCGCTCGACTTCAAGAATCACTTAATTTTTTATTTGTTACACCGCGGTAACATATGCAGTACTTAGTAAAGAACCACTTAACGCATTGCATACATAACAGCACTGCGAAAATCTAGTAACTTAATAGTGACTTCTAGGATTTGGCTTCGTATCGAGTGACCTCATCCTCTTGAAGGTAATATCAGACATTGGGGAGAAAGTACTACAATGTTTCAGCAAGTGCAAGACGAAATTATACAATGTTTGGTTAGAATTAGTCGGAGCAGCTTAGAACTGGGTTATATCCCAGAAGCATGGAGAAGGGCAATAGTAACCTTTATTCCAAAAGCTGGAAAAAGGAACACAAGAAACCCCAAATCCCGAGGTGCTCTTTTGGATAGAGGAGGAGCTTTTACCAATACTTCTCATGATGCTGTCAAAAGAGCATTGAATCGAAGAGTTGTAGACAGCAAAACATCCAAATGGATGTCGGAACTGCTCACCACTAGAGTAGCAGTCCACAGAGAGGAGTAGCATCCGCATTATTGAGGATGCCTGACGGTTAACGAACTCTTGTGCGAAAGAAGAGAAGATCCGACCTATGGAAAGATCTAGTAGGGATTAGACAATCAAAGATTCTTCTGGGTGAGTACAACCTGTTGAGAACAAATGAATGCATGCAAGTCAAAGTAAACCTGCGCTAAGAGTTTTAACAGTGATCCTAACGGGACATTGTCGCCTGAATGGGCACCTGAAAAAGCTCAAAATCGTGGAGGAAGAAGAGTGTGCAATCTGTGGCATGGAAGAAGAAACCTCCATCCACATACTTGCATATATACATACATACATCGAGTGACCTTGGTCCGCTTAAAATGTGTATAGTTAACATATGAATACAAAGAAAACAACATACTTCAGAAATCAGCTGTTGTGTCTGTAATAATAAAGCAGCTTATTCATTCGTTTGGTCTTCACTTAAAAGTCATTTAACATCAAATTCCAGAGCTTCCTTTATCAATCCTGATGCACGTAAACAGCAATCCTTCATAATCCGAAAGCTTTGATAAAACGCAAATTCCTGTATGTCGTGAAAATGATCATATCGAGTGTAAAGCATTCTAAGTGATCCAAATTCTTATATCTCGAGGATATCTGAGTAATCTTAAAAAATATCGTTCATAACGAATAGTTTTTCAGGTTATATCAGCTGACAATCGCGATCTTAAGCTAAGTTGAACTCAAGTGGCACTAATCGGAAACTTGATATTTAGTGCTGCGAAAGTAATTTAAGGACTTCCTAGTTTTAAGATTATCTTAAAGTTAACGTTGCAAACGGGCATAAGCACCTTTTTCGAGAACATTCAGGGTTGTTATGTATACCAATGGATTAGGGAAGAAAATTAACATATATAAATTAATTTTAGACAAATATTTATGAAAGGGAAAATCGAAAACAATATCATAATAACAAATGGGTGAAATTTAGAAAAAATATTTCTTAACCAAAAAAATATTGGAAATATGATTTTTGGTATGCCAAATCAATTAATTCAAAAAATCACAATAGCCACGAAAGTGTGAATATTAAACTAAAATGATAGCAAGGAAATCTTAAAAAATAAGTCTATAAATACAGTCATTTTAGTCAAAAAACGGGTCAGCCTCGGAATCTACAGCAATAAGCAGAATTTTTGTATAAACCTTGATTTTGATATTACAAATGCTGTCAAAATCAAAAGTCACATATTCTGCCAACGTGTGGGCGTCCTTAGATATTCAAGGGCGAAGCTCGCAAAAATCAGTTTTATTCAGAATATCTCGTTTTCTGTGCCTTCATTCGTATTTATTGTTACGGTTCACCCTAGAATATAAATACTCAATTAATAACTGTGGTTTGGATGCATAAAAGATTCATTCATTTATCACCTCAAAAACTGTATATATATTTATATTGAAACAATAACTGTGTACATTGTAAATAGTTTATTCAATTGGAAGGAATGAATCACCGATTGTTTACATTCAACAACTGGTTCATAGGTTAACTGTGATATTGTATTTTACAAATTCCAAGGTGTCTGGATTCTTCAAATATCCATCTAGCCACTTGACCTTGACCCCGACTGAAAAGGTAGAAGACCTCTTTTGACACA
The DNA here is from genome assembly GCA_947563755.1 of Lochmaea crataegi. Taxonomy (NCBI): domain Eukaryota; kingdom Metazoa; phylum Arthropoda; class Insecta; order Coleoptera; family Chrysomelidae; genus Lochmaea; species Lochmaea crataegi. The sequence goes on along the minus strand of OX387433.1, from coordinate 35,911,344 downwards.
GGCCACTGGCTTGAAACCCTACATTTTGGATTGTGCTTTTCCCAAGTCCACATGGTTGTTCAACCTTCGTTTTAATACGGTTTTGCGAATTGGGAAAACATTAAAAATCAGGGACTCTCATATACAAAGAGTTGTGAGGTGCATGAATGCATGGATATAGTTCCTGATTAAACAAACACAAACACTTAAAGGTCACACACCATCTAGGGTAACTAATCTACCTATCTACTGGGACTCAATTACCAACACCAAACACCATTTCTTATTTATATTTTCTTTTCAGACCTTTTTTTCTTTTCTTACCTTTCCTCTCTTCATCATTTCTTCATTTATTTTACTTCGAGATAATACATACTTCATATTCGACAAGTAGGTATAGGCTTACCTATAACCACACAGTCAACGTCTACTACTACGTTCTGTCAACTCTAAATTCTGACTTTATTTCCACCTATTACTTCCTTTGTAGAGCGGAGTATCCAGCTGCAGGTAACCTCACAAGGACTTCAAGACACGAACAAGTACGACCTCTCTGATTCGTATTTAGTGATACCTATAGTAGAGTTCATCTTTTTGTTACCGGCTCATTAGTGACGAGAATAGTTATTAACATTTAGGAAGTGAACCTTACCAAACAGCTTATCTGGACTCTACTACTCAGACTTTATTTTTATAACTTTTTTTCCCATTAACTGAGTTAAGTGCGGCTAGGTGTACTTATATATTTATATTCATCCTGTATAGTTATCCTGTATAGTTCTTCCTATACTTGCTAGGATAAGTAGTAATTGTAGTATCTAAAACAGATGTTAAGCTTCAAATTACTAATATAAAATAATGTAAATAATATCATGCTAGCTAAGTAACCACAATATGTTTTAAGCTAATACTTACAAGGAAGTACGTGTAATCCCAGAAGTATACTTTTCGGATTATTTCCATATAATTAATTGAGTAATTCATTTCTACCATTATAACTGTTTTTATGAAGGCAAGCCAAGCGCTGTCACTGTCAGTCATGTTCATAGAATAGCATTTTAAATACAGAATATAGATCCTTCAACCAAAACGCCTACCGAGTGGTTCAATTACACCTTCCAATCATAAATTGAAACTTTCTCACATTATTGTCTATGATAGTAGGAATCACAGATCATCCCACCACTAGAGGCGAAACACACATTTCCCTCGTTCACATTTTACCCACCCACTCTCCGCAAACGAGAAGTCGGGAATGTTTTCCACCACCCTCCAGTTTCTTGTAGGGTATAGTTGCCCTATATCCACCCTCATTTAACCTTGTTGGAAAAAAGTAGCTAACATTATATTCATCGCAAAAATTGTGGAGGATGAAATTCCACACTAATTTTGTTTGATACCTTATTTCACACCTTGAAGCGTTTTTTAAATATAGAGCGAAGGGTGCGGTGTCTATACGATTGACCTTGCGATAAGGTGAAGGTGCGTATGGCTGAGTGCTCCCTCCATACTCTGCCCCCTCTATTTCGAAAACTGTTTAGCGTATAAAAAAGGTTTCAATCAAAATTTGTAGAAAATTTTATCTTTAACAATTTTTATCATAAATGCAAATACGATTAGAGGAAAAATCAAAAACTGATTTTCGCGACGTTTGACCTTGAATATCTAATGACGCTCACACGTATGCGATATTTGAAACAAAATTTGTGATACCAAAATTAAGATTTGTACTAAAATTCAGCAATATCAAGTTTTAATAGTTCCACTCCAGATAAAACAGTGTGGAATAGTATTTAAAAAAATTCTGGAGTGAATTACCCTCCGTCAATTCTCCTGATTTACACGATCAATTTTTTAAACTTCAAAAATATGGAGGAGCAAACATGTTTAAGTAGAGAAGTAGATTTTCATGACCCAATCAATGAACCAATAACAATTTATGAATTGAATCATGCATTACATTCGTCCAAAGAAACAACAGCAGGACCAGATAATATACCAATGATATTCCTAAAAAGACTTCCAATATTATCCAAAGAACTATTATTACAAATTTACAACAGGATATGGAACAGTAACACTTTTCCGCTTAAATCTATTGTTATTCCATAGCATAAACAGGGTGTACCTAAATCACTTGCAAATTCGTACAGACCAATAATTTCACTCACGTGTGCAATGATTAAATTACTAGACAAAATCATCCACGACAGATTAATGTGGACTCTGGAAAGTCGAAACCCTATAATTCCCGAACAAAGTGGATTTAGAAAACGGAGATCAGCAGTGGATAACCTAGTAGACGTGGAATCGGAGATACGGGAATCTTTTGATAGCAAACAATACATTTTAGCTATTTTTCTTGATATATCAAAAGCCTATGATACGGTTTGGCCTTCTTAAGATTATATAAACATTGAATAGTTGATGAATAAAAAGTAATATGGTGAAATTTATTCAATTTTTTTTGAAAATCCGTTCATTCATGTAAACATCCCCCAAGGGGATGCCCACCAACCAAATCCACCTCAAAGTCGCCGTTACCCCCGCCTTGGAATCACTACCCTAGCATACTTCGAGACGGGCGGCGGTTCCTCGCACACTCTCCGCTCACACTGTCGTCCTCTCCCTAACTATCCTACCTTTCATGCCATATCGAGTCCTTCTCTCCCCTTAACCATGCTGTCTACTACGCCACTCTGAAACGATATCTTTGCCGATAACATTTCGGATACAAATATAAAATTTCAAATATAATATTTTGGTGGAATAGACAAATAGTCTATTCTGATACAAAACTATTTCCTTCATACCTCGGTCGAAAGTACTTACTTTCGTCCCTAGTAGCAGAGACGAAAGTTTAACATTTACTCCCTGTGAGAAGTACACGCTCGCCCTCTATAACGGAGGGAGGAAATAATTTCTTATGCATATTTATACACGTAACGAGCAGCAGCACTCGCTTCGCTCGTACCGCAAATGTCGGGGCAGGCATCAAAAACATTTAAAGTTAATAAAATAAAATTAATATCGTACTTTCGACCAGCTATGAAGAAAAGTCGTATACACTACACGCCGAGCCAAAAGTTGAAATCTCGGTCCTGCTCGTCATGATGCCCTCGGCTTAATTCAACTTTCGGCCCTTGTGGTGTAATATACTATTAAAAATTATTCAAATATTATCTTTTGGTGGAATAGACAACAAGTGTATTCGGTCCAAAAATCAATAATCATAGTTCCGTAGTTAACTTCAGCGCGAAATTTGAAATAAGTCGAACGTATATAAATAGGAATGGAGAGATTTCCGGTTGTCTTTCTATCAATTACCTCGAAAGAGAGTAGATAAAAATTTGGGACTGTGCAGTATCTCCTAATATTCAACTTTATTTAAAAATATTAGTTTACAAAATACCTAAGCTACACTAGGATTTCTGGCATGTTTTAAAATTTCATTTTAATTAAGTAGCGTTTTAGATGGAAATAACATTGTAAGGCATAAATTTATTTCACAAAATGGCTACTAATTTTTTTTGGTTAAAGTTCAATTAACTGATATTTTCTTTATATTCTTCTCTCATTTGCCTATAATTTTCTTTAACCTAAGTAAATGTTTGTCCAGAACAAATCATCAAGCTATAAATGTAAATATTGTAGTAGTATACAATCAATTTGTGTATTTAACCTGGATAGATATCCCTAAATGCCTCAGTTTGTTAGCTTTCCATTATCTGAAATTCAAATTGTAATTGCAGCACAGTTCCTGGAAGACCAATTTTTATTACCGTTCCTGTGCACATAGGTACATTCCTGTGCCCGTACCGTTCCTGAGCTCTGTAATCCATGTAATTGATTCAGAGAGATAAGCAAGATTCGATAGTAGAATGATCCAGCATCTAAATTACCTTAATGGTCACTAGAACCTGGAGAAACATCCCGGAAGACACAGCTCTCAGAATAGTATATTCTGTAACAAGGTTAGAATGAAAATTCGATGCGAGTGGAAAGTTCCGAGCGCGAGCCGAAGGCGAGCGTGAGGAACCACGAGCATCACGAATTTTCATTCTAACCGAGTAGCAGACTATACTTTCTCCACGATCAAAGATTTTAAATATATATTTTTAAGTGGAAATGAATAGGAGATCATTTATATTACAGAACTGAATCACAATTATTATATTAGGTAAACACTCAATAATCCAAGAAACATTCTACTTAATTAATTAATCAATTGTTATATTTTTTGTAAAGTTCTTGAAATAAAAAACTGGTGCATTATTGGGGGTATTTTCAACAATTGTGTGGTTATGTTAGGTTACGGTTACGTGACAGCAATAATTATGACACTTTTGACACTACAATGACAATCAACTGCGTCAAGGCTGATGCTATTGAGAGTGTGAGAATATTATTCTATCACTAGAGAGAGAATGTAAATACATTTAAATTGCATGGGGGCAGATGTGTTGCAGAGTATTTCTTCAATCTCAAGAGAGAGAATTCCAGCATTCTGAAATCAAATTTGATTTCAGAATTGTCAAATTCGGTGATGATTGTGGAGAAAGGAAGTTTCCATCTTCAGTTCCTGGATAATACACATAGAAGGAAAGTAATTTGTAAAATTTTTTTGAGATGGCTTCACCAGATGGCTTTATGATTTAAGTTATTAATATTAAGTACCTCTTTGCACACTGTAAATTGTAAAAGTTTTTGTTATAATATATATTTATATGTTTTTTTATATGCCTTCGTCCACCTCCATCCCCTCTCTTCCAATAATCTCCCTTTCCTTATATCCGTCTCCACATACCTATGTAAGCTCAAGCTTTCCTCATCCTACAGCACCCTCCAACTACTCACTTTTCCCCCAGCCATTCATCACATGCTGTTATTTCAATGAATGATGAACCCCCGTCACCCCTCATGAAGGTCGACAGTAGTCCATCATTCAGCACCGCCAGCCCGTTGGATGTCAATACTTCCTCCAGGATCTCCCCTCTCCTGTCCGTTTTCTTCCCCCCATACAGTATTCTTAAGTCCGCTGTCACTATTCTCCTTATGATCCTCCTTTTTCATTTTGTCACCCTCAGATCGTCCAATCCTGTCATGCTTCTCTCATATTTTTCCAGGCTGACATTTGGGCTTATATACACACTGTACATCACCATGTCTCCCATTCACACTACCACCTATCCGTTTCCTTTCCTTATTTCATCCGCCCTCAGTCCATCTCCCACCACTCTTATTCCTGCCTCTCCTGTATCGTCAATTATCCATTTCTGCTTTCCCACATATCTAGCATTCACCTCAGATCCGCACACCACATCCACTTCCCTCCTAAAAAACACTTCATCCATTATATCATTTTCCTAAATTTATCTGTAACACCCTCCATTCATCCCCTACACTCCTTCTTCCCGCGCACTGCTCACCCCTTCCTCCTATTTGACCAGACTCGTCCCCTCTGATGGTGAGAGCTAATGGCACATACTCGACCTTGAAAACCCAAAACAATGGAATACCAGAGGGATGTTCCTTGAGAGTAACTTTATTTTTAGGAGCCGTAAATGATATTATCAAAAACTGTAACTCTAATATTAATGGGTCGATTCTGAGCATATCTGTAAGGTCTGTAAGCAAAAATCTGTAAAAGTTACAGGAAATGCTATTTTATACTTGGCTGTTGGTTACAGATTTTCTTATAGATTCGTAAATATTTACAGGCCAGGGAATTGTCACCATATTGTCACTATAAGCAGTACAGGATCTTTATTATTAGTCTGAAAATTGCACTAACTATTATTATTGTGAACAAGAAATATTTTTTCGAGAATAATGAATGGACAACTAATCAATTTATTCGCGGGTATTCTTTTGGAGGAAGATGTGAATCGGTTGGTATAGTGTTATAATAAGGAAATAATAGATTGGAATCCGTTTTTTTTTCTAATTTTCAGAGATTACATAAAAATCGAAAGAAGACGTTTGACAGATGACTTTAATCCGTTCAATATACCCGACACGCATTTTAAACAAATATTTCGTTTAAACAAAGACTCCATTCATTATCTACAAAATTCTTTGCGACCACACATTAGGGAAAATAATTTGGGAATTCCCTTTGAAGTAAAAGTAAGAATACCTCTTAGAAAGAATAAAAAATTTATACTTATTAACAATGTAGCATACCTATAACGAATTTTTTAAGGTTTTTGCTACCCTAAATTTTTTGGCGACTGGATCATATCAAAATGTTATCGGCTGTAATACTTGGATTGCAATTAGTCAAGCTTCAATAAGTAGAGCTATTTCACAAGTATGTGAATTAATTGTCTCATGTTTTGATGCGGTCTGTTATAAAATTTCCTACAACTGAGGCGGAAAAAAGTATACTAAAACAAGGGTAATACCTACCAAATTTATAATTAGTATAGTGCCTGGAATGATATATTTCAATCTTTTTAGATTTTATGACAAGTTCCACTTCAGAGATATTGTGGGTGCCATTGATGGGACACATGTAGAAATCTTAGCACCACCAATGAATGATGTTGAATATCCCTCATTTGTATATATTAATAGGAAAGGAAAATGTTCGATAAATGTAATGCTGGTAAGTATAGATTTATAGATACATATAAATTTTGTTATAACACTTAACATTTTTTAGATATCCGATTCAAATTCTAAAATCATAGGTTGTTCAGGGAGATATCCTGGGTCAACCCATGATTCGGCTATCTGGAGTACCAGTGAAATTAGGGCACATTTACTTTCAAAATACCACTCACACAAATTTTGTAATGACACAAATGAAATGCCTAATTTCTTTTTAGGGGACAGTGGCTACCCATTGGAACTATGGCTCTTCACTCCCTTCCTTAACCCTCACAATGAAGATGAAGAGGCATTTAATCGTTTATTAACTAATATTATTGAACGCACAAATGGAATTTTAAAAGGAAGGTTCAGATGTCTTTCTAGACATCGTACACTTGTCCTAGAAAAGCAGCTATAGTCTATTTCAGAAAGGTATAGAGTAATAAAATGGGAAATTCCGTTCAGTTCGGCTCATTTTCGGTGTCGGCCATAGGCGTAGGTCTTGAAATAGTATTGTTTGTAATATTAAGTAATTGCGTAAGAGAATTAGGAAAAGTATGTTTTCTGGCCTGAAGTGTCAATATCGAAATATTGTGTAGGGATTACTTAGGTAGTAGATTATACAGTTACGTTTTGCGTTTAACAGGTACCGTTTAACCTTCTATTAGTGCCTCTGCCTAATTCCAACCCTGTTTCAGATTCGGCTCAACCATGCGCCGCAAGGTGCCTTACCCAAAATTTTTAGACCTTTATAAGTATATTTGTTTAGTTTAACGCATCAGTATTTGCTGTTAAGCCGTAAATAGTGTTCACAGTATTATAAGATTGGTAATAAAATGGCGACATTTACACCAACGAAAAGATGTTCCAATAATTCTCCACTATCAGTGAATGAAAAACTTATTATTTTAAATGTACACGATTGCATAAAATACGATTACCCAAAATTTACTGTACAAGAAACTGTCGACCGATGTTCCCGAATGACTGGAGTTGGAAAGTCCACCGTTTTTAAATTATTGCGCGGGATAAAGATAGCAGGCCAAGTGGAGCCTCCCAAGAAAAGTTTAGGCAGACCAGTAAAAGTCCTTGATGAAGAAACCAAAAGTGTAATTCGAAGAAAAGTTCACTCTTTTTAATTTTAAAAAAGAAATACCCACCCTAGATAAGATTTTAATGGAGCTTGTCCAGGATGACAGTATTCCGTTGATAACTAAAAAACTTTTATGGACCACTTTGAGAAATATGGATTTTGCCTGGGAAAAGCATAACCGTAAAGCACTTTTACTGGAAAGCGATGAAATTGTTTGCTGGCGATGAAAATACTTAAGAAGTATAAAGCAGTACAGAACACAGCAGAAGAAAATCTTTTATCTTGGTGAGACGTGGATCAATGAAGGTTATACAGTACCAAAAATGTGGCAAGACAAAAATATAACCAGTGCTCGCCAAGCTTTCATGGATGGCCTGTCAACGGGTATTAAGGTGCCTTCAGGTAAAGGGAACAGACTAATAATCGTCCATATTGGAAGCGAAGAGGGATTTTTAGAAGAAGGTTTGCTAACCTTTCAGTCGTGCCATACGGGAGATTACCACGAGGACATGGATTCGGATGTTTTTGAAGACTATTTTGGTGAAATTATAAAATATCTTCCGGCTGATTCAGTAGTAGTTATGGATAACGCGAGTTATCATTCTCGACGCATAGAGAAGACTCCAACTTCATCTTGGAGAAAACAAGAAATTATTGACTGGTTAACCACCAAAAGTATTGAATTTGAAGATAATTTGATGAAAAAAGAATTATTAGCTGTAGCAAATTCACACAAACATCGTTTTATGAAATATGCCGTGGAAGATATAGCAGAAGAACATAGTGTAACTGTGCTGCGCACACCGCCATATCATTGCGAACTAAATCCTATAGAACTTATATGGGCGCAAGTGAAAGGATTTGTAGCAAGACACAACACGACATTCAAAATGAAAGACGTTAAGCTACTGTTTGATTAAGCCATTAAGGAGGTGAAACCAGAGAACTGGCGAAAAGCAGTCCAGCATGTCATTAAAGAAGAGGAGAAAATGTGGGATCTTGACTACTTGATCGATCGGACCGTCGACCCGTTAATTATAACGTCAAGAGGACAAGAAGAATATTATGATTTTTTATAATTTAATTTTTGTATAATGTATTTTTTGTATAATGTATTTTTTGTATAATGTTCAATAAAAAATAAGTGTACCTAATACTATGTACATAATGCCTAATTTTTATTCTGTTAGAATAAAATTCTTTCCTTTTTACGAATATCCTACCTGTGTACCTTTGGCACACTATTTTCAGTGTTTGTGAATGGATAACAATAGGCTAAACCCATATATTGACCCCAACCCGGGTGGTACTACCTGCACTTGATAAAAAGAAAGAATTTTACAATGAAATCAATGCCATACTATGAAAGTGGCTTAAATATTCGTTGGGTCACTCTGTGCTCCCTTTGCATACCTAATGAGGTTTTATTACTCTATACATTTCTGAAATAAACTATAACATAATTTATGCTTGTTGCGTTCTTCATAATATTATGACAATAGACGCAAATTTAGATATTGCAGAAAATGATATAGAATATACTGAAGACAATGATGGTAGGCAGAAAAATACTCATATTTTTTAGATAATATTCGACACGAAGCTAATGCTAATGAATTATTAGATTTAGGAAGAAATGATCGGGACAATTACATAAGAGAAAATGTTTTATATTAATAAATAATCCTTTAAATACTTCTGTCTGTTTTATTTGAAACAAAACTATTTTTAAATATTGTTACACAAGGACTTCTCCATGCTCTTGATTTATTAGAATTAGGTAGAAATGCTCGAGAAATTTATATATAACAAAAATCATTAATCATTAAAGAAATAAACATAATAAAGAAATGTTTTATTTAAACTAAAAATATCAAAACAAAACAAAGTTCACAATTGAACTGATATTTTGTAAGTACTTATCAAAAATAAAAATATTTTCATAATGAACTGAACATTATTTAATAAATTCAAAAATAAAAAATACTGTTTTTGTTTGTAGGGAAAATCAAAATTTTTATTTGTATATTGAATATTTTTTATTCCAAATTGTAGCTTGAGTCGTTTAAGTTTTATCTTTTCTTTTTCAATTTCTGAGTATGAGTCTATAAATTTTTCTAAAACACCTACTAGATTCTCATTGTGCTTGGTTGATTGTTCACTTGCATTATGAATTAAATTTTCTGCCAACACTGATAGAGGTTTGGTTTTCGTTCTTTGGCCAGATCGTATTTTTTTCTTCGATTGTTTAAGAGACGTTGTTGGTGTTGGTTCAAGTGATGTGTTGGTTACTGGTGGAGATTCTGCACACACGGTTTCGATGCACTTCATAATCCTCTTGGTTTTTATCTTCTGTATTGTTCTCTTCAGGTACCAAGTCTATACCTTCATATGAAGGATTATCAGGTGTTCCATTTACAGTAATTCTACCCCAAACTGCCAGACCACGTTCTTCTATATCTGTATGCTTTATATCTTCTTGGGGCCCTCCTCCAGTTTACAACCGTGATGCTTTTAGTTTTCTAAATTTCGACTTGGTACTATATTTCCAATCCAAGAATCTCTATAACAGCAAAAATTAATTGACGAAAATACATACACATGAAGATCAATTTGCCTTTTTCCATTCTTCTGTTGAAAGAGAGGGTCCAGTACCAACTGCATTTAATTTTAATGTTAATTCTTTTTTAATATATAATTTTGGTCTACGGTAGGATTTATAGTGTTACTTCGAAGTATGTAATCCGATTCCATCATATTTAAATACATTTCTAATTGTTGGGATGACGCGTTTTTGGATCTTTTCCTTTTTGTGCTGTAAAAATTTTACTATAAAAAACTATATCAATAGTTTCAAATTTTTACTCACGACATAATCTAAAACCAGACACGGAAAAGCACAGCACGGACTTGAATTGTGCGGAAAAAGTCTCAAAATTATTTCTCCAAGCTTCAAAAGTCTTGTCGTTGTCGAGAATGCAAAAAAAAACATTGAGATTGACGTTATAATTTTGACATCATAAATATGTGTGAAGTTGAAACCTATAAATTATAGATCTGTAATTTGGCTCTTACAGATTTGGTTTCAAGATAGGACATTTCACAAATCTGTAAAAGGCAAACTTACGGACTCTATAACTTACAGATTCTGTAACTTATAGGTGATTTCTCAGAATCGACCCATAAGTCTAGAGTTTATGCAGACGACTTGGCAATATATTCAAGAGGACGGAACATAATTTCATTGCAGAACCAATTACTTACAAGCATTTCAAGTCAACTTGGAAAACTGGTCAGAAACTTCAGGACTGCAATTTTAAGTGCAAAAAACCAAAAGCTTGCTACTCGCTAAACGCAACCCGAGTGTCATACTCCCCAATTTTACATTAATTTCGTATGTGGATAAAATAGGGTTATTAGGAATGTGCTTTGATTATATACTTACCTGGTTAAAATACAGTCAAATTCTAAAACTCAAACGTCAAAGAGATATTAATCTAATGCGAACAATATCATCAAAAACGTGGGGAGCAGATAGCATCATATAAATCAAAATATAAAGAGTCTTGATTAGAACAAAGCTGGATTATGGCGCTATCATTTACAATTCTGCTAAAAAACATATTCTTCGATTGGATTCGATTCAAAACAACGCGGTAAGATTTGCTTTGGGTGCATTCGATTCAAGCCCAGTTGAGAGTATACTGTGTGAATTAGGAGAACCGAATTTATACTGAAGACGAAGGTATCTAACTCTTTGCTTTGCAGCATTTTTTATCGCGGCGAATCCAGAGAAGCCCGATTACCGAAACATATTTGCAGATCGTTTTAGGGATATGTTTTAACTGCACCCAAGATTGGACATTCCATGTAAGACTACATTCGTAAGAAAATACACTAAGCCTTCCTCTACCTCTACAACTCCTCTACAACTAACACCAAAATCATTCCTTGCCTTCTTGGAATTTAACAACCTCTAACTGTGACTGTAGCTTAACTGAATTCAGCAAATCTACAGTGAATCCCGCAGCTATTAGAAAAATGTTTCAGAGTTAAATATGGATTATCAAAATTACACACATACAGTGCTATTCAAAAGTCCCCTCCCCTCCTCGTATCTTTTGAACGGCTACACTTACATTAATAAAATTTGGAGGGTGAAAATAAAGTGTTGTAAACTTCTCTACGAATGGTAACAGGTGACGTAATAGTAATATATGACGTCACAGTGCCACTATGGCCAATAATTTTAAATAGGACCGTATGGCAAGTGATATCTCGTTTGAAAGGCATTGACATTGGCTACATAGCCATATTAATTTTGTTTGGGTTTAAACTAATTTTGACGATAAATTAAATAAATACCAAAATTATTGAAATTATTTTTTTAAATTTAATTAATCAAATTTCAACAATGGATTCTTATAGCAAGTGTTCGAAATGTGCTCCGTCTACTTCCTGACAGTAATACATCGTATTAGTAAACTCTTGTCGTACTCGATCGAATGTGTCAGCTGAAATTTCATTGCATTCTTCAATAATTATTTCTTTCAAAACGCCAATGCTATCTGGTGCCGTAGTATAAACCTTGGATTTCAAGTACCCCCATAGAACAAAATCTAATGGTATCAGATCTGGTGACCGAGGTGGCCATTTTATAGGACCTCACCGGTCGATTCATGTACCTCTATATTCTTCATCCAGGTAACGTCTTACTGCACCATAATAATGTGCAGGAGCACCATCTTGTTGAAATGTTATTTCCAGATGGCCGAATTCATCTGGATTATCTTCCAGAATTTCAAGAATTAACGGCTCAATTGCATTTTGTAACATCTCCAGATACACTTCACCGCTTAAATTTGAATTTAGGAAAACAGGACCAACTATGTGGTTTCCCAAAATACCTGCCCAAACATTGACTTTTTCTGGAAATTGGGTATGTTGTTCACGAAAGGTGTGAGGATTTGTGTCACTCCAATACCTTACATTTTGTGTATTCACATTTCCATTGAGGCAAAAACTACTTTCGTCACTAAAACAAATTGTTTTTGTGTAATGTGGGTTTTGACTAATTTTATTTGTCATACATTCACAGAATTCGAGTCTTCTGTCGGGGTAGTCATCCGAAAGGTGGTGCACCATTTTTAATTTATTTTTAGCCAACACTCTCTGTACTGTACTTTTACTTACTTCACAGATAGACGCAACTTTAGTTGAAGAGGAAGTAGGGTTTACTACCATTTCAGCAACTATATCAATTTTTTTATCATCACTAAATGTTGGTCGACCAGATCGTTTGGCATCTTGAACACTACCTGTTGCTTCAAACTTGTGAAGAAGCTCCCTCAAATAAGTTCTCGAGATAGGGCGATCTGGGTATCTCTCATTAAATAAACGTTCCGCTTCATGGAGATTCTTTCTAGATTCACCAATTATTAAGATAGCTGCTACTTTGTCGGCTTGAGTACGTACCATTTTGCCTATGTAAACTCTTAAACGTCTCGTTAAACAATAATAAAATTAAATATTTAAGCTATTTAGAAAAACTTTGCAAAGCAACATATACTATTAAATTATAACGTCAATTTTTTTGACAACTAACCAGAGGCGGACTGAAAAATCTTCAATATTTAAATGTGAAATAATAATTTTGGTATTTATTTAATTTATCCGTCAAAATTAGTTTAAACCCAAACAAAATTAATATGGCTATGTAGCCAATGTCAATGCCTTTCAAACGAGATATCAGTTGCCATAAGGTCCTATTTAAAATTATTGGCCAGAGTGTCACTGTGACGTCATCTATTACTATTACGTCACCTGTTACCATTCGTAGAGAAGTTTACAACACTTTATTTTCACCCTCCAAATTTTATTAATGTAAGTGTAGCCGTTCAAAAGATACGAGGGGGGAGGGGACTTTTGAATAGCACTGTATATATACCGATGGTTCCAAAACAGTGTGGGTGTAGCAATGGTTCTCACTAATTTGCAATGGTCGTTTACATTCGCATCGACAAATTTAGTCTTCCCCGGGGAATTGTTCGCTATTTGGAAAGCACTGGAATACTCGAATGAGGAAAAAATAAAGTTTTATTATTGACCGATTCTTTAAGCTTCATCAGAGCTATACAACAATACCAACAATCACACCCTATCGACACATACATAAAAATGAACTTTCTATAGCTAAAATTGGCAAATTAACTATCAAATTTATGTCGATTTCATCACAATCAGCTCTAACTTCAGAGATTGAAAATAGGCCCCATATGTTGTGATGTTTTTGTTATTTATTTAAACAGTTTTCAGTTGTTGTGGGATAAATTATACACACTATGGCTAATTACTATCTATTTATTTAAAGAAACACACACACTATATTAAACTTGATTTGTGTACACACTATACTCAATGTCTACTAATTTATTTACACTCGATATATTAGTTCTAATTTATTTTCACTATTTATTTCAACTATTTAATTCACCAGTTCTTCCGAACTAACCGTACTGTACTCGTTTCACTAATTGTTTCGAACTAGCTAACTAACTGCTACGCACTAGAAAACCCGCGTATATATAGTCCTTATCGGTTCTGGAACACTCTAGTGCCTTCGGCGCTCGGGCTACGCGCGAACGAAGCCGTTCCAGATTGTTCGAGTACATTTTAACGCAAGGAGAGCGCAGCCACCAAAATTTACACTCGTGGAACAGGGCCGGCTTTGAGTTGGTGACCTCGCAACATCGCCCCCTCCGTAATAGGATGTTCCTCTTGGGACTTCTGTGTAGCCGGGACTGGGTGTTTAAATCGGCAACTGGACCCATTCCTACACTTTCCGGTCGTATGGAAATAACAGGGCACTGACTTCATTGTACACTGATAACCGGGGGTATAGCTGCAGAATAATATGTGGACACCCGTATCTTCGAAGATTACTTCCATCATATAACTGATGACTCGCCAATCCAACTGGTTGCTCTCTATCTTATGCACAGCTAGTTTCTTCACGTTGGATTCCAGCACATGGTCTCGAAGGCTACGTAGCACTTCCCACACATTCCGGTAGGTGGATCGATCTTGAAATTCGTTCTTTGTTACCAGATAGAAGATGTACCGTGAATTGTGTTTGAGTCTCAGTGTCTTGCCAGGGGTTGAAATCTGTTCTTCAAGTTTTTCTAGTTGCCCAAACTTCTTTCGGAAGACGGTTGCCAGGCCTCGTCCGTTTTTGATACTGGCTGGGATGTTGTGTGCCAGTGAATAGTCTTCCGGGAGCGTGACCAAATCTTGTCGTTGCTCTGTAGTGACTCCAAATCTAGCTTTACCGGTACCTCCATATGCGCCCATAAATTTTTCGAAGGCAGGGTCAGAATCTTCCTGGACATGGTTCACTCTTTCCTGTATGTCATGGTCTCCTTCGAATGGCGCTAGTCTATTTTGGTGAACTACTTTCCGTTTTCCATTGGGGATCTTGCTTATGCGATATATGACGTCATTGATCCTCTTTTTGATCAAGTACGGACCCTTCCAAGATTTTTGTAACTTTGGAGAAAAGCCTTTTCTCCTCGTCGGGTTGTGTAACCATACTTTGTCCCCTTCTTTGAAACTGCCTTCTGTGGCCTGCGTGTTGAACCGTTTTTTCATTCTGTCCCTGGCAACTTGAAGATTCGTTCGGACCAATTCGTGTACATCGTCCATCCTTTTTCTCAACTGGATTACGTAATCTTCTCCAGCTAGATCTTCTCCAGGTCGACAACCAAATTCCAGGTCACAAGGAAGCCTCATTTCGCGTCCAAATAGGATTTTCGCAGGTGTTTGACCTGTGGACCCATTAATGGCGGATCGATAAGCCAATGCAAACAGGGAGAGATATTCGTCCCAATTTCTCTGGTGGCTGGAGACTACTTTGGACAGGTATTTTCCAATAGTCCTGTTCATTCTCTCGACCATTCCGTCTGACTGCGGATGCAACGCCGTTGTCCTGGTCTTCTTCATTCCCAGCTTGTCACAAATTTCTTGGAATGCACGGCTTTCGAAATTCCTTCCTTTATCGCTGTGAACTTCCAAGGGCACTCCATATCGGCAGATGAATTCCATCACTAATACATCCGCGACAGTTGTGGATTCTTGATTCGGGATCGCGTAAACTTCTACCCACTTAGTGAAATAATCCATCACAACCAGGATGTATTTACCACCATTTTCTGTCGTCGGGAATGAACCAGCGATGTCTAAAGCAATCCTTTCGAATGGGCTTCCAATATTATACTGCTTTATGGGTGCCTTTCTCTTGCGATCTGGTCCATTACTCGTAGCACAAGTCGTACACTTCTTACACCAGTCCTTCACATTGTCGGAGCTGTTCATCCAATAAAACCTTTCACGGACTCGCTGAAGGGTTTTCTTCACTCCCAGATGACCTCCTGATGGACTGTCGTGTAACTTCCTCAGTACCTCAGCTACTCCCGTTCTCGGGATGACTAACTGTCTTCTATTTTCGGAACCATCATCATTTTCAAGAATTCGTTTCAACAGGCCTTTTTCCAATACAAGGGAATCCCAATGAGCCCAATATGCCTTGAGTGTCGGTGAAAATCTTGACACTTCTTGCCAGGTAGGTCGCCGATTTTCTTCCTTCCATTACCGGATCATCTTCAGGTGAGGATCATTCTCCTGATCTTCTCTGATCCTGTTGGGTGACCATTCTTCGTTGACAACTGTAGTTATTGAAACTGCAGCTTCCTTAGATTCTGCCTTGTTGCAGTGGGGACAGTCTTCTGGGCACGGCCGTCTAGACAGAGAGTCGGCATTTCGATGGCTCACACCGGCCCGATGTTCGATGTTAAAATCGTACTCTTGAAGTCTTTCAATCCATCTAGCGATCTGGCCCTCGGGATTCTTGAACTGCATCAACCACTTGAGTGCTGCATGATCAGTCCGTATCAAGAATTTCCTTTCATGCAGATACTGATAAAAGTGTTCCACAGACTTCACTACTGCCAAGAGTTCCCTCCTCGTGACGCAGTAGTTCCGTTCTGGTTTGGAGAGGACTTTACTGAAATATCCCAGCACTCTTTCCTGTCCTCCTTGGATCTGTGAGTGCACTCCTTCAATACCTACGTTGCTTGCATCAGTGTCAAGAATGAAGTCTCCCTCTGGTAGCGGATATCCTAGTATCGGCGCCGTGGTTGAACGTCTCTTCAGGGTTTCAAAAGTATTTTGACATTCCTCATCCCAATGAAAAGTTCTGTTTTCTTCTGTGAGTCGAGTTAGTGGCTTGGCAATATCCCCAAACTTCCTTATGAACATTCGATAGTACGTGCAAAATCCAAGGAAGCTCCTAACTTGGTGTTTGCCGGTAGGTTGCGGCCATTGCTTGATGGATGCAATTTTCTCTGGATCTACCGCCACTCCTTCATTGCTCACAATATGACCCAGATAGTTGACTCGGTTTTGGAATAACTGACATTTCTTCGGGTTTAACACGAGCTGGGCAGCTTGAAGTCGTTTAAATACGTCTTCGAAATTCTTCAGGTGTTCCTCAAATGTTCTCCCCAATACTACGATGTCGTCCAAATAAACCAGGCATGTTTTCCAAGATAACCCTCTCAAGACATTTTCCATGAGTCTTTCAAATGTCGCGGGCGCATTACAGAGCCCGAATGGCATGACGTTGAACTGCCATAATCCAGATCCGGTGGTGAAAGCAGTTTTCTCTTTGTCTTCTGTAACCATTTCTACTTGCCAATAACCGGACTTCAGGTCCAAGGTGGAAAACAGTTTGCTGCCGGCCAAAGTGTCTAGCGTATCGTCAATTCGAGGCAGAGGATAGCTGTCTTCCTTCGTCACGTTGTTCAGCTGACGATAGTCTACGCAGAATCTGGTAGTTCCATCCTTTTTCTTGAAGAGCACTACTGGAGATACCCAAGGGCTAGTGGATGTTTCTATTACTTTCTCTTCCTTCATCTCTTCAATAATTCTTTCAGCTTCCTCTCTCTTCGCTCGTGGTAGTCTTCGAGCTGATTGCCTAATTGGCTTGGCATCACTAGTATCGATTTTATGTTTGACGGCTGATGTCCTGCCAGTCTTCCCTCCTTTTGGTACGAAAGGGTCTCGATACTGCAAGAGAAATTCTCTCATTTTCCTTTTCTCAGCTCGATTCAAGGATTGGCCAGCTATTGACATCATCTGTTCAAATCTGTCATTAGATTTGTCAGCTGTCGTTGTTTGACGAACTATGGATGTCACTGGTACGCAGGATCCAATTCTGGTTGACCTCTTGATGGTTATTGGGTAATCGTTCACGTTTATGACACGTACTGGAATCTCCTTCGCAGACGTAACCCATCCTTTTCCAATCAGTACTCCTCACCAACCTCTTTGTCGTGGTTCCATGGCTCCATCATAACCGGTGTACCTTCCTCCATGATTCCCTGTAGCCGCGCTACTAACATGGTTCCGCTTCGTGCAGGTAGAACAGTATCTTCCTGTACAGCTGCCAACACCGCGCTGCCTTCATATGGATGAAGGAATACCTCTTCGGAACCCAGTTTAATGGTTTTGTTTCTGAAGTCTTACAGGAAACCATGTAGATTCATTACGTCCATTCCCAGAATCACGTCTTCTTCGATGTCAGCTACGATTACCGTATGCGTGAACTTTTCTCCACCAATTCCCAATTGGATTTGAGTCTCTCCGTGAACATTGGCACTCTCGTCGGTTGCGGTCCGAAGTCGCACTATATTAAACTTGATTTATGTACACACTATACTCAATGTCTACTAATTTATTTGCACTATTTAATTCACTAATTCTTCCGAACTAACTGTACTGTACTCGTTTCACTAATTGTTTCGAACTAGCTAACTAACTGCTACGCACTCGAAAACCCGCGTATATATAGTCCTTATCGGTTCTGGAACACTCTAGTGCCTTCGGCGCTCGGGCTACGCGCGAACGAAACCGTTCCAGATTGTTCGAGTACATTTTAACGCAAGGGGAGCGCAGCCACCAAAATTTACACTCTTGGAACAGGGCCGGCTTTGAGTTGGTGACCTCGCAACAATATTATTACCTTCGACTGGCAATTGAAATCGAATACTTCGATATCAAAATTCTCCGAAGTAAAAACGTTCGTGAATTACTGGAAGAATGCCCCAATGAATCGTCGACACCAAGTGATCTTATCTAGGTTAAGAATCGTGCATACGTTCGTTACCCACTCACACCTCATAAATCAACCATTATTCCAACACGAGAGATTGCAGTGGTCAATTGAAACCAATTTAAGGTCGATCTTAGGAGGGCAATATTGGAAACTTGTGTGCATACCTTAAGGAAATCAACTTGAATGATAAAATCTAGTTCTAACTATCTTCAGTATGCTCCTTGTGGTGTATTCGTTATTTTCTGTTATTTTCCATTTTTTAATAATATTTCTGGACAATAATAGCCACCGCTAATAACCCTTTGGTTGACGCGAATTGTCCAGATTTCCGTTTATCGAACTAAAACAATATCAAACGATCATTTAACCAACTAAATTATTCATTCGATAATTAAATAAACTGGAAACGTATTTCAAACAATAGGAGTATACCAATATGTCAGATCGTGTAGTTATATAGATATGCTATTAATAAGCAGGTTTCATATAGTCGACGTAACATGTTGTCATCGAGTGGGGCAGTTAATGAAATACAGTTAAATTAATTCTCATTCGCCAGATAACGAAATAAGTAATTTCATTTACTTTGATGCATAATATAATGTTTCGATCGAAATTAATTTTTCATTTATTGAATCGGAATTTATCAACGAGTATCCTTTACCAGTAGCGTCCTACTCTAAAAGGGACATGAAATAGTAATTCCACATCTATGTAAAGGCTTGCACAATTGAATATTTAGTATAATGTACAATATTATAATATATCAAGTCTTTGTATATATATTTTTTGTATTAACTTTCGTTTAGCTGAAATCGGTTATGTAAGAAATATTCGTTTATTTACTATTTGGAACCTTCTCCAGACAGAAAGACTCCATTTTTTCGACTTTAGAATAACTTAAACCAGTTTCAAGGAAATACGTTTCTTTTTTACATTTTAGACAATTATCTAAACATAAACACGCAAAAAACTTTTAGCGGAAATATACCATTTCCATTTATTGATAAAATATTGTAGAATTTAGATATGATTCGAACTATACTCGGCAATTGGACTTATTGAATTTTACTCTCTATAGTGTTATTGATGTATTGAATAACTTATTACGGTGATATGAAATTAATCACTTGACATTCGATTTTTAATGTTTATTTGACAACTTCAAGACTTTACCAATTAATTTTACAAATATATACTGAATGTTAAGTCAATTAAATAATATTTTCAATAATCCTTCTTTCAATATTCAGGGAATGAATCATAAAATTGAATTTATCTTTCGACAACGATTTTGTAAATACATCGGCAAATTGACGTTGGCTGCATACATACTCCAGATTAATTTGTTTACCAACTGCATCTCTTATGAAGTGGTATCGAACATCTATGTGTTTAGTTCTCTTATGTGCAGTTCCATCAAATATCATGCGAATGGTACTCTGATTTTCGACTTTCAGAGACAAAGGCAACCCACAAATACGAAGTTCCTGTGCCAAATTGGTCATGATGATGATTTCTTTCACTGCATGTGCTGCTGCAATATATTCGGCTTCAGCTATAGATAGCGCTACTATAGACTGCCTCCTAGAAAACCAATCTATTGCAGTATTGCCGAAGGTCATGATTTTCTTGTCAGCAGGTCTCCTGCAAAATCTGCGTCACTATATGATCTCAAAGTATCTCCATCCAAGACTCGATCAAATAACAATCCGAAATGTTTTGTTCTCTGTCGATATCGAAATACGCGCTTTACTCCCTCACAATGAATAAGTTTTGGATTTTCCATATGTCTACTCAACTGGTTGATTGTGAAAGCAATATCAGGTCTTGTCGTCGAAGCCAAAAATAATAAATTTCCAATTGCTTCTTTATATGGAACTGTAACTGTTTCACATTCTCCTTTTTCCAAGTCAAATGTTAGTCCTGCGGCGCTATTCTTGAATTTGTGGGAATAGAAATTCAGAGGGGAAATGATCGAAAGTGGGCGTGGTTCCCTCAAATTTTAAAATGCCGTATTCTTGAAAAATTTCTATCGAAAAATGAGGGAAACTATTACTCCCTAGGGGAATTTTATTCTATTAGTCATGACTAAGAGAAAAAGCTAAAATAATGTGAGAATATTTAGATTTAACCTCAAAACTTATCGTTGGCTTTTTTTTGTCAGTGGTAAGGATATTTTTTCTATTCCTATACTATAAGTTGTTAATTAAATGCCAACTGTCAAAATTATGTACGTTTTGATTGGTAGTACATTTTTGAGAACTTAGTCAACACTGTTTCCTTTTCCCCTCACTCATTTCTATTCCCTGATTTCAAGAATACTGCATTGTGAAATCGAGTGAAATTTTGTGGGAATAGAAATGTCAACATTTCCCTGGGGAGTAAAAATTTCAGGGAATTTCAAGAATAGCGGCACTGGAGTCGAAATTTGCTTACACGTTTCCATATTGAAGTTTCTTGAAATCTTTTTGATGTAATCATTTTGACTTATGAAAATCGAACCATCTTCTTGTTTCTTTATTTCCATTCCTAAAAATCTCTCCAATTTTTCTCTTTTTATTTCAACTCTGGATTCTAGATGTCTCAATAGATTTTGCTGGAATTTTTAGATATAATGAGTCCATCGTCAACAAAAATCACCAGAATCAACTTTTTATCACTAGGGTTGATGAGAACACAAGAATCTGCTTCAGTTTGCTTCAATTTAAAAGACTCCAAAATTTCAACAAACTTTTTATTCTTGGCGATTGTTTCAGGCCATAGATACTCCGCTTGAGCATACGAATTCTTCCCGAATTGTCATCAAATCCAATTGGTGGTTGCATAAAAATTTCTTTTTCCAAATCTCCATTGAGAAATGCGGTATTCACATCGAACTGTGCATTATTCATATTCTCTTTTGTTGCAATCCCCATAATCATTCTAATTGACTTGTTTTGAGCTATCGGACTGAACGTTTCATTATAGTCACGTCCATATTTTTGGCTATACCCTTTTGCTACTAATCTTGCCTTGTAAATATCTCCTACTTTCTTTCTGTGAACCCACTTATTGGTTATTGCAGTCCTGTGGGACGGTATTTCAACCAACTCCCATGTTCCATTATTTTCTCAAGGCATCGATATCTTCTTCCATAGCTCTTCTCCAATTTTCGTCCCCAACAGCTTGGGTTGTTGAATTTTTGTTCGATCTCTCAGTTATCTCGATGAAATTCCATTATCATTATTTTCCCCTTCGCTTTCGTTGATCATTCTTCCTTGTTGTTCTCGACTGCTGACGCATTTCTCTTCATCTATGTTTCTTTCATGTTCAACTTCTTTATCATCTTTCTCCATAACTGGTGAATGAACTACAACTGGATATTCTTGTTTCTTGAAGATGATATCACGAAAAACTTCAACATCCAACAAAAATTCCTTTTAAACTTTTGGCGTCACATTAACGTCGCATTTCCTTTGGTACCTGAACAAAAACTTGAAAATCGTTGATAGAGGGTTCTTGTCCATAGTATAATTCGAAAGGAGATTTGCCACTTATGGTACTTGTTCCTGTGCGATTTATCACTTTAACAGCCTCAGCCCAAAACATTTTATGAAGTTGCTTAGCATATAGTAAAGAACGTGCGGCCTCAACTATTGTCCGCATCTCCCGTTCTACACAACCATTTTGTTCTGGGGTGAAGGCCACAGTCAGTTCATGTTTGATCCCATAATTTGTCAGTAGGCTGTTCACACTGTTATTGTTGATTTCAGTACTATTATCTGATCTCAATATTTTTATTTTCTTCCCAGTTTCATTTTCAAAATGTGGTATGTAGGATGAAGTTTTGTCGGGAGATGGTACCAGTGCTTTTACTTCAATGCAGGCATATATGCCGAAAATTGGAAGGCCAGGAATCATAGTACAGGCTTGTCTCTTGAAATAGATATTATTCATTGATCTGTGCTAAAGGTCGGGAAGAGGAATAAACTCAAATTTCAGATTGTTTATATTGTAAGGTTTCTAAATTGATAAAACTTCAACAAATTGAATAAAAGAAATTTTTATTTTTAGATCGACGAGTCAAAATTTGGAAAACAAAAGTATAATCGTGGACGAATTATGGATGGTCACTGGGTTATGGGAATGATCACTCAAAACTCAGAAGATTTGAGGCTAGTTGTTTGTAAGCAAAATAAAATAGATGCTGCTACCCTTATAGAAATTATTAAAAATCCTGTGACATTGGGATCTCTTATTCACACGGATGATTGGAAAGCTTACAGTGGACTTTCTAATTAAGTATGGTTATATCCATCATACAGTTATTCATAGCGTGGAAGTCGGAAAAATGATGCATTTCCGAAGACATTTTTTTGTGATTTTGTGTTTGGGGAGGCATCTATATACTGAAAAAACAAAAAAAAATTTGAAACTAGTTTCAGCTAAAAAAATGTCATCCATTTTTTTATTATTCATGTATTAGTATAGTTAGCATTTATAGTTGTCCAAATTTTTTGTGGATTCCATTTTTTTATCTGAAATTGCATCGCTTTGTCCGTAAAATTGTTGCAGAATGTTCATGCAATAACAGTTTAGTGTCCTTCTTGCTTGAAACGTTGAAAATAACAATAGACATATTTTATTAACAAATATCCTCATCGAAAGTTAATACACCTTTTAGCCAGGCAAGTCAATAGACTTGACACTGGATGATCCCAACAGGCTACTAACAAAATCCTTAGAGAAAAGAGAGATAAGCATGTCAACATCTGTAGACATTGAGGGTGCTTTCAACAATATATTCACAAGGTTAATAACCAAGTAGGAAGAGAGGTCCCACCCCTCATGTGCTTGGAGAAAAGGGTAATCCTATCATCCATTTGCGAGATCACAGTTACAGCTAGAGCAGGTACTGGTTGTCCGCAAGTAGGGGTGCTATCACCTCTTCTGTGGTCTACAATAGTGAAAGAATTACTGAAGAGGCTAATAGCATAATCAACAAGTAGTGCAAAGGGGAGTAAATACTCTGAAAATAGTGGTAGTAGTTTTTACCAAGTAGAAAGTAGGATGGAAGTCTCTAGATCTCAACAGGGTGGAAATTCCAATTGCACAAGGGGCACCATACTAATGAGTCATATTAGACCACAAGTTGACATGGAATCAACATATACAGAAACGACAAAATAATATGCGGGGAAAACTGTAGTAGTTTCGAGATATTTTCATTTTTTTTTATTTTGAAAAAATCCTAGTACACATTGAATAACGATATCTCCATTAATATCGAAGCTAGTAACGTGAACTTGTAACCAATAAACAACAAGCGCTTGCCCGTTAACTCCGTATGTTCAACTCATTTATATTTAATACAGGGTGTTTTAAACTTAGCCGCCAACATGCACAATTTAAATCATTTATAAGTTGCTTACTTTAAATAGAACACCCTAAATTTTATGACATTTTCCGCTGTAATTTTTCAAGCCAATTCGTTTGTTATCGGTATTTTCTATACATTCATATATAGGGAAGTACCTCATTCAGGAGAACATAATATTTGAACTCAGCTTCATCCAAAACTTACAGCTTCGTTATTTCAGATTTTCAACATAACTGTATCCGCCATTACCCTTAATCAAATTTTACGCACCACACCCTCTATACCAGGATCATGAGACACATTAAAGCATTTGGTTCGGTGATATGATGGCCAAAAGCTCGACAGGCTGGGGCGACCCAAAAGTTAAATGACATCAAATGGCAATCTTTCCTGGTACCTACGGAAACTATGGAGAACAGCCGCATTACAAGTATTTCAAACCTAAGGGCACACACAACAGGTCTGAAAAGGTTGTAGTGAATAGGCACCTGAAAGCACATAAACCCCATATTAATATTAGTTTTTCCAGAGGCGTATCGAAAATCTCCATGCACTCTGCCCCTCTCTATTTTTTACTATTTTCAGTTCAAGTTTTGACTTATATCCAAAATATTTCCATAAAAACTTCTCTTAATAATCATTTATTAAGCTATTAACTTACACTCGAAAATTGGGAGCGGCCAGGTTGATAATTTCCGACCGGCAATTAAATTAATTGACATTATTAACGATCGTGAAAAACAATATCGTATTAAAAATATATTTCCTATTGTTAAATGGACTCCTTAATTGATGGTTAACATCTTATGAATGTTTAGTATGTGGCTATCAACATTAATTTTATGACACATTAAAAAATATAATGCAGTTTATGTGCAAATTATCTAAGTTGTTCATGATATGCATTTAAAATAACATACATCAATTAAACAAATCGTTAAAACCACAAAATTTGAAATTCCAGATTGAAATTTCATTATGGCACTTTCAAAGAAACATAAGTCTACCTGAGAAAAATTTGATAGAAACATTATCGTTGCCATTTTCATTTTACAGGTCGTCGAATTAAGGTTAACGGTAATTAATAAAAGTGGACTTTACCACGCTATAACTGCAAATATAACAAAATAAGTGGCGAAATAATGTATTAAAGTGTAAGTGGAAAAGTGGTCTTCACAAAAGAACTAATAATGAGAAAAACAGAAGTTAATTTGCAATTTATCAGCTAAAATTAAATACCTACATAGGTAAACTCCGTGTCGCATAAGAAGAAGCCACTTGAAGTTCGCATTTCCTGTTGCGCAGGAATCAAAATCGGCCTTGAAACCTTGTAACGACCGTTTCATGC
Source organism: Lochmaea crataegi (assembly GCA_947563755.1). Taxonomy (NCBI): domain Eukaryota; kingdom Metazoa; phylum Arthropoda; class Insecta; order Coleoptera; family Chrysomelidae; genus Lochmaea; species Lochmaea crataegi. Next base: position 35,885,795 of record OX387433.1, on the reverse strand, counting down.
CATTGGCGTTTCCAACGATTTTTATGCCGTCAGCCATTTAATTATTGACATTTGAGGTTGTGTTTGAAGCAATCATCTACTGTCGAATATTTTTTATTTTTGAATATTTTAAGATGTTTAGCTAGTTTATCTGTGAGTGTTGTGTGTTTTATTTGATCTAAAACCATGCCTCCTAAAAAAGTTGTTGGTGTTAAAGGAAAAATTATCCACAGTCAAGGCCGACAGATTCTTAAAAACTTTTATGGAGTCCGAGGCCGAACATGGAATTCAAATTCCTTCAAAAAATCATCAGTAAGTAAAATAAAAAAGTATAATAATCTAATATATTACTCCTGGCATTCAGATTGTTATAAAATATATGAAAAAGTATACATTACTTCAAAAATAAATGAATTCTGCTAAGTTATTTATATGGGTCTGCTGCACTTAACAATGATTCATATGGTTCTAATACTAATGCCTATTAATAAATAATTATCTCATACACAGAAAAACAATATGTCTTTGTATATTTACAGCAGGACTAAATTTTATACAAATGGTGGAAATGGGTAGATTTAAATTTACTAATATTTTTTTATTTGGCTAGCATATTACTTCATATTTATTTAAATATAAGTAACTATTCGAGTTTCAGCACTTCAATGATGTTTTCAACTGTACGAACCAATGACAGTATAATGCAGTATAGTCATTTGAGTCAACCATATAACCAAGATGTCACCACTATTTTTCATAAATAAAAATTTTTTCAAGTTCCTATTTTGTGTTTTTTTAATAATATAAGAACGTAATTGAGACTTAATTTTTGGCCGATTTCATCGAACATCGCCAATCGTTAATTGAAAGTATAAATATTTCAACGATACCAGTGTCTATTGTATGTGAAAATATCTCGAAAAGCTTCAAAGAATTACCAAATATGTTTTATTTAAACTATACATATATGATAATAGTTATTTGTGCAACTAGTGCATAAAGCTGTGCTTTTTTTCACGAGTGGAAAAGTTGACGCATGAGCCGCAGGCGAAGGCTTCAATTCCATGAGTCTAAATGGACTGAAAATGGCGTCGATTTGAATGTTTACATTTGTCATGATGACAAAATGCTAAGTAAAATGTCACTTTTAGCACTAGTGCTAAAAGTATTTTACTTTTAACACCAGTGACATAAAATGGCATTTTAGACACTTAAAAATTATACTTTTACTGACGTTTGTAGAAAATAGCTATTTATGATATTAGTGTTAAAAGTAACATTTTTCAACACAAATATCATACATAGTTTTTTATACAACTCCTATTTTGATAATAAAATAAAAGTATTTCAAGAAAATCACATTTTGACGTCTATTGTCAGTTAATTATTTTTTTGACGTTTTAACAATAATTCTCATAATGATTATGTCCCTTCTAACACTAGTGTTAAAAGTATCTCACTTTTAACACGCTACTTTGTAAACATCTTCTTTTAACACGTTTGACAGGCAATAAAAATGTCACTTTTAATTGCAGTCATACAAAAATACATTTTTAATATTCAAATTTTTTGTTAACCTAAAAAATGTGAAAACGTTACGCTACTGTTTTACAATTTTACAATATGGCGCTAGTTTTGACAACAAGTTCTCGCAGACGACTGCAACTTCAAGTGGCTTCTTCTTATGTGAAACGGAGTCTAAGTACTTTACTGAATATGTTTCAATATTTAATATCCATTTATTATAAATTTTCATAAGACTAGGTATAACTACATAAAAATTGGAACTTTTCATTTGCGCTCCATTGCGTGAAGTAAAGTTTTACGTACTTCAAAGTATGCCTAAAGTATGTACTTTACGCACGGTGGTAAAAAAAATCATTTTTTTTTAATTTCACATAAACTGTAGATAAACTATACCATTCTGTGTAATTCATATAGCCCGGATTGTAGTTGTTTCTTCTCAATTAAACGATCATTGAAATACTAATAATTTTGTTTATTGCACCTTATTGTATATTTTGATGGAAACTGCAATTCGTTTCAATTCTTTTATTTTATATCCACCACTGCTATCTTTAGAGCTCTATAATAAATATATGGTTTTTTATTACCACATGTTGGCTTGAATTGGTGATATATTTCGTTCAAGAAAAGAAATCCCATCCGAAAATCAAAATATCTCGTTTGAACAACAGAAATATATTTCAAAACTTATTGTTGCGCGGTCACCAACTCAAAGCCGGCCCTGTCTCTCGATTATAAATTTTGGTGAATGCGCTTTCTAGAACTTTCTGGCTACTGCATTATTTACGCATATCAGGAGCGTCACAAAATACTAGAATTTTCCAGAACCGATAAAGGCTATATATATACGCGGGTTTTTGAGTGCGCGAAAATAATTATAGAAACAGTTAGTTCGAAATTAGTGAACGGACAGTAAAGAGTTAGTTAGAGAAGTTCTCAGTGTTCGAACATGAATGAAATAGTGAAGATAAATAGTGTAATGCTCAAGTGGTGAAAATAAATTAGAACTAATATACCAAGTGTAAATAAATTAGTAGACATTAGGTAAAGTGTGTATATAAATTAAGTTTAATACAGTGTGTGTTTCTATAAATAAATAAATAGTAACTAGCCATAGTAGTGTGTATAATTTTATCCCACAAGTAAAAACTATTTAAATAAATAACAAAAACATTACAATAAATTTATCTGAATCTTTAATAAAAACTGCTTATATGTCATCAGAAGCTTTCCACTACAGTCTTAAAAAAATGATCGAGCTCAATTTCGAGATGAAAATCCCGTTTTTTGCTTAACGCATTTTTTGTATTACAGCTGACAGTGTTCATATAATTTTTTAGGTTAAAAAAATTCAAAATGTTTCTATTTTTCAAATAAAATAAAAAGGATTCTTATTTCCCAAAAATATTGCTTATTGAACTTATAAATTATGTTTATTGATCGCAGAGGAACTCTTCATTCCTATAAATTAGATATTTTTTATCTGCAAAGAAAAGTAGGTTTATTCTCAGAAGGCCTTGTTATGGGAAACCACCAAGCATCTTTCAAATGAAAATTCACGCCACAAAAATTTTTCTAAGCAGAAACTCTCCTACCAAACGCAAACTACAGATACCAGATGTGATTTTATGTGCTATCACTTGATGACTCATTCATTGTATCTCCTGCTTTGTTTGGAAGGCTTTCTCTGATTACCTTTTCTAGTACTGCGCTAAATAATAGGGTTGATAATGGATTTCCTTATTTCAGCCCAATCCCTATAATACAGTCATTTGATGTTCGTTCTTTGCAAGCTTTCCTGAAGTAAAGGAATAATACCATCACAGGTATCTTCATAACAGGTGGTTAAAGCTTCCTTCATGGTGAATATTTGGTCCGTTGCTCCTATGGCTCTCCTACAATATCTGTATATTTTTTTCAGCTTTGGCTCCAAGACTTACAAATTTCAATCTCTTCTTGATGATGGCTGCAACGACTTTGTACGTTAGATCCAGTCTACCTCTATAACTTTGACATTCAGTTTTATCTCCCGTTCTCAGTAGGGAGATGATCGAAGCATCATCCCAATCTTCCTACTCCGAGGCGGGGGTAACGGCGAGTTTGAGGTGGGTTTGGTTGATACGCATCCCCTTGTGGATGAGTCCAACACTGTTTGGGTCCTGGACCCATTCGAACATGAGTTTCCCATCTCGGCCCGAAAAAAATATATATAAAAAAGAAGTTGTGATATACTTGTGGACAAATTGATGTGTCTTATTATCTAATACTTCTCCTTCATAATTCAGATATTCATTCTACCTGTATTCGCGCTCCGCTAGCCGCAAAAATTGAGATTTCGGGCGATTACTTATCTTCGACTGGTGTAAAATTAAAAAATTCTGGTTTTCCCATTCTAAAGGTTCATTTCCATAGATCCGTCATCCGATGTCCGATTGTTAGTCGTATCGGATGATTGAAAATGCCAATGTCCATTGCTTGGAAACAATCGTACGTTTTAGTAACAAAAATAGTGACATGTCACTGTTAAGTTTGGTAACTTGATGCCTTTTTGCAAGTGATGGTCCTACTATACTTAGTAATTTGTTGAATGTGCTACAGGCCATTCTTAACCTTCCATTGGCACCGTGGAGTCTATAAGACCCCAGCAACTGTTTCAATCGTAATATTTTATAAACCAAACTCGATATGCGCTCCCCACTCCATGTAAATTCAAGTTAGGATATCCTTGAACGGTGCCTAGCGGCATTCTATACAAAATTAGTTTACAGTCGACCGCACCGGTGCCTTGCGCCTATATTTATTTTCCGTATACCTACATTATTGTTTTGTGGTGTTTTGGTGAGTATTAGAAATAAGTTTGTGGTCAGATAAACATAATATCGGGTCTGGCTTCATTCTAGAGTCAAAATAGCAGAAAGTTCAAGCAGTTACCAGAACAAACGTGCATTGATCGATAGAAAACTGGCTGATGAGATGGATAAATTTATGTTGGAGGAAGATCACGAAACTTGACTAAGTGATAGTGATGCTGAAACAGATCCGGAATCAGATTATTTGGTGGAACAAGAACTTCCAGAAAGCGAAGAAAGACTGGCAGCAGCGGTGCTGGCAAGGACCTACCCATTGGACGTGATGGCTAGAGCCAGAAATAAACGCTGGAGGGGTGCGACCAGAAAGGAAGTACAGGAATTGATGGAGGAGGAAATGGAGAGAAGGTGGGAGGAGTATGAGGGCGCGTTAAAAGGAGCGATTGAGAATAGGAGAGATTGGATGGGCCGGAAATTTGTGGAGGACAACTACTTCTTGACACAGGTGTTCACTGGACATGGGTCGAGAGTAGGGTACCTCCACAAGATTGGAAAAAGAGAGACTGGAGTGTGGGAGAGGTGTAAAGTTGCGGATGATGTGGGACATGTGTTTAGATGCTGGAGGAACGAGGAAGTGCTGAAGAAGTTGGAGAGGAAACTAGGGGAGGCGGTGTATTGGGAGAACATGGTGGAGGTAATGTTGAGGGGGGAGGAGTAATGGATGGAGGTAAGTGGGGTATTAGAGAGCATGGTTAGGGGGAGAGAACGACTCGATACGGCATGAGAGGTGGGAGTGAAAGTTAGGGAGAAGACGACGGTGTGAGTGGAGAGTGTGCGAGGGACAGCCGCCCGTCTCGAAGTATGCTAGGGTAGTGATTCCGAGGCGGGGGTAACGGCGAGTTTGAGGTGGGTTTGGTTGGTAGTTATCCCCTTTGGGATGAGTCCAACACTGTTTGGGTCCTGGACCCATTCGAACATGAGTGCTGAAGAGCTAGACGTGAAAGACCAACAAGATGATGTCGGCGAACAAGAAATGATTTTAGGTAAATCTAATTATAAGTGGTCTTTAATTGTTCCGGAAAAGAGAAGGAGGCGTCCTCAAAGAAATATAGTTTCCTTTATGCCAGGACCTGAAGCAGAGGCTCACAATATACGATCTCTATTAGAAGCTTGGGTTTTACTATTTACGAGGATATAATTAACAAAGTTGTCATTCATACTAATGAAGAGATAGAACGAAAAAGTAATCTTGTAAATATTGAGCAGTCCTAACACCGTTATGCGGATATAATTGAAATCCGTTCCTTTATTGTATTGCTACTTATGTGTGGCGTCAAAAAATCTGCTCATCTAGACCTTGAAGAACTGTGATCAAAACAATATGGAATGTCCTTATATAGAGCAGTCATGTCAATGAAGCGGTTTAAATTTGTATGTTCTTCCTCACACTTTGACAATAAGGAAACCAGGGCTGAAAGAAGTGTTAAATTTATATTCTAACTACGGAGACTTTCGTACAAAATAGTATTATTCAAAAGGACAGAAGAACTGATTTGAAAAATGAATTTTATTCTATCAAAACTGACATTTCCATAGACATTCAGACAAAATGTATATTTAAGGTATTTTAAACAAAATCGTTGATTTGGAAAATTCAACGCTTCCTCCCAGAATTAACGTATAAAATCATTACAAATGAACTACCCCTAACATTTTTCTCATTTCCACAAACTTCGGAGTAGAAATAGGTTTTGTCATCACATCTGCAACTTGATTGCTACTCTCAATATGCTGAATCTGCATAACTCCCTGGTGGTATTTTTCTCAAACAAAATGACACGGTATTTCGATATGCTGCGATATTTTATGGAATTCTGGATTTTCACCAGCTTAATAGCACTAGCATTATCCATGAATAATATAGGAAAAATGTCTTGACCAAGTATTTCCTCCAGAAGTCGCTTTATCCATATAAGCTCTTTCGTTGCTTCACTAGCAGGAATATATTCTGCTTCAGTTGTCGAAAGAACAATACTTTTCTGTTTCTGGCTAAGCAAAGTGATTGCAGAGTCAGAGAATTTGCTGACAACGCCTGTTCGTGATCGTCTAGTTTCTGGATCACCGGCGTAATCAACATCACTAAATATTTCCAAATTATTGGTCGATAAATTTGTTCTATATACAAGTCCAAAATGAATTGTACCACGTAAATATCTCAATATGCGTTTAACGGCCCGCCAATCCAATAATTTTGGTGAATTCACTTTTTCAGAAACGGCACTTACTGCATATGCGATATCGGGACGTGAAACAACCATTAAACACATTAGGCTACCAACAGCTTCACGATATGGTACGGAACTATTTAAAACTTCGTCATTTTCAACTGACGAGCTTTTGTCACATGCACTCCTTCATATTAAACCGTTCCAATATTGTATTAATGTAAGCACTTTGATTAATGAAAATATCACCATCAACAGTTTGCTTTACTTGCATGCCTAGAAAATAATCCACAGAACCTACAGTTATTTTAAAATTGTTCTGTAAAGTCTGAATAAATGAGGCGATCTCATTTTCGTCACATCCTGCCACTAGTCCATCGTCAACATAAATAGCTACGATTAGCTTTCGATTGTCGTTAACTCGGAAAAATAAACATGGATCAGCTGTACTTAATTTCAATTCCTGGCATTTAATGAAATCTACAAAACGTTTATCCCAGCAACGAGGTGATTGTTTTAATCCATACAGACTCCGATTCAGCTTAGAAACACGACCTGTACCATAATCAAAACCCTCAGGCTGCTTCATGAACTTTATCCTGAAGTTCACCATATAGAAAGGCAGTTTTCACATCAAACTGCGGGAGTTTCAGCTTTTCCGATGCAGCTTCACTCAGTATAATTCTTACTGTCTCAAAACGTGCCACACGGCTGAACGTTTCATCGTAGTCTAGTCCAGCTCTTTGATTGAACCCTTTTGCCACTAGCCGCGCCTTGAAACGAATAACACTTCCATCAGGTTTTATTTTTTGTTTGAACACCCACTTATTTGGAATGACTTTCTTATTAATTGGAAAATTTACCAAACACCGAGTGTTATTTTCAGCTAGTGACTTCATCTCTTCAAGCATTGCTTCTTTCCATTGTTCTACTTCAGAAGATTTCATTGCTTCATTGTATAGCTTTCCGGCTCAAAAGAATTAGCTAAAAATAAATAATCGTTGATATATTTGATGGTAGTTGTACCCTGCGTCCACTACGAAGTATCATATTTTTGTTAGCTTCCTCTGATGTTTCTGGTACAGGGTCAACCACGATTTTGCTCAAAGAGTTTTCATCAACCATATTATTTTCCTTTGACTCCGAATCTTGCGAAACATATTATGTATTTAACCTCATTTCTATTTGAACTTTCTCTTCCACGATGTCTTCGGACTTGAAAATAATATCTCTAGCTGTTAAAACTTTGTTTTCGTTCGGCAACCATACCCTGTAACCATCTTTTTCCCCACAGTATCCTACGAAACGACCTTTCACACTTTTTTATCCAATTTTTTTCGATGCTGCTTAGCAAATATATACGGAGATTATCTATTTTTCCACTTTTCTGTTTCCACAGCTCAATCGGTGTTTTATCTTTAACACTTGTTGGACCTGTACGATTCAAAACATAGCATGCTGTATTGACACCTTCAGCCCAAAGGTTGATTGGCAAATTCTGCGTATGAATCATAGTCCTGGCGCTTTCAACCAGAGTTCTATTTTCTCTTTCCGCTGCATCGTTTTGTTGAGGACTATATGGCATGGTGATACGGAAATTTATACCATATTTCTGGAGCACTTTTCTCACTTCCGCATTATCAAACTCTTTTCCACCGTCGCTCAGGAACTCAACGATTTTATTGTTGGCTACTTCTGCTTCCTTAATAAATATTTGCAGACTTGACACAACTTCAGACTTTGTCTTGATGAAGAATACTCAACGAAATTTTGAAAAATCATCTTTGAAACAAACAAAGTATCTTGCACCACCCAACTAATTTTCTTGCATGGACCCGCAAACATCAGCATGTATTAATTCACCTGGCCTTGAAGGTCGATTTTCTCGCGTTCTGAATGGTAATCTATGTTGTTTTCCAAATATACAACCTTCGCAGAAATTGTCGTCATTATCTGGCAATATATCTATATTATGACGCTTTAAAATTTCTTTGACATGTTTTTTATTCTGATGACACATTCGTTCATGCCATAATTGAATACTTTCCGCGTGATATATTACGGCAGAAGTTTCAGGAATGCATACGTTCATATCCAGTACATAGAGACCTCTTGATGTTCGCGTTCCTTTCAATTTCGTGACACCATTTTTAATAGAAGAACAGTTATTTCCATCAGCTTTGAATTCAAAACCTTTTCAAATTGTCTGACAAACAGAAAACAAATTTTTGTTCGCTTCAGGAACGTGCCATACGTTGTCAAGATGGTTTTTAAACCAATTGTCGTTAATCTTCATTTTAACATTGATAATTCCTTGACCGTACGCCAAAATAACTGAACCATTCCCAACTTGGATTTCTTTTGGACACGAGAATGAGTTATACGTAACGAAGTACTTTTTACTACTAGTCATCTGTGCAGAAGCTCCTGTGTCAGCTATCCATTCATTATTTTCTGCAAGATGACATAACTCTTTCTTCTCTGTACATGGAAAAGCATCTCCCTCAACTTTGTTTGGTTTCTTTGAGGCTACTCAATTTTCTTGCAAACCTCTCGGACAATTTTTCGCAAAATGTCCGACTTCGTGGCACTTGAAACACTTTCTGATGGGTTTATCTTCTTTTCCCACCCTTTTAGAATACCTATTTTTCAAGGATGACTTTGAAACGAATGCACTCGATCTATTTTCCGAGCAATCGCAGGCAATCGCATTTCAATCAGGCGCAGACGTTCTGTGAGTTTATTGATAGTTCTTTCATCAACAGGAACTGATTCCCATACACTTTTGAATTCGAAATACTCCTTTGGAAGTGTAGACATTACTCTACTCATGAGTAACAAATCTGGCAGTTCAGTTTGAACCAGTCTTTTCAATTCATCGTTTAACTGACGAAAATTTCTCTGAAGATGAGCCATATGTGTTGCTATATCTTCGCTGGAATTATATTGACTGCTAAAGAACTGTTTCATTAGTCTGTCGACACGTTGTCCAGAACTTTGTTCATAAACTGATACAAGCTTATCCCATGTTGCATTTGTGTTATCGCATGTTGCTGTCAACTCCACGTTCACATCGTTCATACTCCCAACGAGTATCAAATGAGCAAGAGCATTACTTTTCTTGAACTTCTTCATATCTGTATCGTAAACTGCTTGGACTTCTGCAGATGTAGCTTCAGATACTAATTCGGGCATTTTTCTTTCACCTATTACAATCTCAAAGATCTCATGATGACGCAAAGCAATTCAATTTGTCTTCTCCACTTCATCCAGTTAGAAGCTCTTTCCAGTTTTTCAATCTGCGGCTTGAATTCCATTTTGAAAATATGTTCACCTTCAAAATTGGATATACTATTTAATAAGACTCTTCACTCCGTTCGGTTATCTTCATCAGTAGTCAGCAGTGACTGGGCCCATAACCTGTTAAATTTATATTCTGAGTATGAAGACTTTCGTACAAAATAGTATTATTCAATAGGACAGAAAAACTGATTTGAAAAATGAATTTTATTCTATCAAAACTGACATTTCCTTAGATATACAGTCTAAATGTATATTTAAGGTATTTTAAACAAAATAGTTAATTTGGAAAATGCAACAAGAAGAATACTAGATAAATTAGGCCCAATAAGGGACATTTGGGAACCATTCATTTCTAATTGTAGAAAATTTTATACGCGACATTCTTACTCCACAATTGATTAGCAGTTTATGGGTTACAGAGGTAAATGTTAATTCCTTATTTATCTAGACTCTAAACCAGTTGAGTACGGAATTAAAATAATGATGATGAACGATGCTAGGACCTGGTATATGGTTAATGCAATTCCATACGTTGGAAGAGTTAGTACTTAAAACATAGAGCCGGTTCCTTCATACTATGTAACAGGTAAACCAGAAATGATCTTAGATTACAATAGTACCAAGGGCGGAACAGATACCTTTGATAAACTTTGCCATGCATATACAACTGCCAGAGGAACACGACGATGGCCAATGAGGTACTTCTATGGGATGCTTGATCAATGTGGAATTAATGCTGCCGTACTATAAAACTTGGCAAATGGAAATAAACAGCTTAACCGGTGGCAGTATCTCAATACACTGTATTTTCAATTGTTAGAACCTATGCTTCGAGTTCGATTGGAACTTCCAACATTGAGCAAAACACTAAAGACATTTTGGATATTTCTGAGGAAACACATGAGGCCGTGGTATTGCAAAAACGTGTAAGCTGTGGATTTTGCCCTAGAGGAAAAGATAGGAAAACCAAATTAGTATGCACTAAGTGTCAACTTATCATGTGTGATGAACACCCAGGAAAAATGTAATAAATTAGTATTTGTGTTTCTCTGTACTGCAATATTTAAGTCTTTAATTAAAAACAATACTATACCATCTTTATTGCTATATAAGATTGCATTTTGACCATATTTCAAATCCAGGGTAAAATGAGACCCCACGGTGCCTTTTACGTGTGTTAAAATAACGGTGACCGTGGAAGGTTAAATAATTTACATATTTTTGATTATCACATAATCGCATTTCTTCGACCAAATTATAAAATGCTCTTGGAGATTTTATTTCTTCTCTTCGTCCTATTTCTCAACACAATTGCAACTGTTCATTAATTATTATTATTATTCATTCTGAAATAGTATCCCAAAAAAAGCGGATCATGAAAAAGTTAGGTTAAATCAGATTCGATGACGGATAAAGGTTGAAGTTAAAACTTCCGGGAAAATATTTGGCGGCTTCTTCATTTTGAATTTTGCCACCAATAACAAAACTTTCGGATGATCGTATAGTCGAATGACAGATCTGTGGAAATCCACCTTAAAAATGAATAAATGTCGTTGAAATTCCCCATGTTCACAAAACGATTAAAATAGAACAAAATAGACTGGGTGCTTCTGAATTTATGCGAAATATTCAGGAGGTGATTGTTCGTATAAAATTATGATGGGTCTTTCCAATTTTTTCGCATGAACTTAAATACACCCTGTATATAAACCGATTTATCAATAAACAGTAGCATCCAATTTACAAAACGCTCAACATCTTCATCGTGAGTTCTCTGAGCACGTACGTTGTTGAAAAAATAATAAAAAATTACTTTCATTATTTCATCTGTTATTCTATAATCGTCGCCAGCTGATTAATCAAATTTTATTTTTAATAAAGACTAGCGTCAGAGATGACTTGATAATTTCAAAGGCAATTTATAATGTTTTCCCACGCTTTCGGATATATCTTTTAATAGATCCAAAGTGAAATTGACAGTTTGTTAATGTGTTTTCTAAATTTAGTTTCGCAAACAACAGAAGGAATTTTAAGCCGCGCTTTTCTATCAATTTTTAGTTGTTTGTTTGGAATTTTTGGTGAATTGCTGATAACATCTACGTGAAAATGCATTTGATGGGTATGAAGAAAATGATTTTATTGAATATAAACGCAATTGGATTTGATTTATAAAACCATGCGGTGTGGATGGAGTGTTATTAAAAAGTTATAGACTCAAAAAAATACCTTTTCCGTCTACAGTGTCTTTTTGAGCTATTAATATAGCTAAAGCATTCTCTGAAATGAGAATGATGGGCATTGATTGATTAGTTCGGCACCACCAGTCAGAGGCTTAGAGACATCGGCACCTCAGCCTTTAGGCTTTTTTGTGCTCTTGGTTATACCGTTTATGTGAAGAGACCAGTAGCCCTTATCAGGCTCAACAGTCTTTTCACTAGGTCCTTCTTGGAGAAATCCTCCTTTGAATTATCTAGTCCTAGAAGTCCTTATCTCCAATGAGACAGTGCTTCACGTTCGCAGATAATGTGAGAGGCTGTTTCCTCCACCGAGAGATAGGTTCCTCCCTATATATGCCATTTGTTTGCATGTGCTTCCTTAGAGTACAGTGACCGGTGAGTAATCCCGCCACTTTCCTTATCTGGCCCCTGCTGAGGTTTAGTATTTCGTTAGTCAGAGACTCCGAGGTTTTTTTGACCAACAGTTTGCTGTGTTCCTGTTTTGGCACGTTGTGATGCGTTTTACCTACCCTTTGGATTTCACCAATAGGGCACACCACTTTTGACACCTTCGAAACCTTACACTTTCTCGGGCGCCAGATTTTTAACGTGGTTAACTCCACGGCCCCTTGACTTCAATCGTCAAAAGTTCCAGGTAGCCTCAGATGGAGGTACGGTAATGTCCAGGGGTCTAGTAATATCCAAACCGGCTGGGGTAGTGGTCCTTGTTGTTCCTGAAACAAACGTTCACACTCCTGGCCCACAATGCGGTGAAGCTAAATTCGTGCAGCTAAGCAACTACTCTACTATAGGGAAACTCTACACTCTACACTCTACAGTACGTCAGAAAAACACACAGGTTCAGTTAAGTTTTATTACTACACTCACCCTCAATAGTAGGTATATAGGTTACAATAATAATTTACAAAATGAAACCATACCCTGGTATCCAAAAAAAAAAACACAAAAATATAATTACTATAGGGTGATCTATGAGTTAAATGTACAATAAACATGCGTTAATAGCCATAATAGAGACGAAGCGGGCAGGACATAAGCGAAAAAGGTTTATAAGCACATTCAAATGTTTTGTATGTATAGAAGCGGTAAAAAACACAAACCAAAATTAAATTTCAGGTGTCTTTTCACTAATTCGGTTACTTAGAATGGAAACAAATCAAACATTACTTCCAACAAAACTTTTAATCAATTAGGAAAAGAAGAGGTGAAAGGGTGTGGTCCCAGAACTAAAATACCAAAGAGCCCTAGCTTAGACGCCTGGCACTCCTCAATATTTTGATCGAGAACAGTTTTACAAATTAAATTATCAAAGAGCCCTGGCTAAGACGCCTGGCACTCCCCAATATTTCAATCGGGACGTGAAATCGGATTCGGGAATGAATATATAAAAAAAAGGTAGTCCCCGGATTAAAATGTCAAAGAGCCCTGGCTTAGACGCCTGGCACTCCTTAAGATTTTAATCTAGAACGGATTTACGAGTTAAACTATCAAAGAGTCCTGGCTAAGACGCCTGGCACTCCTCAATATTTCAATCGGGACGTGAAATGGAAATCGGGAATAAATATTAAAGGGTGTAGTCCCCGGATTAAAATATCCAAGAGCCCTGGCTTAGACGCCTGGCACTCCTCAAGATTTTAATCTAGAGCGGTTTTACGAATTAAACTATCAAAGAGCCCTGGCTAAGACGCGTGGCACTCCCCAATATTTCAATCGGGACGTGAAATCGGAATCGGGAAGGAATATATAAAAGAAAAGTAGTCCCCGGATTAGAATATCAAAGAGCCCTGGCTTAGACGCCTGGCACTCCTCAAGATTTTAATCTAGAGCGGTTTTACGAATTAAACTATCAAAGAGCCCTGGCTAAGACGCCTGGCACTCCTCAATATTTCAATCGGGACGGGAAATGGAAATCGGGAATAAATATTAAAGGATTTTCAAGAGGAAATTATACTTGAATTCGGAAATATTTGCTATGAAACGGAAATACTCACTCTTACTGTAAAATATAATTCTAATACAATGGAATAAACTTTATTTATTAGTGATTTAAAAGACCACCTATTTTAAATATATATAGTTTCCAATCAATTCTTACCTTCACAGCAACGGTTTCAACTTTTATCTAGTAAAAGTAAATTACTAAAACAAAAAAAATCAAAATACAAAAAAAACAGAGAAATATTAAACAACAAAAGTATATCGGCAGACGGAGCGTTCAATGCTAGCGACTCATATCTTCGCCAGCCAGCACTGAACTGTCCTCTCGACTCCCTGACTCTCAGGGGGCGAATTCTCGGGCCAGGAAACAGCGCTCCCCGAGAGAAAAATGGGCGTGGTTCTATTAAAACTTGATGGTGTCTTATTCTCGACAAAAAGGATCAGCTCCCTCCCTGGATTTTTAAGAGAACTATGTTCTCTCGCTTTGAAGCAGTAGAACCGAGGAAAGTTAAGAGAACAGTCAGCTGTTTTCTGTCTTCTCTGCAAATTTTATTTTTGGTCATTTTGGTTTGTTTAGAAGCTTTCGTTTTTTTTCAGTTTTAAAGTTACTTGGTTATAAATTCAATGAGAGATTGAATTAAAAGCCTATAAAATTTACGATATAGACGAATTATTTACTTGTTCAACATTAATTGAGGCAAGTTTTTGTTTCTCCATGCTAAATGAGTAAAGAAAGAACATTTTTTTAAACAAATTATTTAGGATAAAGGACGAGTATTCAAAAATAATTATAAGAATAATAATAATGATTCAAGAATAACACTATATAATTTACTTTTCTGAGTTTTATATTGCAAATTGAAATATCGACAACGAATTATTATAAATCCAAAACCAAAATATAACCGAAACAAAACAAAGACAACACTGCGCAACTATTATTAATGGTTGTAGACATTATTATTCTTCTTTTCTTGTTTTGGACCCATTTTTATGTGGCAATTGCTCCAAATAATACTGGCAACATCGGCAAAATTTATTCTACGGGGAGTCTCGATTGAGGCTGAATCGTATCCTTCAAGAATAGGTCCAGGGAGCTACCCCAGAAAATCAGGGAGGGAGAATCGCCGATATTTTGATCGCTTCTACCAAGCCGGAGAATCGGCACCCAGGGCTTCGTCTCGCTATCCCCTTCTCTCGATCAGCTTGACCTGCGCGCTACCTACTCTATATTTAGTGGCAGTGGGGAAACATGAATTTTCGAACCGCAGCGCGGTGAACGTACAATTTTTATTACAATAAACCGGAGAAAATATTATTTTTACACACAGTCAGAGGGTATAACGGGTTATATACAATATTAACTGAAAATATATTCGGAAACTTAAAAATAACTATTGTCGGAAAATTAACTTCGTTACAACGTGTCTCCAGTACGTCTGATGTTTAGTTTGAACAACCACGTGCAGCAGATTTTGATATCCTAAATACTGGTTCAGGACCAGTGAATGCAGTTTCAGACCCTAGCTTAGCTAGGGTGTCTGCCTTTCATTGTCTACAATACCCTTGTGTCCCGGGACCCACTTAAGAGCTACTCTATTATGGTTTTCCAGGGTTAAAAGTTTTTGTAGGCAATCCCAGACCAGTCTAGATCTGATCTGGGGACATGCTAAAGATTTCAGTGACGCCTGACTATCTGAGAGTATGAGGATCTTCTGGCCTCTATACCCCCTTCCGATGTTCATTTGCAAACACGTGTCGATAGCGTAGATTTCTGCCTGGAATTCAGATGCAACCTTCCCCAACGATGCGAGGACATTGCACCTGGGTCTGGCCTAGTTCAGCCTCAAGTTTCGACACCAGTTGGTGAAAGGGTGTATCACAGGATTTTTAGGCTTGATATGCATGCTGGTTATATTGTAGTGGCCTTTCAATGAGCAAGTTCTCCCTAACATGCCTATCAATAAGTTCCTCCAATATCTTCAACATGAAAGAAGACAGAGTTATTGGCCTGAATGACTTTGCCTGGGAATAATCCTTTCCTGATTTTGGAATAAAGACGATTCGGGTTCTTTTCCAAGCAATTGGAATGTATCCAGCTGCTAATGATGCTCTGAAGAGTTTACAAAGTACTGGAGATAGATGTATTTGCCCCTGCTGCAGATGCGCTGGGATTATTCCATCTGATCCAGGAGCTTTGTATGGCTCAACCGAGTTAATAGCCCAGTTTAATTTGCGCTGGGTTATTACTTTATATGCCGCACTCCAATCCTTTTCCCTCGCACGAGCCAGGGGAGTTGGAGGTCTGACGGATAGCTCCGTTCCTATTTCTAGAGAGTCTGGTAGATGTGCCTGCAGTAGAATATGCAGGGTCTCGCTACAGTTTCCGTGTATGATCCATTAGGTTTTAAAATATTGCCTATGGGATTGATCGGATCTTTGGCAAGGATTTTCTGGAGTCGAGCCGTTTCTGAGGTTGTTTCCAACTCACCACATAATTTCCTCCAGGACTCCCTTTTTGCCTTCCTGATCTGTTTGTTTCAAGCAGTCAGAGTGGAATTATATTCTTCCCAATCTCCTGTTCTTTTCGCACTGTAAAACAGTTTGCGAGTTTTCGATTTTAGATTGGTAAGCTGCTTGTTCCTCCAGGTTAATTTCTTCCTAGAGGCACAGGTTACCACAGAGCAGTTGTGTGATAAGAGAGTTCGATGGCGAAGTTGTTCGGAGGCAATTAGATGTTACATGTATTTAAACAACCTAGGTCTGTAGTTCCATTCACGCCGTGCAGAAATTTTGTTTGACAATATGTCCAAAAATAGCCTACTTTTTACATTAACTCATTTTTGACGTAAATATTGGAGAAAAATATTTTTTCATGTAAACATTCAGTGTGATCTAATGAAAATAGTATATTCACATATTGCGTACACCAAATAAAAGCTAAATAAATCCAATAGCTATAAATTATACAAATATACGATGTGTTTCATTGGGGAACAGTGAGTGTATAATGAACATGATTAGAAGGTCAAGAGTTATACTCTCTTCTCTATCAATTCAAATATCTGTTGACAGATACAAAATTTATGGAAATTATTAGTTAAGGCTACTAATTTCAGTTATTGAAATGACTAATGTCTGACCGGATTAAATAAAATGAAACAAATCAAGCATCATTTGAATGATTTTGATTAATGTGGAGGACCGTTATTTTGGGAATGTTTTACTGTTGGCTCACATTAAATATTCAGGCATTCAATTTCCGACTGTATTATGAATAAAATATGTTGAATAAAGTATTATTACAGTTTCCTGTAAATTGTCGTATTTAGTAAAGCGTCCCACTAAACATAAAAACATAACTCAAACATAACTGTTATGTCACATTGTGACTTTGTGATGTTATTCAGAGATAAGCTTGATATTACAGATACGTTGCATATATAGCACTTTGTGCCTCTTATAAATATTACAATGTAATGTTCAATGATAAACATTACATAAATGTGTCATATTTAATGTAACATCAATGTAATTTTATTACTCATATTTAATGTTCTCCAAAACATTTATTCAACTGCATTCTATAATGTTACATATCGGTATCCTTTTCTAGTTTAAATTTACTTCACGGGAGCAGCATGGTATACATTTATTTTTTCTATATTTATAGAATTCTGGAATTTCAATCGTTTTTAGTAAATATAGGAAGAGAAGGTATACCATGAGCTACTTACCCTCTGCCTCAAATAAAAAATTATCGAACAAGTTGAATATTGATGTCCAAAATTGAGATGCTACTGGGATATTGAATAAAAAAACTTCATCTGCAAAAAATATATAATATTATAACTTAAAAATGAATATAAAAACATTAAAACAAAGAAAACTAAAAATATCCTTTAAAAATAGTAAACATGAAGAAACATAAAAAATGTAGTGTTAAACAAAAAAAAGAAATATTCTATAAAAAAATTAACATATCTCTCTATCACAACTCTTTCCTCTTCAATCTCTGTTTTGCAAATCTCATCCACTCCTTTACAATCAGTTCGAACTGTTTATCTGTAGTCGAGCCAAACACTTATTTCACAGATTCTGAAAAAAAAAAAATATATATATAGAAGCAAAAGGTAGTCTTGACGGCTAGTTAGAAAACAATCTACTCTATATATTAGGGATTCCGTCACAATTTGGGATGGTTAGAAATTAAACTCTAAACTTCCAAGCTTTCGGATTTATTTGAATCCTTTCTCAATGCTAAAATATGAACAAGTTCTAATACAAGTCAAAATTATTAAAATAAATTAAACTTATGTGCAAAGTGAGTTTGTACAAATTAAGTAAAAACGGTAAAACATAATACGCAGGCAACTGAAGAAAAGAAATATTATTTTTATACATATAAGAAACTCAAGAATTTTAATTACAAATTTTGTCTTCATGTTCGACTTCCTTCAGATTTTGATTTAGTTTTCAAAATGTAATCGTACAACTACCACGTTTAGTGGAAAATGTTTTCATGTTTTTTAAAAAAATGCTTTACTTAATTTGTACAAACTCACTTTGCTCGTAAGTTTAATTTATTTTAATAATTTTGACTTGTATTAGAACTTGTTCATATTTTAGCCTTGAGAAAGGATTCAAATAAATCCGAAAGCTTGGAAGTAGTAAAAAAGAGTTTAATTTCTAACCAGCCCAAATTGTGACGGAATCCCTAATATATAGAGTAGATTGTTATATATATATATATATACAAGGACAGGAATATTGGGGAAGCGGCAAAATTGTAAAATGAGTACTCTTTACACTATTTTCCAAGCTTTCGGAATATCTTTATTTCCATTCTCAAGGACAGCATTCGAGATTGTATTACAAGTTGTTTCAAATGGTAAATACATCTAATAATAATAATTTTGATTTGAATTTTTTAAAAAGTAAATGTCAAAATGATGTCAAACAAAATCGTTTGCTTATAGAAAAAGAAATAATATATAATTATAACTAACTTATATCTAAAAATATCAAGATTGGCTAGGTTCGTCTTCTTTTTTTTTAATTTGTTTGATGTTATTTTAACCTCAAATGTTTGAAATAGACGAATTTGAAATTTGATGACACTCATGCTCCCTATCAATAGCCAAAAGGTAGTAATAAATATCACTCAAATTTTTATGATCACTCTTTCTATTGATGATATTTTGTTCTTGAGATATGTGAGCCATTTCCAAGAAAAGTCTTTTTTTGGTATTTGATTGTATATCTAAAATACTGACAGAATCAAAATCCATAATATGGTCTTTATCAATTATATGTTTGGCCAAAGCACATCTATCGGGATATAATCTGGAATCACTTTTATGGAGAGAAATTCGGTTTTTTAATTTTTGGCTAGTGTGACCAATATATTTATCCTCGCAATTTCTACAAGGGATACAGTATACTACATTTGAAAGATTAAGAATATCAGTTTTATCTTTAACTCTTGTATAAATTGATTTGATCGTTAAACATGTTTTATTTGCAATTTTTATGTTAGTAAGTGGTTTGAAAGTTCTAATTAATTTTGGTGTAATTTCTCTAATGTATGGCAAAGAAATATAGTAATAGGGAATTTCAGCATGTTCTGAAATAATGTCACACTAGCCAAAAATTAAAAAACCGAATTTCTCTCCATAAAAGTGATTCCAGATTATATCCCGATAGATGTGCTTTGGCCAAACATATAATTGATAAAGACCATATTATGGATTTTGATTCTGTCAGTATTTTAGATATACAATCAAATACCAAAAAAGACTTTTCTAGGAAATGGCTCACATATCTCAAGAACAAAATATCATCAATAGAAAGAGTGATCATAAAAATTTGAGTGATATTTATTACTACCTTTTGGCTATTGATAGGGAGCATGAGTGTCATCAAATTTCAAATTCGTCTATTTCGAACATTTGAGGTTAAAATAACATCAAACAAATTAAAAAAAGAAGACGAACCTAGCCAATCTTGATATTTTTAGATATAAGTTAGTTATAATTATATACTATTTCTTTTTCTATAAGCAAACGATTTTGTTTGACATCATTTTGACATTTACTTTTTAAAAAATTCAAATCAAAATTATTATTATTAGATGTATTTACCATTTGAAACAACTTGTAATACAATCTCGAATGCTGTCCTTGAGAATGGAAATAAAGATATTCCGAAAGCTTGGAAAATAGTGTAAAGAGTACTCATTTTACAATTTTGCCGCTTCCCCAATATTCCTGTCCTTGTACATTATTATTCGGCAAATATCTACTATAACTTTATATATATATATATATATATATATATATATATATATATATATATAGTTATATCCTTTCGACGCTGTGACTTCATGACGTAAAATTTTCAGCATCTTATTGACATCCATTTACGTTGTGACATCCAAAATCGGATGTCACAACGTTTTATGTGTGTAATCAGTGTGTAGGAGGGGCAAGAGGGTGTCGACAAAATTTTAGGAGGATGTCAAAAATAGTGTTTTTCAAACGGAAAGATAAATATAGTTCTTACGTATATTAAATAGATGGCGCGAGCAGAGTATATTTTGTATATCCGGTAACCGCTGGTCAATTTACAATGCGATATTGTTGCGTCCATACTCCTATTTTAGACAGTGGCTTTTGTGACATCCGCCTATTTGCTCTAGTAGATTATGATGTTTAAACAATAACGCCTCTCAAGAATACTGTGTATATTATCAAGTAAGTATTTTATTAATTGTTTTTGTAGTTATATATTTTATAATTTCGTTTTGTAATTTGAAAGTTTAACTCTAAATTAAAAAGTTACTAGTAGATGTACTTACTTTAAGAATTTATGCTGGTATTTAAAATCCGCTTAAGCCTTAAACAGCAATATTTAGTTAGTTCAAATCGTAATATCATACTTTTTGATATACAATTTTGCTAACTAATTTTAACTGCAGTTTTCAGTTAAGCAATAGCGATCGCTTCGATGTAATTTATGACTGATATGTATGTTTTATTTTTTTCTACAGGAATAATTTTATTATTCAGTTTACACTGAATCATTTATTAGCTTAGGGTTTTTTTAGTACATATTCGGTACTGCTGAAAATAATTGGTGGGAATTCAGAAACATTCATCATAGGTTTTTGCAATCAAGTTTCGATTTATTCTCCGTTTACAATTTACCCCTTTGAAAATCGAAATTAGGTTAGTTTTGTGGATTTTTTCCACTCGGCTTTGTCCTTTTATAATTTCGTTCATTAAATGCAATTTCTTTATTATTTTCCGTTTTTTAGTCATCTACCCCTACTATTTATTGGTAAACCTTTTCACTTGGTTTTTTTTAGCAAATTGGCAAAGTGTAAGACATTTAACCTTGTCGTTGCTTATGTGAGAGCACGTAATTAAAATGTTAGGTAGACAGACGTAAGCTACTCATATTGTTTTAGACCGTTTTTGTCCTGTGCATCTTTGATTTTTCCTTGTTGTGCTATTAGTTGAAGCATGTCATCAGTTATCCATTATTTTATTCGCATTGCTTTGGAGTCCCACAACTTTCACTATATCTTTATTTGAGAGATTCAAATATATTTCTTTTGACACCTCTTAGCAAATTCTGAATTCTGCGGTAATTATAAAACATTTGTTTGCAGGAAGAAAAACGGAGAATTCTTACACCATGGACAAGTGAGCAAAAGAAATTTGCACATTAAAAACAAAAAGCCGCCAAAGAAACCAGAGTGCGAGAACTTAAAAAAAGCTCATCCAAAAGTATTTGAAAACAAAACCTGGTCACAAATAAAAATTTTTGTGGGCTGGAATTCAGTAAAGACTAATAATAATTGTCCATTTTTAACAGTTTTTAACAATAGTCGACAATTTTTAACCATTTTTGACAATTTTTTCGAAATTTTAGACCATTTTCCAAAATTATTGACCATTTTTGATAATTATTGACAATTGTTGACAATTTTGGACCATTTTTGACCATTATTGACCATATTTCAAAAATTTTGACAATTTTTTAAAAAATTTAACAATTTTTGACAATTATCAACTATTTTTCTAAATTTTGACAATTTTTAACAATTATTGTCCATTTTTGACAGTTTTTGACCATTTTTGATAGTTTTTGACAATTATTGGCCATTTTTGACAATTTTTCAAAAACTTTAACAATTTTTCAAAATTTTTGACCATTTTTCGAAATTATTGACCATTTTTGACAATTATTGACAATTGTTGACAATTATGGACTATTTTTCCAAATTTTTGACCATTTTTGACAATTATTGACCATTTTTCAAAAATTTTGACAATTTTTAACAATAATTGTCCATTTTTGACAGTTTTTGACCATTTTTGATAGCTTTTCAACAATTATTGTCCATTTTTGACAATTTTTCAAAATTTTTGACCATTTTTCAAAATTATTGTCCATTTTTGATAGTTTTCGACAATTATCGACTATTTTCAAAAGTTTAACAATTATTGACCAATTTTGACAATAATTACCCATTTTTAACAGTTTTTATAAATAATTGACAATTTTTAACCATTTTTTATAGTTTTTGACCATTTTTGACAATTCTTCAAAATTTAAGACCATTTTCCCAAATTTTTGACCATTTTTGACAATTATTGACCATTTTTGACCATATTTCAAAAACTTTTACAATTTTTTACAATTATCAACAATTTTTCAAAAGTTTGACTATTTTTGATCATTTTTGATAGTTTTTGACAATTATTGACCATTTTTGAAAATTTTTGGCCATTTTTCAAAATTTTTTTAAATTCTTGACAATTGGCCATTTTTGGATTGACAATTTTAGACAATTTTTGACAATTGTTGACCATTTTTGACAGTTTTTGATAAAATTGTCAATTTTTAACAGTTTTTGACAATAATTGTCAATAATTGTCAATAATTGTCAATAATTGTCAATAATTGTCAATAATTGTCAATAATTGTCAATAATTGTCAATAATTGTCAATAATTGTCAATAATTGTCAATAATTGTCAATAATTGTCAATAATTGTCAATTATTGTCAAGTTTACTTGCAATGGTTCTTCTGTTATTACCTTATTATCTTTAGTTAAGACATTGCTATTAATTTTGTTTTTATTTTGTTTTACCTAATAAAATTATATCAAACATCAAAATATTTTTGATACTTGGAGGGTCATTCGTTAATCATGTTAAAATAATTGAATTTACTGTTTGGACCCTTACTTTGTGGAATCTACTAATATTAATGTTAAAATAATAATACCTGGGGTGCGCTATGACTCGATAGGTTAAATCATTGCTATCGTTAACGATTGGTTGCCTTCACAAAATTTTAGACATTAATAGAAGTTAACAAATATCTGAAACCGAATACAAACTTTACTGTATTTAACTAATTGGTGAACGTAACTTAAAAGAGCCCCAGAATTGGTGGAATTCGGCACGAATTAAACTATTTTATACGCTATCACTGGGATGGGGTGCAATTAATATTAAATTGGACGTCACCAGCTTTTAATCGAAACGAAAGCAATGAAAAACGAAATAAAATCAAACTACTTATCCCCGAACACGTTTATCCAATTTAATAATTATTGAATAATCAATACAAAGAATGAAAATAATAATTGACGTCAAAAAAATAATAGTTCAATACTATTCAACGCTTTACAAAATTATAAAAATTAATTTCCACAGAGCAGACCGTCCACTAAGAAGCCACAACTACTTCTCGGAAAATATGCCCCGACAGACATTTAATTAGACTTCTAAAGTAAACGGGGTTGGTATATCTGTTAAGATAGAAACAACCATTCTGGTTTGCGATTAGAAGGAATAACACCACTTGTAGACCGGTTTCGGCGTATTTGCGCCTCATCAGTACAAGGTAGATGCTATTCGTCCAGAAGCTCTGAAAGCATAATCCTGGACTGGAGACTAGGTTGATACCACACCAATACATTGACCTCAGTAAAGGAAATGCTAAGAGTGCGATATCAGAATGGTTGGTTCTATCTTAACAAATATACCAACCCCGTTTACTTTAGAAGTGTAATTCAATGTCTGTCGGGGCAGATAGCCCCAGAAGTAGTTGTTGCTTCGTAGTGTCTGCTCTTTGGAAATTTATTTTTCTAATTTTGTAAAGCGTTTAATAGTATTGAACTATTATTTGTTGACGTCTATAGATCACGCTTTACTAATATGACAATTATTTACAGGTAACTGTAATTAAGTAAATACCAACAAAACCGAGATGGTTTTTTGTCGATGTAGAATTTTGGTTTGTGATTCGATGTAGAGATGTCGCTGATATCGCACTCTTAGCATTTCCTTTACTGAGGTTGATGTATTGGTGTGGTATCAACGTAGTCTCTAGTCCAGGATTATGCTCTCAGAGCTTCTGGACGAATAGCATCTACCTTGTGCAGATGAGGCGCAAAAAGGCCGAAACCGGTCTACAAGTGATGTTATTCCTTCTAATCGCAAACCAGAATGGTTGGTTCTATCTTAACAGATATACCAACCCCGTTTACTTTAGAAGTGTAATTCAATGTCCGTCGGGGCATATAGCCCGAGAAGTAGTTGCTGCTTCTTAGTGGACGGTCTGCTCTTTGGAAATTAATTTTTCTAATTTTGTAAAGCGTTTAATAGTATTGAACTATTATTTTTTGACGTCTATAGATCACGCTTTACTAATATGACAATTATTTACAGGTATCTGTAATTAAGTAAAATGATAATTATTTATTGAAATTTAAAAATTCAACATAAATTGAATATTCTAAAAAAAACAAACGAGAATACCAAGCTGTAATAATTAACACGCCAAATCCAAATCTTACACACGCTAAAGATAAGACGAAGGAACTTATCTTAAAGGGCTGGGGTTGTTTGCAGCTCTTAGCGCGATGGCGGCGATGACTCCAACAGGACCTCGTGCACGGGAACGAGACTGGAACGAGAACGAATGCCTTAAAGTTGATCTTGCCTAGACGTAAATTTGCCTGCTGCAGAGCAACCAGACGATATAAATTTGTTCACAAAACTATAGATTGAAAAATATATTAATTGTTGCCTTCTTAGTGGCAGTTAGAGGAAAGAAAGCGTTCCAATCCACAATTTGAAATTTCGAATATCTAAAGACAAAAATGAAAGGGGAATTTGATAGAAATTCATGTTTTATTTTGGAGTGGCTAATGCTTCAAGGAAACGGCATGTTTAGAAATGTATTAGAAATTTGGGAGGAAGTGAGTAATGAGCCACAATAGTTTTGAAACGAGAAACATAACAGGCTGAGCGGCATGTTACAACTTCTACAATTTCATGTACCAACAATCTTTTGGGGCATGTTGTATAAAACACTTAAACTCGAATCAATGACTACTGATGTTATTGATTAATAATAAATACATCAATCTTTCACAGTCTAAACATCAGTTATCATTAAACCGAGTTTAGGTGCTTCATACAACGCGCCATTATTTTACATTTTTTTATATATACAATAAACATGGTGAGCAAAATGTGTGTCGAATATGCAAAACTCTAAAATAATGCATCAAAAATTCCCACTTTCCATCTATGTCTATAACAAACTATTATACTATTATTATTTTAAATGGATGCAACAATACACATATATTTTCTAAAGATGCCACAAGATGCTTTATATGAAATTGAATATAGACATATACAAAGGAGGTTAAAGAGATATCATCTCTTTTATTTCTACAAATACGTTAAAATGTGTATATTGAGGATGTCAAAAAGTCGAAATTTTTACTGGATGTCACAACATACATTGGTCGACTATATATATATATATATATATATATATATATATATATATATATATATATATATGTATGTAGTACCACTCCGCGTCTGAACTACGAACAGTCCTACCCGGCGTCTGGCGTATACCAGGCGTATTAAAGGTGGTTAGTTTGACGGTATCACGCAGCGCTTTTGACAACATACAGGTTTACTCAGCGTCATCTATTTTTAGCACATCTATACATTCAAGTACAATTTATCCGTTACTCAGCGTCATGTATTTTTAGCACTTCTATTCATTCAAGTACTTTTTATCCGTTACTCAGCGTCATCTATACATTCAGGTACATTTTATCCGTTATTCAGCGTCATCTATTTTTAGCACTTCTATACATTCAAGTACATTTTATCGGTTATTCAGCGTCCTACTAAATATTATTATTTTTTGTTTAGTTTTCGTCGACGACTCAAGGGAGTGGTTAGTTTGACGGTATCACGCGGCGCTTTGGACAACATAAAGGTTTACTCAGCGTTATCTATTTTTAGCACATCTATACAGTCAAGTACGTTTATCGGTTATTCAGCGTCATCTATTTTTAGCACCTCTATACATACAAGTACATTTTATCGGTTATTCAGCGTCCTACTAAATATTATTAGCGTATGTTTAGTTTCCGTCAACGACTCAAGGGGACTTAATAAAGTACATGACCAGATCCATAATTTGATAGATGTGATATATCTGAGAAATCTCACTAAAGAAAATTAGTTGATTTACTGAAATTTAATAAAAGCTTTTTGTTTAAATCATATTAAGTTGTGGTTTTTACGAAGTGCAATGGAGTAAAAAAACACATGTTGAATATTTCTACTTTATTTAAAATACAAATCAGCCTTTTAGGAAATTGAAAAAATATCTCTTTGGACATAACAAAAAAACATTAAATATAAGGTTATACTGAAATTAAAAAAAAAACGAATTGAAATATTCCATGAGACAATAATACACTAAGTGGAGGATTTACCGGCAGTTTTTCGCGACATTTCTTGCGTTCTTAACATTCGTCCTATATGTTTAATATTAAATATTTTTAAAAACAAAAAAAATTGGTAAGGGATACTTATGTTTTTTGAAAAAATCAATATTAAACATACAGGACGAATGTTAAGATCGCAGAAATCACGCAAAAAACTGTCGGTTAATCCTCCTCTTAAGAGAGTTTGTGACCGCCTCGTTTAAACCATATCCAAAAAATGTATTACATGATGTTACTGGAAGACAACTATAGTATATTGTGCAACAAGGGGGAAAAGTACTTTCCCCACATGTTGCACACTATACTTTTTCTACAACTGCACAAATTTAAAGAATACAAGAAAAGTAAATTATTATTTATTTATATGGTTAGTAAAACAAAAATAACACTGAAGTATCCCATCTCTATACTGTTAAATAATTTCATTTAAAATTATAGTTGATGGTGAAATTTGTACAATTTTGTATGGTCAAATCCGAAACGTCATTTCTTTTCACTAAATTCTCCGTTATCTTAATTAATCTGAAAGTTTCATGACAACTAAGTAGGTATTTAAAGATGACAGAAGCCTACTAAGTTTTTGTCCATTTTATTTGATTCTCCATATAAATGTATGTGGTGTGGGCAAAGTGCCGTGAGAAATAATATTTCTCACAGTATGAGCAATATTTGGTTTTGAAATTAAGTAAGGTATGAGAAATACGTCACTTTTTATAGCAGTTGTAGAAAAAATATTTTTATTTGAAAACTGGTAAATGTCAATTGGGTTTTTGAGTGCTATCGTTTGTGAAATGATTGAGATCAGTGATATCATCATATCATATTAAAGAGAGTATTAATGTGGATAATTATTTTTTCTACAACTGCTATGAAAAGTGACGTATTTTTCATACCTTACTTAATTTCAAAACCAAATATTGCTCACACTGTGAGAAATAATATTTCTCACGGCACTTTGCCCACGCCACATATATTTATATGGAGAATCAAATAAAATCGACAAAAACTTAGTAGGCTACTAACTGTCATCTTTAAATACCTACTTAGTTGTCACAAAACTGTCAGATTATATTAGAAGTTTTTAAATTCTAAAAGGTTGTTTCAATCGTGCTTTGATAAAAATCTCAATTTCCATTAAATATTAGTTTAACAAGACATATACTTATTTATAATAAATAATATGGATACTGACAGTAGTGACGATTTTAATAATACATCATATAATATGCACCGTATATGAATCAACCCTCAACTTCTACTATTAATATAACGGAGAATTTGGTGAAAAGAAATGACGTTCCGGGTTTGACCATACAAAATTGTACAAATTTCACCATCAACTATAATTTTAAATGAAATCATTTAAAAGTTTAGAGGTAGGATACTTTAGTGTTATTTTTGTTTTACTAACCATATAAATAATTATTAAGTTACTTTACTTGTATTCTTTAAATTTGTGCAGTTGTAGAAAAAGTATAGTATGCAACATGTGGGAAAATTACTTTTCTCACTTATTGCACAATATGCTATTGCTACATTTTTAATTTAATATTTATTTTTAACAATAACCAATGTCACTTAAACTCTGAACATTTTTAAGGATGTATTCAAAATGAGACCCTTCTATGATGAGACATGTGTTGAAGCAAGAGGTCATTTTCAACACCTCTCACAAAATTTTCACAATTTCAATGTTATTGTGGAAAATAAGTATTAAATTGAAAATGTGACATAATTATACACATCAATACCATCATTGTACTACTCCGTTGAATTTGGAATAAAAAACCATTTCGTTCGGACTAACTTCCATCCCCTATTCATATAGTTTTTTAGTTCGATGACGTCACAGCTCAATAATCACGTCGCTGATTTTAAGTATATCTTAAAGCTGCTGATATCGACTTTCAGCATAAAAACGGAAATTTCATACTGGGTGGCCAAGTGTATTTGAGCCCATTTTAAATGCCCGTATCTTGAAAAGTATTTCAGGTTTTAAGGTGTGGTTTTTACCGAACACCTTTACACCTTTACCGAATACTACATTTTATGTCAAGTTTGTACAGCTACTTCCGTTTACACCGGAAATGAGTACGCCTTTTTGAGATATATGGCAACTTTGTTATTTTATATGGAACACCCAGTATATTTTTTTTAGAAATCGTTATCTGCCCTCTTTCTAAAAAGGTATAATTTGTGACAGCTCTTTAAATTCGTTTAGATGTTAGAGCGGTTTTAAATAGTTGTTACAAATTTTATTTCTTTACACTTTTACATCTAGTTCCGTATAAATTAAAATGTCTGAAAGAAAAACAAATAGAAAAAAAATAACTAATTCAGGTACTGTTCAAAGTGTTAACCATTTAACATTTAAACAACGAATTAATTATTATTTGACATTTCTACTGCGACTAAATATTTTTTCTACACTCACATGTATATTATCCATTTTCTGCACAATTTACAGAATGTAAATGTAGGCCATTCCGGTTAACTGAACGGATATGATTTCATATACATCCTAGAACGTATATGAAATCCACCAATCAGCATTTGCGTTGAGTACCCGCCAACTAATCTTTTTTCAATTTCATAGAAACGTCAAAATAACTTGTGATTCCAGTGATGAATCAATAAATAATTTTCCACCAGATATTCGCTTAGCCGCAAAGGAGACGTATAACGTATAGAAACAGAATAAATTGAATATTTAAGGGTACTCCTGACAAACGTCAGTTTTTATGTAATACATTTGACGTTATAGATAGATGATTAGTATATTCATCGGTAGTCCAGTGGTCAGTATCCCAGCATCTCACGCGGTAGATCAGAGTTCGATTCCCCGTTGGGAAATTTTTTTTAAATTTTAATTTTATTTCTAAATAATAATAATAGTAAAATTATTAAAAATTTTTAATTTGAAGTTATAGTATAGTTTAATAAAATGTTTATTTTCTAGATTTTTTCTTAAGTGGGTCGTAGAAAAAATATACTGTTCGACTCGTATGGATTGTCCATATCGCTCTCGGACGATAGAGCACTCCGCCTACGGCGTCGTGCTCAAACTTCGTCCTCGTGCGATATGGCCATCATATCCACACTAGTTGCACAAACTACTATTATTCCACAGGTAACTAGATGTAATAGTGTATTTTATTTAAATATATACCAATTATTTGAAACCGCTCTCTCATCTACACGAATTTAAAGAATTGTCACAAATTTTCCCTTTTTCGAAATAGGGCAGATTAAGATTAGGGTTTCTGGAAAATATATACAGGGTGTCCCAGAATTTTTTAGACAGGCTATAACTCTAAAACGGCTGAAGATAACTTCATAAAATTTGGTATGCAGCAATTGGACGGATTTTACAATATTGCGAATCCCTCATGACGTCAGCGAAATCATCAGCGTAGCTATGACGTCATGTCATTATAAAATATCAAATGCAAAGGTGGTCGTGTGACTGCTCATATTAAAGGTCTTTTTATTCTGAATTCAACCATGTAATACACTTAGTATGTTAAAATTTATTAGTTGTGTATTTTCGATCAAAAGGAGTTTAACAAAATAAATAAAAAAGTTTAACAAACAAATTTAATCACATGAAAATCAAGGCAATAATACCATTATTCTACAATTAATTTTCAATAATGTGCTCAAAATGCCCCCCTTCCGCTTCAACACAAGCCTCAAACCTTCTCAATAGTTCACGCGTACATGCCGCTCTTATCATTTCTGGAGTAACAGCTCTACATGCTTCTTTTATTTTATTTTTTAAATCGTGAACATCCCACAATACGCTTGTAGTCGTTCTGTTCAAGTTTTACGAAATCTCAAATAAATATCGTAGTTAGCCATGGTGTCAAAATATTTTGACATGTCAACGAAAACAGTGAATGTAATTCTCGCAGTTACTATAATAATTGGCAGAAGTGAATTCGTCTTAATCGAAAATGCCATTTTTATTCATGTATAATGAATACGTTGATATGTTGATGATTTTTGGAGAATGTAGAAGGAATAGCCGCAATGCTCGTATTCTTTATGCAGAACGATTTCCTGAAAGACGCATCCCATCTTGTCAGACATTTTATGAAGTTGAAAGAAAGTTGCGGCAAGGTTCATTTCCTAATTCCAAACACACGCACCATGAAAAAGTAGCTCGAACGCACCAAAATGAGGTAAATGTTTTAGCGTACGTAGCAATTAATCCTCATGTATCAGTTAGAAGTCTCGCCGAAGAAGTTCATGTTAGTAAAAGTACAATTCAAAGAATTCTTGCAAGTCACAAATACCATCCATTTAAAATTCACTTAAATCAGGAGTTACGGCCCAATGACTTTGTCCGAAGACTTACATTTATAACACACATTCAAACTATGATGGAAGATAATCCAAATATTTTGAATAGAATCTTGTGGAGTGATGAATCACGTTTTCATAACAATGGTGTCGTGAATCGTCATAACAGTCATTACTGGTCTGCAGAAAATCCGCATTGGGTAAGAGAATCTCGATTTCAAACAAGGTGGGGAATAAATGTTTGGTGTGGGGTATTTAATGGAAGGTTGATAGGGCCTTACTTTTATGATGGAACATTAACTGGTGAACGTTACTTGATGTTTCTGCAAAATGAGTTACCAGATTTATTGGAGGATATTCCATTAAATGAAAGAATAGAAATGATGTGGCAACAAGATGGTGCTGCTCCACATAATTATGGTAGGGTAACGCAGTTTTTAAATAATAGATTTCCTTCTTTCTGGATCGGTAATGCAGAACCATGTCTATGGCCAGCGCGATCACCAGACCTAACACCCCTCGATTTTTTTATTTGGGGTTATTTAAAAGATATTGTATACTCAAATCCACCACGCGATGTTGATGATTTAAAAAATAAAATAAAAGAAGCATGTAGAGCTGTTACTCCAGAAATGATAAGAGCGGCATGTACGCGTGAACTATTGAGAAGGTTTTAGGCTTGTGTTGAAGCGGAAGGGGGGCATTTTGAGCACATTATTGAAAATTAATTGTAGAATAATGGTATTATTGCCTTGATTTTCATGTGATTAAATTTGTTTGTTAAACTTTTTTATTTATTTTGTTAAACTCCTTTTGATCGAAAATACACAAGTAATAAATTTTAACATACTAAGTGTATTACATGGTTGAATTCAGAATAAAAAGACCTTTAATATGAGCAGTCACACGACCACCTTTGCATTTGATATTTTATAATGACATGACGTCATAGCTACGCTGATGATTTCGCTGACGTCATGAGGGATTCGCAATATTGTAAAATCCGTCCAATTGCTGCATACCAAATTTTATGAAGTTATCTTTAGCCGTTTTAGAGTTATAGCCTGTCTAAAAAATTCTGGGACACCCTGTATACATATGGTGTTCCATATAAAATAACAAAGTAACCCTATATCTCACAAATGGCGTACTAATTTTCGGTGTGAACGGAAGTAGCTAAACAAACGGCGTATGCCAAAAAAAAACTTAAGTATTTTTTAAGATGTTCGGTAAAAACCGGACCTTTAATTCTGAAATACTGTTTAAGATACGGGGATTTAAAATGGGCTCAAATACACTTGGCCAACTGGTATTATTAAAAAAAATGCTCTTGTTGCCGCTTTCGTTTTTTTTTATTTAGATTACCGTGTCTTGACAACGATGGCTATTGGCCCAAATACAAAAAGATATAAAATTTAAATATTCTAAAACATTCTAACGTTCTTCAAAAAAGATATTGACATTCCCAAATTTTAAATTTTTCTTATGTTATTGATTGAAGTCATTTGTTGCTTCAAGACACCAGGTGTAATTCCTATTTTGAACATAAACATACAGTTAAAATGTGCAGTCAATTTTTAGGTTAGGTTTATGTTATGAATTTTAAAATTAAGTTTTGTTACGAGTTGAGATTATCTTAAAAGTAAAATGAATAAAATATATGACCTATCATTTGTGTCTTGCTGTTTCTTTGCAGCATTAATGATTTTACGAGTTCTAAAGGAATACATGCCACACAGATTTCAACTCAAAACACACCGATAAATTAAAAAGTATGCCCTCTTGATTTTTATAAAATACGCTAGGCCGTTCAAAAACAAATAAAAGAAAAAGCGAGAGTTTTAAGACGCCGGGTGGCATATTCGTATCGGACGTATCTTACTGCACATCGAATTCAACCGAATCAAACCGAAGCTACTTACATTATCGAACGAGCGATACTGCACAGAATTGTGCAATATCAGTCGTCCGTTAAAGAGCGGCTACAGTTCCTAGGAATACCAACGTTGCCAATACCTTCTTCAATTATTTTCCTTGCCCTTATCGATAAATTAACCAATGATCTGTTTTAAAACG
This sequence comes from Lochmaea crataegi, assembly GCA_947563755.1. Classification (NCBI taxonomy): domain Eukaryota; kingdom Metazoa; phylum Arthropoda; class Insecta; order Coleoptera; family Chrysomelidae; genus Lochmaea; species Lochmaea crataegi. The sequence goes on along the minus strand of OX387433.1, from coordinate 35,852,547 downwards.
TAATAATAATCCCATTAAACCCATGATAAAACAGATCATTGGTTAATTTATCGATAAGGGCAAGGAGAATAGGCATTTGTTTACTCATACGAATTTCAACAGCGTATTAGACCGTATCGAACAACTGATATTGCACAGTATTGTGCAATAAGGCGCGTCCGATATAAACATAGTTCGTGCATTTCCACTGTGTAATAAGCTACGTCCGATACGAATATGCCCCCGGGTGAGTCTATGACATGAACTTTATATATACGTGTATACAATTAGATGCCGTCAGCGCTACACACGGTCGAAGCTTGCACTGCGAATTAATACGCGAATCACTTTAGGGTGTCATACAACGTCCGGCAGATTTTTGCACCAAACGATTGTAAACATCTCACAGGTCATGTGAAACAATTTAAAGGACGATGTCACTGGGCGTCCGTATAACCGGACGCCCAGTGACGATGGACGCGGCGTCAACCTAAGATTTAACATGGACAGACGCTCAGTGATACTGTATATATATATATATAAATATATATATATATTGATTTTTATTTCTTGGGTATGGTTAATGTGAATACATTGAAAAATTAAACGATCTTTGACGTTTCGCTTTCGTTTATAGTCGACCAATGTATGTTGTGACATCCAGTAGAAATTTCGACTTTCTGACATCCTCAATATACACATTTTAACGTATTTGTAGAAATAAAAGAGATGATATCTCTTTAACCTCCTTTGTATATGTCTATATACAATTTGATATAAAGCATCTTGTGGCATCTTTAGAAAATATATGTGTATTGTTGCATCCATTTAAAATAATAATAGTATAATAGTTTGTTATAGACATACATAGATGGAAAGTGGGAGTTTTTGATGCATTATTTTAGAGTTTTGCATAAATTATGACATTCGACACACATTTTGCTCACCATGTTTATTATATATTGTAACAGAATGTATCTACAACCTAAATTTTAAATAAATAACTGTATAAAATTGCTTATTAAGACAACTCTAACTATAGAAATTCACAATAAACTACATTTAATGCAATTAGATTGTAAAAATATAATTATACTTAGTACAAGAGTTAAATTTATTCACCAAGTTTATAACATCCTGTAGATAGCATTCTGTCACAAGTAAATTTTTTTTTAATTAATTTTATAATGAAACATGAAATTTGAGGGTTCTATTGAAATCTGTGAAAGGGCAGAAAATAAACATTTAGAGTGAAAAACTTACCAATGGAAATTGTCCTAATCCAATCCAGAACTTTTTAGTGTTGTTACCATGGAGAAAATAAATAAAAGAGGGTTGTTGAATTGCGAAAAGCGAAAACTGGTGAGGTTGGTGAATTTTGGAAAAGAGAAAAGAAAAGATTCCACAGCGAGTTTTCCTTGGTATTATCAAGGAAATGTAGCAGAGTTCGTGATATAAAAATTCTACGAGTTTGAACAATCTTGTGTTTGGTAAATATACCACTCATTATTATATTTTTGGTGATTTGTATCCAGTTCAAAAGAAGTGCCGTTGTCTGCAGTTGGTTGTTGGAGTTAAGAAAAAAAAACATTGGGTTATCATTATATTCATTTAGAGAGCAACTAAAAAATAAATTGTCATTTGAAGGTTTGTTGGTATTTTATTTATGCTGGAGAATCCATTACCATAAATAGAATAAAGGATTTTTATGAAAAATTGCACGAATCAGAAGATTATAATCTTACCACCTGTTCACCCTGATAGAAATATAATTCTCATATTTTTTTTAACTATTGTATATCTGAGCTAGACCGAAACAAAAATTAATAATTGCATTTAAAGTAAAAACATTAAACTTTATCATTAAATTCTGAACTAATAGCAACCCTGATTTAATTTTTCTTTTATTCAAAATATTGTTACAATTGTCACCATAACTCTTTCTCAAAATTAAAATTACAAAATATTGTAATAATGGCCGTGATCGTCTAGTGGTTAGGGCCCCACGTTGGGCGCCAAAAATTACAAAATATTGTAATAATATATAAAAAAATGTAAAATAATGGCGCGTTGTATGAAGCATCTAAACTCGGTTTAATGATAACTGATGTTTAGACTGTGAAAAATTGATGTATTTATTATTAATCAATAACATCAGTAGTCATTGATTCGAGTTTAAGTGTTTTATACAACGTGCCCCAAAAGATTGTTGGTACCTACATCAAATTGTAGATGTTGTAACATGCCGCTCAGCCTGTTATGTTTTTCGTTTTAAAACTATTGTGGCTCATTACTCACTTCCTCCCAAATTTCTAATACATTTCTAAACATGCCGTTTCCTTGAAGCATTAGCCACTCCAAAATAAAACATGAATTTCTATCTAATTCCCCTTCCATTTTTGTCTTTAGTTATTCGAAATTTCAAATTGTCGATTGGAACGCTTTCTTTCCTCTAACTGCCACTAAGAAGGCAACAATTAATATATTTTTCAATCTATTGTTTGGTGAACAATTTTATATCGTCTGGTTGCTCTGCAGCCGGCAAATTTACGTCTAGGCAAGATCAACTTTAAGGCAATCGTTCTCGTTCCCGTGCACGAGGTCCTGTTGGAGTCATCGCCGCCATCGCGCTGAGAGCTGCAAACAACCCCAGCCCTTTAAGATAAATTCTTCCGTCTTATCTTTAGCGTGTTAATTATTACAGCTTGGTATTCTCCTCGTTTGTTTTTTTAGTATATTCAATTTGTATTGAATTTTTAAATTTCAATGAATAATTATTATTTGACTTAATTACAGTTACCTGTAAATAATTGTCATATTAGTAAAGCGTGATCTATAGACGTCAAAAAATAATAGTTCAATACTATTAAACGCTTTACAAAATTAGAAAAATTAATTTCTACAGAGCAGACAGTCCACTAAGAAGCAACATCTACTTCTCGGGCTATATGCCCCGACAGACATTGAATTACACTTCCAAATTAAACGGGGTTGGTATATCTGTTAAGATAGAACCAACCATTCTGGTTTGCGATTAGAAGGAATAACATCACTTGTAGACCGGTTTCGGCGTTTTTGCGCCCCATCAGCACAAGGTAGATGCTATTCGCCCAGAAGCTCTGAGAGCATAATCCTGGACTAGAGACTACGTTGATACCACACCAATACATTAAACTCAGTAAAGGAAATGCTAAGAGTGCGATATCAGCGACATCTCTAAATCTAATCACAAACCAAAATTCTATATCGACAAAAAACCATCCCGGTTTTGTTGGTATTTACTTAATTACAGTTACCTGTAAATAATTGTCATATTAGTAAAGCGTGATCTATAGACGTCAAAAAATAATAGTTCAATACTATTAAACGCTTTACAAAATTAGAACAATAAATTTCCAAAGAGCAGACCGTCCACTAAGAAGCAACAACTACTTCTCGGGCTATATGCATCGACAGACATTGAATTACATTTCTAAAGTGAATGGGTTTGGTATATCTGTTAAGATAGAACCAACCATTCTGATATCGCACTCTTAGCGTTTCCTTCACTGAGGCTAATGTATTGGTGTGGTATCAACGTAATCTCTAGTCCAGGATTATGCTCTCAGAGCTTCTGGACGAATAGCATCTACCTTGTGCTGATGAGGCGCAAAAACGCCGAAACCTGTCTACAAGTGATGTTACTCCTTCTAATCGCAAACCAGAATGGTTGGTTCTATCTTAACAGATATACCAACCCCGTTTACTTTAGAAGTGTAATTCAATGTCTGTCGGAGCATATAGCCCGAGAAGTAGTTGTTGCTTCTTAGAGGACGATCTGCTCTGTGGAAATTAATTTTTCTAATTTTGTAAAGCGTTTAATAGTATTGAACTATTATTTTTTTGACGTCAATTATTATTTTCATTATTTGTTTTGATTATTGAATAATTATTAAATTGGATAAACTTGTTCGGGGATAAATAGTTTGATTTTATTTCGTTCTTCATTGCTTTCGTTTCGATTAAAAGCTGGTGACGTCAAATTTAATATTAATTGCACCCCATCCCAGTGATAGCGTATAAAATAGTTTAATTGGTGCCGAATTCCACCAATTCTGGGGCTCTTTCAAGTTACGTTCACCAATTAGTTAAATACAGTTCCAGATATTTGTTAACTTCTATTAACGTCTAAAATTTCGTGAGGCAATGATTTAACCTATCGAGTCACAGCGCACCCCAAGTATTATTATTTTAACATGATTGACGAATGACCCTCCAAGTATCAAAAATATTTTGATGTTTGATATAATTTTATTATGTAAAACAAAATTAATAGCAATGTCTTAACTAAAGATAATAAGGTAATAACAAAACAACCATTGCAAGTAAACTAATTGAACAAATAAAAAAAATACATTTTCACTTTTTGTTATAAATATTAAACACAAAAATTTTTATTTGTGGCCAGGTTTTGTTTTCAAATACTTTTGGATGAGCTTTTTTTAAGTTCTCGCACTCTGGCTTCTTTGGCGGCTTTTTGTTTTTAATGTGCAAATTTCTTTTGCTCACTTGTCCATGGTGTAAGAATTCTCCGTTTTTCTTCCTGCAAACAAATGTTTAATAATTACCGCAGAATTCAGAATTTGCTAAGAAGTGTCAAAAGAAATATATTTGAATCTCTCAAATAAAGATATAGTGAAAGATGTGGGACTCCAAAGCAATGCGAATATAATAATGGATAACTGATGACATGCTTCAACTGATGGCACAACAAGGAAAAATCAAAGATGCACAGGACAAAAACGATCTAAAACAATATGAGTAGCTCACGTCTGTCTACCTAACATTTTAATCAGGTGCTCTCACATAAGCAACGCCAAGGTTAAATATCTGACACTATGCCAATTTGCTGAAAAAAACCCAAGTGAAAAGGTTTACCAATAAATAATAGGGGTAGAAGACTAAAAAACGGAAAATAATGAAGAAATTGCAGTTAATGAACGAAATTATGAAAGGATAAAGCCGAGTGGAAAAAATCCACAAAACTAACCTAATTTCGATTTTCAAAGGGGTAAATTGTAAACGGAGAATGAATCGAAACTTGATTGCCAAAACCTTTGATGAATGTTTTTAAATTCCCACCAATTATTTTCAGCAGTACCTAATATGTACTAAAAAAACCCTAAGCTATTCCTGTAGAAAAAAAATAAAACATACATATCAATCATAAATTACATCGAAGCGATCGCTATTGCTTAACTGAAAACTGCAGTCAAAATTAGTTAGCGTGTGCCAAAATTGTATATCAAAAAGTATGATATTACGATTTGAACTAACTAAATATTGCTGTTTAAGGCTTCAGCGGATTTTAAATACCAGCATAAATTTTCAAAGTAAGTACATCTACTAGTATCTTTTTAATTTAGAGTTAAACTTTCAAATTACAAAACGAAATTATTGAATATATAACTACAAAAACAATTAATGAAATACTTACTTGATAATATACACAGCATTCTTGGGAGCCGTTATTGTTTAAACGTCTTAATCCACTAGAGCAAACATGTGGATGTCACAAAAGCCACTGTCTAAAATAGGAGTATGGACGCAACAATATCGCAATGTAAATTGACCAGCGGTTACTGAATATACAAAATATACTCTGCTCGCGCCATCTATTTAATATACGTGAGAACTATATTTATCTTTCCGTTTGAAAAACACTATTTTTGACATCCTCCTAAAATTTTGTCGACACACTCTTGCCCCTCCTACACACCGATTACACACATAAAACGTTGTGACATCCGATTTTGGATGTCACAACGTAAATGGATGTCAATAAGATGCTGAAAATTTTACGTCATGAAGTCACAGCGTCGAAAGGATATAACTATATATACTATATATTATATGTGAGAGAGAGAGAGAGGTTGAAAAATAAATTTCTGGTAAGCACTTACGTTTAAATATGTTGATCAATTCTAAATCAGAAATTTTAAAATTTTGTTTTTGTCCAGTCCACGAACAATACTGGGCAAGCTCATCCTCTATAATCTGCTGGAGACACCGCCTAATCAAATTTTTATAGTCGGATCCTCCGACCAGTACCAGTTTGTTCCTCTAGAATAATATATAAAATAGAATCCCAAAACATAATAATAAACAATAAACTGAAATAACAGTGATTTTGAGTGGGGCAAATTTTTTTGATAAAAAAAGTGAAGTATAATTTCAGTATACATACAACCAATATCTTCACACACTCCTGGTAAATTTAACAGAACAATAATAAAAAAGTAAAAAAATACTGGTGATGATTTTTCATAAACTTTACAATCTGTATATGAGATGTATCATTTAACAGGAAATGCTTTTATTTAGAGAGCAGGATCAAAATACTAACAAATTGAGCAGCAGCAATTTTGTTGGTTCTTAGGAGATCCTCTAGATTTAGTAAGTTGTCCATTGTTTTCAGTGGCATAAATTCTTTGATCAGATCATCAGATGTATCAATATTTCTACTTCCAATGACCGAATGCTCTACTATGGAAATTACTTTATTCAAAGTAATTTGACACATGCTCCGGATGTCAGCAACTATTTCCATAATGTGAGATATTTGATTAGCCGGAACCACAACTGGTAGATTTTCTACTATTGTAGCATCATGTAGATCCTCTACTAGATTGAAATCTGACCTACCTGCACCAACTCTTAGTTCATCTTCACTGGATTGTATGAGAATATCAGTCAAATTGTCACCTGAATAACTTGCTTCCTTAGCAGAGCTATCTGTCAAATAAGAACAGACAGAGGGTGGCCCTAAAATACTTTCAAATTCTGTGGTATTTTTTTTTATTCTTCATTTTCCAGGTCGTTGTTCCTGCTCCCCTTCAGATTCAGAGGTGGCTGCCAATTTTTTTTCATTTTCAAGAGCTTTCGCATATGAATCTGAAATGTTAATTGTTAATAATCAGTGGAGAGATATGGAAAATAATGTTCTTATAATATGAAAATTGTGAACTTTACAATCATATTGCATCCAATCACTATTGGGAACACTATGTTTTATGATATGGGTCCTTGTTATTCTTGAATTGGTTGGCAGCCAACATAGATTTTCATCTACCAACCAATTTGTAGGTATCACTGATACATCTCCTAACTCATTATTCTCTATGAATTGAACAACTGCATTCTGAAATGAAAAAGTCATGAATAATACTCATTAGTTTCAATTGGTCTGGGTCTGAAGTTGAAATACCTACCTCAAATATTTGCTGGTATGTCATTCATCACACATAATGATTGCAATACCCTTCTTCCCTCCTTTGATATTTTGTATTGGATGAAATATGAGGGGAGATATAATTATCAGTGGTCAACATTAAGAAATTAAAATATAATGAGAAATTCTTCTTATAAAAAAAATAATTCAACAGAAAATTTAAAACATTATACCTTTTTTTTTTGAGAAAGCTTGGAATTGTATTCACTCCTTCACTAGTAGATGAGATTGTCGAATAAATTCCAAAAAAAGACTCTTAAAATTAAATTTTATTTGAAAAATGAACAAAAAAATATTCACAATTGGAAAAACTTGAAACAAAATATAGAATTTGTATATAAATATGTTATAGAGTCCCTATTTATTGATTATGTAATGTTCCAACAAATACATTTTCAATTTTTAAGGCTTTCGAAATGACTTTTTGTACACAAGCGGTTTCCAAATGATTTTCTAAAAAACCAACATGACCAATGAAAATTTCAGTGGACTTTATTGGTTTATAGAATATGTTAGTATAATTTGAGAATCTTTTATATTGAATTAAACAGTTTTTATTTGAGACAAATATAGAAATTACTTGAATTGGTACACCATACTCAATAAAACAAAAGCAATCTGGTTTTTTATTTGTTATGTGCATGTTTCTATAACTGACACCTTTGTGAAACATTACTGGTAGCTCATCAACTGTTCCAACACCAAGCTCTTTCATCAATTCAAATTAATCTATATTTTCATTTCATGCTAGACTATTTCTTTCCAGAATTCTATTGACAAATTGTGCAAGTGGATTTTTTGTTGGCTTGAGAGATCGTTTGATTTCAGACATGAAATTTTCGAATTTAAAACAACTAAAATTATCAATACTGCCAAAATTTAAAACATCATCAGGTAGATGTATCAAATTATGGATATTGTGATTAATATACTGTCGCCCATATATCTCCCCAAACATTTCTATGAAATACCCCAGAAGAGATTTTGCAAATCTGTTATATGTATAACAAAGCTTGCCACTACCTAAAATTCTCATTGCTATGTGCAAAGATAAAAAATGTACATATTTTTGTTCATCCAAATGACTCTTCATTACTAATGGTCCATAATAAAGAATGAATTGGCGAAACTCTGTTGCTTTCCAATGATCAACATCATCAAGAGAACGAGGCTTTCGTGCAAATTCAGTAATGCTGCATCCTCTATAAGCTGCAATTTTCTGGTTAATGTGTGAAATGTTTTCCTGAAACAATCTCACAGACCGATCACCCTTTGTCCAAAGAATAAGCAATTTTTTTGTTACACCCAGACAAACCAGATGCATATAGTCAAGCGGTACTTGAGAAACTAGCCCTACTTCAAGCTCCACTAAAGGAGTTTTTTCTTTGTGGAAATCTTCTTCCATCATATTTTTGAAAGATTTATCTGTTCTCAAATTTGATTTTATGTCAGGATATGTCATTCGATTTTGAACAAAATCCCCTTCTGTTGTGCATTTGGTGCATCCAAAGTAAGCATTATGGCTCTTAACACCCAACAGAAATGATTTTGCTGGGACATCACAAATAATTTTTGAAAGCTTCAATTTATTCAGTACATTTTTAATAATAATTTTATTCTCATTAATTTCTTCAAAATCTTCAACAAATCGCTTCAAAAATTCCCTACAATTACTTGGTTTACTTTTTCCATGGTAAACTCCTATTGGAAAAACATAATTTCCTTTACATTCTTCTATATGACCCAAGATTGGCCAAAATTGACTAGTGCTACTCTTCGATATAGGAAGACCATCCACATTGTCCTGCAGATTCAGAATTGTGCAATCTGTCCTAGGGGGAAATTTATGTAATGTTTCCATTACTGATGACTTAAGTCCAAAGTGGTAGTAATTGCCATCCCCCATTTTTATGATTTCCGAAGAGTTCATCTTATCTATTTTCAATAATGTCCTAGCATCTGAACAGAGATTTTCCAAATTCAAATCGCTTTTCAAAATTTTCAATAATTTTGAAAAAGAACTTTGAGAAATTCTATTTTCAATAGCCCATGTTCTTAGATGATTTGAAAATATGCCCAACTTTAGGGAGTCATCTGAAGGTATTTGGTTAATTTTCATAGAATGACTTATCTCTTGATCAATGTTATGCTCTATACTGCATGTCAGCAGTGATGTTGATGGTTTTGGTGGTACTAATGAGGTTGGTTCTCCTTGAGGTTCTGATGATGAGTTGGCTGATGATGTATTCACTGATGATGAGTTCACTTGAGCATGGTAAGCAACTAGGGTACCTTTTTTTATCAACCTTTTGAGGTAACGGGGAGAATACTTTTTCATTTTACTTATCTTTGGCTTATTTTGCTGAAAAACATCCATAATTTTTATATTCACATTGTGAGACATCAGGTTTCTCAATAGTTGTTAACTAAAATTGAAAGTTGAAACATCGATTGAACAAAATGTTTGATCAAGACTTTAACTAATAGTAGAAACAAAGCTAGGAGGAAATTGAGAATAATATCTATACAAAAAATTGAGATAGTGGAGCTATCTGAGATTTATAAATTATAGTAGTATAATACCTATATATGCTTTGTTATATAATAGTCTTTATAGATTATGGTTAATCTCATAATGTTTGAAGTTAGTATAATATATGCTTCCAGACTTGACTTCATTTTGAAACAAAAGTTCTAAAATATAAAGAATTTATAGAAACTCACCTAGTCCTCTTCAGATTTTCTACACACTACACTTTCACTCATATTAAATGATTATATTAAGAACTCAGATTCAAACGTATATATTATATTGTAAAAGATGAAAGTAACAGACGTAACAGTTAGGAAGGAAAACGCGGTTAAAAGTTCAGTACGACCATACAACTAACCTCAACAACCAAACTCAATACGTTCAGTGGTTCAGTCTCGTAGCGAATGTTCGTTTCGAAAACTACCACCTGATTTTCCATCTCACTTTATCTCAGTTCAATAATATATTTCCTGTTCACTCTTCTATCTAGTCCCTTAGACTCGAGGATAAAAAGATGAGCGGATAACGGTTCACGTATGTTCTGTGTTAAGAAAATGAACTAATACGACCCGCGAACTTTAAAAGATATAGCAAATGTACAAGTTTAACATTGTCTGAATGTAGTTACAATTTTTCTAATTTAGGTAGATTTGGAGTTTTTGTCAACATTCATTGTATGTTGTTATGTTAGAATATTACAAGGAGTATGTAGTTTTTAAAAATACATTTAAGGAACCTTTTAAGATAATATTAATTCCAAACTTCTTGTACACATGTGAGTGATGTTTTAAGTTGGTTAAATAAAACATCGGGTATACAACATAACCACTATGTATGAGACATATCTGGGCAACATAAAATCAACATTTTATATATTATTTAATGAACATTCTTGGTTATGCTATTTCGAGGTAATTTATATGTAACTGAAAAATATTGTGTTGGAAACTTCATGACAACATTATTGCAATGTAAGTTTGCAAACATTGCAAAAGTTATCTCTGAAAAATATTTTTGTTATGTATCATGTTTAGTGGGGAGTTACCAATAGATATCGAAGAATAAATATATTATTCTAATAATTTACAACAAAGTTTTGAAAAATATTTTTCACAAAAACAGTGACTGTTCAACTAAAAAGAAACAACTACTTCCCGAGCTATATGCCCCGACAGACATTGAATTACACTTTTAAGTCAAACTGCGTCGGTATGTTTTACAAGATTTAACCAGTCATTCTAAGTGTAATTCAATGTCTGTCGGTGCATATTGCCCGGAAGTAGTTGTTTCTTCTTAGTTGAACGGTCACTGTTTTTGGAAAATATTTTTCGAGACTTTGTTGTAAAGCGTTAGAATAATATATTATTCTCTAAAATACGTTGATATTAGTTTGGATAAAATCCATATTTTGCATAGTTTTTGAAAGTGTGATGATAAAGAGTAGCATTAACGGGCCGCAACTAGAAAATAGCAAAAAATGTACACTTTCCAAAAATTCACTTAAATTGTTAATTTCAACTATAAACAATTTTTACTACGCCATACTGTGAGTATTTTAAATGAGTCTCTGATCCATAGTTTCAAAAAACCACCCAAAAATAATTTGCAGACGTTAGGTACACTAATAAAAATGAGTAGGAATACCCTTCTGATCTGAAAAGAGAAGAAAGATGAAAGATAAGAGGCATGAAAAGGAGCGTGGTAAAAGTAACCTTGACAGTCGGATGAATGATTCTGAATCAATACATTTTACCTCCTCGTCGTAACATACAAAACGGTCTTTTGAAGAAGCTGACACCTTCTATATTGACAGTGATTTTCAACTTCAAGAGGGACAATATACAATGATAACTATCCACCCCAAATAATTCTGAAGGCGTCACTTTTATAAAAAAAATACATTATACATTTTCACAATCCTCTTGTAGAGGAGAATCCAACAATGCAATAATGTATAGGGTGTTCCATTTAAAAAATTGGAAGTGGGGATCATAGGGGGGAGGGGGTTAAAGTTATAAGGTCTACATATGAGCAAAAAGACGTACCCCTTTATATGATTTTTGACGTGTTTTTTCATTTTTTCTTAAAAGTGACGCCTTATGTGGGGTGGATACTTTTCATTTAAATGCTCTGTATAGTAGGCCTACAAATTAAGGTTAATGAACAATGTTTGGAAGAAATTACTTCTGGCACCAAGGAAAATCGTAAGAAATCTGACCAATGTTCAATTAACAATGATCCAGTCTGTTGTAGTCGACTGGAAATCGAGAGATCTTTTAGTTCTAAAAGGGTCAACCTGATGGTAGATCGTTTAAAAAAAACTATGTGATGGTGAATATGCTGATAGTGATTGAATTGGGCGAGGTGAGGAAATATCTTCCTTGCTTTGGTTCCCTTGTTGTTTATTTGGGGTTGAAGATGAGGAGTTAGTGATCATTGGGAAAAAATTATGGCAAAGTAAAAAGTCAAGAAACGAATATAAAACACATAAGAGACTATATAAAATTGAAAAAAACTTATAAATACTAAGGTGCTTTAAAGGCTCTGCAAACAATCCCTTAAGCAACAGGTTAGATACAACAAAGTAACTTTGTTGTGGGTGCCAGGGCATAAAGAAAATGAGATTTCTGATGGTCGGATCCGAAACATTTGGTGGTATCCCAAAAAGCCGTATTGTGGGAGAAAATACTTCAGGCCAAAGACAGACAAAAAGTTTTTCGCGACCTTCTGCTCACTACGCTAAATTGCTCTTGGAATTTTAGAAATCTGATCTCAGAGTAATTACAGGAATTCTTACTGGGCCCTGCTTACTCAGAGATCTTCTCTGTAAGATAGGGAAAGTGGATAGTGGAACATGCATATTCTGCGATGGAGCAGATGAGACGGTGGAACACTTTATTTGCAATTTCATGGTGAATACCTGCTCCAAAGCCAAATAAAAAGCTACAAAACGGATAATAGGTTTTCTTAGAAGCCCAGAAGTATACACAAAAGATCTTATATTGTATAGGTGGCAGTGTGGTAAGGTCAGTTGGACGAATCGTCCCCCTTGTAATCTAATCTAATCGAAGGTGGAACATCTGGAATTAAACACTGTTGAAATGTATTCAAGAAGCAGAGGGAAAATGAAGAAAAAATTCTGACATCAGTCATTGATGTCATGCTGTTTTTTACAGAAGAAAATTACCTTGCAGAGGTTGTTACAAATCACCTCCTATTGAATTGTGGAGGTCATTCTACTGTAGATAAGGATGACTGTGGAATTTTTCGTCACAATTAAGTGAATTGGAAAGTATAATAAAGACATAAAGGATCATTGGGATTTTGTAGCTGAAGAGTCGGATCAAAAAATGCAGGTAAACAACTTATCATGAAAAACACAAAACTGTTTCTTCAGCTTAGTCCGTACCGTGAGTAGGATACTCCTTTAAATGTGAGGGGCTCCGACTAAGCCTTTGACCCAGGCCTCCAAATGTCTGGGAGCGGGCCAAAAGACTAAATTATCGTCACTATGGTATTTTCTTTTAATGAAAGAAATCAAAACCTCAGATAAGCAATCATTTTTTTAACACTTGGCTTGAAGTATGACTCCGGTACACCTTTATTTGAGACAGAAATATAAAGTATCACTTTGGATTCAAATTTATATTTTGCTTCTCATTTTATATCCGAGGAGGTCTCAGTAGTACCATCGGTGTAGGAAAATCAACGATAATTTTGGCTCATCCATCAGCAATTAAATTTCAGCTCTGTTTTGCTATATTTTCGGGTGCCTTCTGCTTTTTTCGAAGTTTAATCCCTTTTTTATTGAGGAGTTTGCTGATATATGACTGCGTCCAGATGAAGATGTCAGCCGTATTATTCTGGCTAATACCTTCCAATCTGTCCTTCCAATCTGTCATTATTATTTTCTTCCAGTTCCAGTTTTTCTTTTAACCCTCTGGGTTTCCAAATTCCTTCGGTACCTCTTCTGTAGCAAAATGTTCTACAACTAAATTTTTGCCGCGAGAAAAATTTCGTTGGAAGAATTTGCTTCCGGAAATTGTTTAGATGCCATTTTTGATAAAACTAATAGCTTCTATGATGAATGTGATTACCTATAGACTTATTATCAAAGCTCACTAATTTTTATGTATTAGATTGACAATATGGTTCAATCCTTCACTTGGTAAGATATCCCGATCGACCTTGTCTCACCCTATTGTTTCTTAACGATGGAGTTCCTTCTCATTGTTCTAGAATGGTGAACCAATTTTTAGATAAAGCGTCCTCTATTAATAACCTGTTCACGAAGTTTGACAAATTATGGGAATTATTTTTCCCCTCTTTCTGAAAATTGTTGGATAACTTTCATGAGTTTTTATAGCTACCTATGTCGATGTTTTAACCAGTTTCTTTGATTTTCTTGATGAATTACGGTATTACGCGAGTTTAGTAAGCTTAACTTCCTTTAATGTAACAAAAATAGGTGGTGAGATCAAACGATATTTATTCAGCTTTCTCCTTTCCAACAAAAAGCAGAGAACAAGAACGGCTAACCGTCCTCCAGAATAGTGAACGAGAGCTGGATATAAAACAGTATGTAAATGTGGCAAGTGATATTTTTCGATTTGGGAATATAAAGTGAATAAAAGTGGAATGAAACTAGCTTTTGAACATTATACCACCATGTTAAATGTTGCTCATTGTAATGGGTATTTGATTAAATGAGGTGAGCGGCTGCATCTTAGGAGGTATTTAATGTGCAGTTTCCGGAAAAAAATGTAACAAAATCAGCAAAGAGAAACAGTAGGAAATTGTTTCTATAAATAAATTTTAAATTTTCTTAAAAGCTGGTAAAATGAAACTGTCATATTCTCGTTTCATTGGAGTTAATTCATGGGCGTGCGTACAAAATATATATTGAAATAAGGAAATCAATCTTGTCTTGAAGACTAAAAAATATCATGCTATATTTGGTTTTGAATATCCTCAGAATAAGAGTGCGTTGCGTGCACCAATTTTATTCCAGAAAATAAATTTCAACTTAATATAAAAGATGCAGATGTATCGGATATAAGAAGCAACCATCTAAAGATTACATTGAAAGGACTGAATTTGGCGACACTCGAATCGAGCACGATGCGGTTATGTGTGTCCCGGTGTTTAAAGAGCCATAGAAACCTACTGGTGAACATTGAAAGTCACATCTAGGACCAAGCAGTAGGTATATATTTTTGACAAAAATCCCAGTAGAGAACGGATGGTGCCATCATATAAAAGGTGAAGGTGAAAGGAGTCAAGGAGGGTAGGGTATGTGGGGAAACGAGACACAAGCCAGGGGAAAGAGAATGTAGTAGGCGAAGGAAGGGTGTAGAGGAAGACGATGGAAAGCAGGAAGGAAAAATGGGAGGGACCCTCTGGACCCCTCAGAGTGGACGAGTCTTGTCAAATAGGAAGAAGGGGAGAGCAGTGCGCGGGAAGAAGGAATGTAGGGGATGGATGGAGGGTATTGCAGATAAATTTAGAGAAATGCAGGATAGCGCATAATATATTGGATGAAGTGATTTTTAGGAGGGAAGTGGATGTGGTGTGTGGATCTGAGGTGAATGCTAGATATGTGTGAAAGCAATGATGGAATATGGATGATACAGGAGAGGCAGAAATAAGGGTGGTGGGAGTTGGACTGAGGGCGGATGAAGTGAGGAAAGGAAACGGATGGGTGGTAGTGCAAATGGGAGACATGGTGGTGTACAGTGTGTATATAAGCCCAAATTTATTGCCTGGAAGAATCTGAAAGTAGCATGACAGGATTGGAGGACGATCTGAGGGTGTGAAAAGGGAAAAGGAGGATCATTAGGAGAATGGTGACAGGGGACTTCAATGCTAAGAATACTGTATGAAGGGGGGGGGGAAGAAAACGGATAGGGAGATCCAGGAGGAAGTGTTGACATCCGACGGGCTGGCAATGCTGAATGATGGACTACTGCCCACCTTCGTGACGGGTGATGGGGGTTCGTCATTCATTGATATAACAGCATGTGATGAATGACTGGGGGAAAGAGTAAGTAGTTGGAGGGTGCTGGAGGATGAGGATAGCTTGAGCTTACATAGGTATGTGGAGACGGATATAAGGATAGGGAGAAAGGAATTATCGGGAGAGTGGCGATAGAGGTGGACGAAGGCCGAGGCAGAGAGTATGATGAAGAAAGTAAGAGAGAAGATAGAAGGGGACTTGGACATGATGTAGATGAATTGTACAATGTGATACAGGGCTCTAAAAGAGAGGGAAAGAGTGGCAATAGGCATGAGCGGAGGGCTAATTACGGGTGAAATGAGAAAATAGAGGAGCTGTGGAGGGAGTGTAAGAAAGGACGAAGATGGATGCTAAGGGGAAGAAGAAGGATAGAGGGAAAAGGGGGATACAAAGAGAAGAAGAAGGAACTGGAGCGTAGGGTGGAGGGGAAAAAGTGGAAAGTGGGAAGAGTTACTGGGGGAACTGGGAAACAATCCATGGGAAAAGGCATATGAGATAGCGGTGAAGAGGATGGGTGGAAATAGGAACGAGGTGCTAGAGGAAAATTGGGAGAAGGAGATTATAGGCAAACTGTTCACAAGGGGAGTAGGAGGAGTTGGAGGCAGGATTCGAGAAGTAGAGGATACTGGAGGGTAGGGATAAGGCCGGTAGTTGAGTGGGGAGTAGAGGAGGGGGAAGGAACATTAAAGTAACGAAAGCCGCAGGGATAGATGGCCTGAGGGGTGATATGATGAAGAGGCTGTTGGATGACAATGGCGAGTACTTCTGCGAGCTATTTAACAGGGTGGTAAGGGAGAAAGAGTTTCCAGAATGATGGAAGGTGGCCAGGGTGATACTGCTGAAGAAGGCGGATAGAGAGGGGAAACGGGCGGGGGACTACAGGCCCATTAGCCTGCAGTGTGGTATGGGTAAATTGATGGAGGGGATAATAAAGGATAGGATTGAGGAAGAAGGGAGTTTTAGGGTAAACCAGCACGGGTTTGCGAAGGGAAAATCATGTATCTTGGCGCTGGGAAGGGTGATGGGCTTGGTGGAAAGGGCTAGGAAGGGCAGCTGGAGGAACAAGAAATTGGCCCTACTCGTGTTCTTCGACGTCGGGAACGTGTTCAACAGGGTCAGTAAATGAGCAGTGTTGAGCGCGTTGCTGAGGCTTGGAGTGGGGAAGGGTTTGGTTCACCTGGTGGAGACCTGACGGGACGTGTGATAGTAGACACTAGAGGGAGGAGGTATGAGATGGAGGCTGGAGTGCCCCAGGGCTCGGTTCTTGGACCGACGCTATGGAAGTGTGTGTTTGATGAGGTTTGTGGTATAGTATGTGGAGAGGGATGTGAGATTGCGGTGTATGCGATGTGTGCCTGGTATGTACGGCAAAGGGAGAGGCGGAGATAGAAATAAAGGCGGAGAGAATGTGTTGGAAGATTGTGGAGAAAATAGAGCGGTGCGAACTAGAAGTGGCGGAAGATGAGACGGTGGGGTTGCTAGTGAAGGGACGGAGCAAGACGGGGGAAGTGGGGGTAATGGTGAAGGGCAGGAGAATTCGTATGGAGGAATCTGTGAAATACCTAGGGGTGTGGTTGGATAGTCAATTATTATTCAGAACACACATGTTGAAGGCGGCAGAGAAGCGGAAAGTGGGGACAGCATGGCTGAGGAGATTGATGTGTAATGTGAAGGGGCCGGGAGAGTGGAAGAGGAGGATATTGGTAGGACGGTAGAGCAGAGTGTGCTGTACGGTGCGGAGGTGTGTGGTGAAAGAGCGGGAGTGAGTGCGAGGGTTAGGCTACTCCTGCGGGTGCAGAGAGGGATATTGCTGAGGGTGGTGCAGGGATACAGGACAGTGGGTGGACTGGCAGCAGCGGTGCTGGCAGGGACCTACCCATTGGACGTGATGGCTAGAACCAGAAATAAACGCTGGAGGAGTGCGATCAGAGAGGAAGTACAGGAATGGATGAAGGAGGAAATGGAGAGAAGGTAGGAGGAGTATGAGGGCGCGCTAAAAGGAGCGATTGGGAATAGGAAAGATTAGATGGACTGGAAATTCAGGGAGGTGAACTACTTCTTGACACAGGTGTTCACTGGACATGGGTCGAGAGTGGGGTACCTCCACAAGATTGGAAAAAGAGAGACTGGACTGTGCGAGAGGTGTGAAGTGGAGGATGATGTGAGGCAAGTGTTTAGATGCTGGAGGAACGAGGAAGTTGAAGAGGAAGCAAGGGGAGGCGGTGTATTGGGAGAACATGGAGAAGATAATGTTGAGGGGGGAGGAGGAATGGATGGAGGTAAGTGGCGTGGTAGAGAGCATGGTTAGGGGGAGGGGGCGAGAAGGACTCGATATGTCATGAGAGGTAGGAGTGAAAGTTAGGGAGAAGACGACGGCGTGAGCGGAGAGTGTGCGAGGGACCGCTGCCCGTCTCGAAGTATGCTAGGGTAGTGATTCCGGTGATGAACGGCGAGTTTGATGTGGGTTTGGTTGGTAGGCATGCCCTTGGGGATAATTCCAACACTGTTTGGGTCCTGGACCCATTCGAGTTTCCCATCTCGGCCCGAAAGAAAAAATAATAATATAAAAGACATTACGTAGTATAATTTTAATGTGTTTTGGACATGCAAATGTTTCTCAGTAATTTAAAACGAAGAAAGAAAACTATTTTTTAGGTAACGTAAAGAGTACTTGTATGTATAGAAAATATGTAGGTAATTAAAATACTAACAAAATGATGGGATGAGCAACTTGATCGGATTGTAAGTGCATTCTAAGATAATATATTTAACACTCAGTATAATAATTTCATTTCATAATTTCAAGGCTTAATTATTAATTGATTAGTTAACATCACCTTGAGTTATCACAACAAACTAAGTAGACGTACCGAGAGAGACTATAAATAGATATTTGTTAGAATACACGAGGTTCCTTTTTTAAACAGAGACTTGAGAGTCAACCCCTGCCAGTCGTGATGTGTTGGGATACACTTTAAATTATATTTATGTAGATAATCCCAGTAAACAATAAAGTTATTTATACTATTGTTATATCCCTTGCTAATGTGGTTAAGGAATGTTGTAATTAGGTGTGAAGTAAAATAACGATCGACTGTACTCTTACATTTATTGCTCACTGACTGCTACATATATCATGATGGCCATGACCCACTTACTTCCCCCCGGCCTATATCGGCACAAGCGCAATACCTAAATATGAATATATCACAATACTTCCCCTCTACAAAGAAAATTCACTCGTATAGACACAATAAAAAAAAATCTGGTTAATTCAATTTAACAAGAATATTATAAGATTAACCTGTCAATCGGTTTAACTTTTCTTTTGGGGCGCAAATTTTCCACTTGAATAGGCGTACTTTGTTCTAAAATTTTACTGCTACCCTCCTTATTAACACTAATATCGCTATTACTAACATTATTCACAATATTTACATTATCGTTATTAGAAACTTCAACTGACACAGTTTCGACCTCTTGCTTTGTTTCGTCAGAGGTAAAAATTGGGCTACATAACCTCGTTTTAATCTGATTCAGATGACGTTTCCAAATGGCATTATTTATTTCAGGTATTTTAACTAAATAAGTGGTTTTACCAATTCTCTTGAAAATATTACCTTTAATCCAAGTAACCTTATTAGAATTTCTATAATCTTTAACAATAACTTTATCCTCATTCTTAAATTCGAAATACTTTTTACCTTTGTGATATTCTTTTTGTTTATTTTGTTTACTTGTAACATAACTTCTCAAAATTGTATTTGAGCATTTATTTTCAGGTAACAAAATATCAAATCTCGTGCGTAATTTCCTTCCAAACATAATATTACTAGGACTATGCCCTGTTGTAGAATGCACTGTATTTCTAAAATCGAATAAAAAATTGTTTATACATTTATTTACATCTATATTTTTATTTTTACCCAACGCATTTTTAATAGAATTTTTTATCGTTTTAACAGCATTTTCTGCTTGACCATTAGAAGAAGGATGAAACGGTGGAGAAGTGCAGTGTTTAATATTATTTAGGGATAAAAATTCTTGAAATTCCCTAGAGGTAAACGTCGTACCATTATCCGAAACTATTTGGCGTGGTAGGCCAAATCTCGCAAAACAACTACGTAATACATTAATAGTTGCAGTAGAAGTTATAGATGTCATTGGGTAAACCTCAATCCATTTAGAGTGTGTGTCCACAATTATCAAAAAATATCTATTTAGAAAAGGACCCAAAAAATCTATATGCAGTCTAGACCATATTTCCTGTGGCCAAGTCCAAGTGTTCAATACAGCAGCATTGGGACTTTTTTTATAAATTGTGCAATTTTCACAAGAACTACAAAGTTTCTCGATATCTTTATCTAGCTTTGGCCACCAAAAGTATTATCTCGCTAAACTTTTCATCTTAACAATTCCCATATGGGAGCGGTGTAAATCATTTAAAAGTATATTCCTTAATTTTTGTGGAATTATTAATCGATTGTTCCAAAGTAAACATTCCTGTTCAATACTTAGATCATTTTTAATTCTGTAAAAATCATTTAAGTTTTCCTCAATTTTACTAGGCCACCCTGTACGAACATATTTAATAACCTGAGCTAAATTTCTATCTTGAGTTGATTCTTTTTGAACTAATTTAAAATCAATAGGAAAATGATTATTATTTTCAAAATAATTTATAAAATTTACATCCACTGTATCGTTGACTAGATTTTGTTCAGGCAGGGGTAATCGTGATAAGCAATCCGCATAATTTTTATCAGATGGTACAAATTCTACATTATATTGATAATTTGATAATATGACATCCCATCTGCGCAAACGGTTAGCTGCAAATTGAGGAATACTTTTCTCGGGATGAAAAATCGAAACGAGTGGTTTATGGTCGACAACCAACGTGAAATGCCTAGCAAACAAATATTGATAAAACTTACTTAAACCAAAAATGATAGCAAGTCCTTCTTTTTCAATTTGTGAGTAGTTTGCCTCAGCGGCTGATAAAGTCCGAGAAGCATATGCAATAGGCTTCTCTGTACCATCAGTAAAAACATGTGTAATGACCGCACCGATGCCATAAATTGATGCATCGGTAATTAACCTTAATGGTAACTCCGGGTTATAGTGCACAAGGATTTCCGCAGATATTAATAACTCTTTTACTCTATTAAAAGCTCCATCACAATTTGTTGACCACACCCACTCAACGTTATCTTTCAAAAGATTATAAAGGGGAAACAAAATTGAAGACAAGTTTGGTACAAATTTTCCATAATAATTCACTAAACCTAAGAATGATTTTAATTGTGTCACATTTTGAGGAATCGGTGCATCAGTAATGGCAACTATCTTATCTTCGCAAGTATGCAAGCCGTATTTATCGATATTAAATCCTAAGTAACTAATTTGAGTTTTAAAGAATTCACACTTATTTAAAGCAATTTTTAGTCCCGCATCTTGAAATTTATTTAAAACTATATTTAAATTTGAAACGTGTTCTTCTCTATTTTTTCCGGTAACTAATATGTCATCAAAAAAAACGATGACGCCATCTATGCCATTTAATAACGATTCCATCGTCTTTTGAAATTTTTCTGGCACGCAAGCAACTCCGAAAGGTGCTCTGGTATATCTATAAAGGCCTTGGTGAGTTGTAATAGTAACTAAATCTTTTGACTTATTGTCTAAACGCACTTGTGTATATGCATTAGCTAAATCTAGTTTACTAAAGTGTTCGCCACCCTGCAATTGCACAAATAATTCCTCAATACGTGGGACTGGATATTGATCAATTTCTATAACTGGGTTTATTGTAACTTTAAAATCTCCGCATAACCTAATTGTACCATCTTTCTTCAAGACTGGAACAATAGGTGTACCCCAAGGACTAAAATCAATAGGCTCTATAACTCCTAATTTTTGTAATCGATTTAATTCAATCTCGACTTTCTCCTTCATTGCAAACGGAAGAGGTCGAGCACGAAAAAATTTCGAGGTAACATTGTCAGATTTTAAATTAATTGACATCGTACCTTTAGTAAAACAACCTAACCCCGGCTCGAAAACTTGTTTATATTTTGATAACACACTTTGCAAATCTTCCGTTGTATTTACATAATGATTCTCTGCAATATTTAATTCAAAAATATTAAAGAAATCACGACCTAATAAGGGTGGACCAGTAGCGCCCTTTATTACATAAATATCTAAATTATGTTTCTTATTTCGGTATGTCACTACAGAACTAAAATATCCTAATGGAGAAATAGTTTCACCGTTATACAAATGAAAAATTTTGTTTGTTTTATTAGTAATCAAATGCTCAAAATTATCTTTATAAAATAAATCAGAAATCACCGAAAAACTAGAACCAGTATCTAAGTTAAAAGTAAAGGGAATTCCCTCCACAAAAACATCAACTAAAATCGGATTAACCTTGTAATCTAAGGTAAACAAAGAATAGTCATTAAAATCGGCTGGCTCTAAATAATGTTGAGTATTTATAGAATTCAAATTTTTATTATTTGTTTGTGATTGTTTTTGTCGGCACATCGGTGCTAAATGTCCTTTCTTTTTGCAAGAATGACAAAAACAATTACGATGAGAACACTTATCTGCGATATGATTTTTCCTTCCACAAAAGTTACATTTCGGTACGTTTGAGTTGCCGGTAGAGGCGCTGGCTTGTTGCGGAGGTGACGTGGACATCTGCCGTTGGTTGACTCTGCCCTTCTGTCGTGCTTTGGCATATGCGTAATGCAAATCCGGCTCCTTCTTGATAAATTTGTCCAAGTTTGGAGACAAAGATGGCGGAACAGCTGATTTTGCAGCCGCAATTTCCACTACCTTTTCAAATGTTACACTCACTTTTTCCTCCAGTAACCTATCTTGCACCGCACCCCTATCGTAACCCACTACAAAAAGATCACGTAGCACCATTTTTAATTCGGCCTGTTCAAATTGACACAATGCCGCCATATCTCGAACTCGCGCCGCCCAATCTTTAGCACCTTCATTCGACACTTTTCTCGCGGTGTAAAATTTGTAACGAGCCGCGAATACACTACCCGTAGGTTTAAAATGATCTGTTAGTAACTTACTTAACTCTTGATAATTTTTACTTTCAGGCTCAGTGGGCAAGCACATGTTCGACACTAATTTATAGGCCTCTTCATTTAAACAATTCAAAAGGATTGCAGCTTTACGTTTTTCATCTTTAATGTCGTTAGCGAGGAAATAATTATCGATGCGCTTTTGGAATATTGACCATTCCGAATTTGCGGGGTCAAATATTGGAAATATTTTCTGCTGCCATCTTTAACCAAAAATAAAACTTCACATACCTTCGTGAGTTCACTCGTCGCCACTGTTATATCCCTTGCTAATGTGGTTAAGGAATGTTGTAATTAGGTGTGAAGTAAAATAACGATCGACTGTACTCTTACATTTATTGCTCACTGACTGCTACATATATCATGATGGCCATGACCCACTTACTTCCCCCCGGCCTATATCGGCACAAGCGCAATACCTAAATATGAATATATCACAACTATAATGGTTTTATATTGGAAGCAGCTTATCCTATAACCGGAACTTATTACAGGTTATTTAATTTTGAGAGCTGATGCTTTGTACAAAAGAAGCTCTTCATATGCACTTTATATGTGCGAAAACCAGATGCGTGACGACGGCATGACTCAATCAACATTATACTACGTAATGTTTTTCACCTGATGGCACCAACCGTTTTCTACTAGTGTTTTTGTCAAAAATTACTATACATAAGCTAAATATTCTGAACACTGAAATAGCGAAACCATCGGGACCCTGCGCTACGGATGGTTCCTACCTATCAATGTTCTGTTCGGTATTATAAGCTACCATTAACTGCAACTGCGTCTTGTATCTACTTGCATTCTCTTTGGCTTGGTTTTATCGGATACCAAATTATTCCTTCATATAACACTTTTGTACAGCCTAAATGTCTATAGCTTCCTCCGAATTGAGCTACCACTCAAAAACAGTGCTTAGAATTCGAAAAAAAAATTCTAATTTATCCCTCTTCCACCCTGTTTATTTTATTCACAAGCATCACAAAATAATCACACAATTCTTTGGATATTATGGAGGGAATCCTTACTAAGTTATTTATTTCAAGAAAATAAGTTTATGCTGGAAAAGCATGTATAAAAATTGTTTGGAATTTTTTAAATATTCAAGGTCGTTCATAATGTTTGTTACCAATTAATTTTATGACTGTAAACAACAACAATGGTATTATAACACCGTCCCTGCCGTTAAAACTGTAGGCTGACTATTTTTAGAAGATGAATGAGAATGCCGCCGACGGTATAGACGTCAATCTCGATTCTGCTGCAATTTTTTTATGTGCAATAAACTGATAAACGCGTACAAATTTATTCTAAGAATTTATTCAATATACAGGGTGTACCAATCTTACGTCAAAGTTCGGTATATGAGTTATTTTAAGAGATATCAAAAAATGGTTATGAAGAAAATTAGTAGATGTCTTTGAGTTCCATACCTTGAAATTATCTCGAACTATACAGAGTGTTGAATAAGCCCGCTATAAACCAAACATATTATTTTTAAATGGGAACCCCTCTATATTATACTGAATTCAGATTGCTCACATTTTTTTGGAGCTTTTGATATGAGGTTTTGCTACGTTATACAAAGTCCTTTGAAAGGTTTGGACACTTCTTTTGTGTGAAAATCGTAGGTAAATCAACGCTCTGTAGCTTACTGTAGGTTGAAGAAAAAAAAATCTATTTTGTCTAACAGAGTTTCGTCATATGATGCAAAATCTCCGTATTCGATAAAATTTTAATTATTTTCTCTTTTGTATACAGGGTGGAGGGAAACTCGAACCCTTCATGTTCTTGCTTCTTTCAAATGGAACACCCTATATTTTATAGCACAAATAGAATCTTCGGTTATGTAATTTTATTTTGTAATTCTTATTGTAAACCGAAATTATCAACGTATTAGGTGAAAGCAAGCGTTGGATATAACAAAAAAAGATCATTTCAATGAATAATTTATTACAAGCAAAACAATACACCAAAAGTATAATACTAACCATAATAATAAACTAAATGTTCAGAGTTTTCACATCATTTCAATGCTGCAGTCTAAGTTCAAATGATTGATACTAACATTTGTGAGCATCTTACCTCTTTTATGTCCTCTCCAGTAGTCAGGGGAGTTTTATAAACCCCATTTTTTATAAAACACCAAAAAAAGAAATCAACTTTTGTTAAATAGGGACACCAAGCTGCCCAAACAGTTGGGCCCCCTCTTCCGATTCATCTGTTTTCGAATTCAATATTGATATGATCTCCTGGAGGTGTGAATTCAGTATAATATACAGAAGTTCCCATTTTTCAAAAATCATATGTTTGGTGTGTAACGGAGTGATTCAACACTCTGTAAATTTTGAAATAATTTCAAAATATGCACTTTAAAAACATCTACTATTTTTCTTTATAACATTTTTAGATATCTCTCAAAATAGTCTATGTCTTAAGATTTGTACACCCCGTATATATTTTGTTTTATCCTTTTTACAGTGTGGAAACCACTTATGGAATAAAATTAAATATGGCCTCTCTTAAATTTGAATAGAAGGATTTATGTAAGTCTTGCACAGGGTATCCCAAATTAGATGGTTTTGCAAGGTATCTCGAAAATTGAAGGAGATAGAAAATAAGTAGGGGAGACCGGGGAAATACCGCCACCCTTAAGGAAAAGGGCATAAAATCAACTAGGAAAAGAAGAATCGTTAAAAAATTGTATTGATACATTCTACAAAGAGTATACTTTCAATAAGTATTGTTTAAAAGTTTGCAGTTGTTACCTAGAGAAACATCCCATGGTACCGGGGTTATACTGCCATGGCTTTGGTGCAATAACGCCACTAGATTTATTGGTTGCTGTTTTCTTGACTTGTAAATATTAATGTATTCTGAAACGAGAAACAAAAAGTAAATGTTTTTCTGAAAATTACAATGTAAAAAATAAACATTTATTCAGTCTCAAAACAAGAAACATTCGTTTAAAAAATAAAGTATTTATACAAAAAATCAAAAAGTTATTTGCAAAAATCGCAAATCAAGTTCTGGGCAGTGTCATATCCGGAACAAGCTGCATGGGCCCATTTGCCGCAGGTCACACATCTGTACCAAACTACGTTTGTTCCGAACTCATTGCAGACTAGGCAAATTTCATCCTCTTGATCTGCAGCCAGGAAATCAACCTCGTCATCACTATTTCTACACAACTCATCACTATCTATATCTTCCTCTGAAGAAGTATCAAATGATATATTACGATGGCATCTTTTAATATCACTGCTCTTTCTTGTGGATTTGTTGTGCAATGAAGAAGATACCGTTCTTTTTCCTTTCTTGTATTTTTTCTGAATGGACTGTTCTTTTTTTTCTTTTTTGATTAGCATTTTTGCATGTGCTTCCTCTAAACCTTTTTTATATGGTGAGTATGTCAATATTATGGAATGTTGCTTCCAGTTCTCTTTTTTCTCATCCACTTTTCGCCTTTCATGGAGGGGCGGTAATGTCGAAATAGAAACAGTGAAATTGGATCTGTTAGAGACTGTGACTGAAGTTTTAGATGAAGATGCTTGAGGTTAAATGAGTTCAGTTGAATAAGAGGGCTCAGTATCAACAGTTGTTCCACGCTCTTCATTTATGATATTCACCTACAGGTAGAACTTCTTGTGCACCCACAAAATCATCATCAGTAAACCTTGTAGGGTCGGGGGGAAAATTCCTGCTGAAGCCCGACACTCCTTTTTCAATAGTTGCAACCCTGCTTTGTTAAAAAGGCTTGCTATGTCATATGGAGTAATTTTGGGATTTTTGCTAGCTAAAGTCACTGCGTGTCTTAAAAATAGGTCACACTCTTTTGAAAATGCCTGCGAGACGTGTGAGGGGAAATCGACACATCGTGGATGAAATTCTTCTTACAAAACTGGAAAGCCTCTAAATAAATATGTGAACCATAATTATCAATAATTAAGAGAATAAGATCATTTTTAGATGGTTTTGTACGGATTTTAAAATGTTCCAACCAATCCATAAAAAGCTGCTATGTTGTTCATTCATTATATGAGCACTTGTATATTGCACCAGAAGGGCCATCCTTTTGTAGGAGAGGAGTAATTCGTTTCCGAGGATATATGAACATATATATGGCACAACACACTGTTATATTCTTACCCCTCTCCCAACTTATATCTGATCCAACTTGTTTTTGTCCCTTAGGTCCTAATATTTTTCCTGAACTGTGAATATTCTGGTTTCATCCATGTTAAAGATTCTTGAAGCTGGAAATATATGTGACGACATTACCTTTTCAACGTTAGAGAAAAGTAATTTGACCTCTTTGCCATTAAATGCTTGTTGCCTCAGGCCTTCTGAGGCTAATGTTAGGATTTTTTTCACGAAAAGCTTAAACCCAATCTACTCCTGCCATTTTTGTAGTTTTATTAAACTTGAGAGCAATATGATTTTTTTCTACCAAATTATAAACCATGCGTCTGAGTTCTGTTATGGTGATACCGTAAAACATTTTTGCTTCTTCTTGCTCACCAGAAAACGTAGGTTTCCTTCCCAATGTGGCTTTTTATTATTTTTATTTTTCAACCTGTTTCTTTTTGTTGACATGGGAATATTGAGCGTTGCTGCTGCTTTTTTAACAGACATCCCATCCTCAATTAGCTGGATTACTTGTTTTATGTTATCTTCAGACCAGTTTGGATCTAGTGGTTGTTCGGCTACGGCTTCTAACCATCTGAAAAAATAACATAAAATAAACGTTTGCTGCCTGTTGGGACTGGGGTAATACCGCCACGATGACGATTTTACCCGTGGGATGGTGACGGCATTACCCCATAATTTCTTAAAACCTCAAATTTTAAAACAAACCTAACATCCTATCAACTTACTCACAATCGAAATAATGCAAAACATAGTACAAAATAATCTCCTTCCATTAGTATAAATACAAAAGTGAAATAAAAAATGGGTAACAACTTACCGCCAAAATTGCCAAGTACCTACAAAAATAAGATCACTTGTCGAAAAAGGTATACAACGTTGTCTACACGTGAAACTCGACGTTCTTTAAGTACCAAACCCAACTGAGTCTTGTTTTGCTCAGTTCGCATAGCGTCTGCTGTTACGGAAAGTAGAGTGGCATGCAAAGCACGCCTATTATCGTATGTGGCGGTATTCCCCGGGGTGGAGGTATTTCCCCGGTCTCCCCTAGTAGAGATATTTATAATGACTTATTTTTTTGTCAAAAAAACTATGGTTCAAACTGATCTTCAAATCGTTCAATTTTCGAGATATAGGACAAGTTTCCAAAATTAACCCAAACTATTCCAAATATCTCCTTTATCTCACCAGATATGAAAAAAATCCAAAAAATCTTTTGATAAAATGAACAAAATACAATAGACAATTTATTTTTAAGGGGCTCAGGCAGTAGTTATGACTTAGTTATTTTTAAATTGAACACCCTGTATATTTTGGGTTTTTTGGTTTCCTTTTTGTGATTCTTTTTCACCTGATATGACATATTATATGTCTATTTCTTATAATTTCTACTGCAGGGTGACACAAAATGTCGCTGTAAAGTGTATTTAAAAATTGAGCATACCAAATAAAAAAAAAACAATTGTTTAATAAATATGCAAATTTAATACGTAATGTCTGTTACACAAACTTGAATTATTGGCTTTACTTTAGAGAAAATACAACAATTTCAACATAATAAAAAATTTGTAACGGTAAACGCTCCCGCTTGAAGGGCTTCGGCTAGAGACTCCTCTCAAGGGTGATTCTACCCCAAGTTTATATGTCACAAGGATAACAGAAGGGTTGTAAAAATTGAGGGCGCCACTACCTTTTTGACGTCGATAAAAAGTACTAATGAATTAAAAAAACTAAGGCGGAAAATGTGGAAACGCCTTGTAGAATTTAGATAAAAGTTAAACAGAAATCAAAACAAAAAAATTACTTAAAAAACACAATAATACAATTTTATCCCGGACGATATCTCCCTTAACTTTCATAGTTGGGATAAAATTGAAAAAATAATTTAAAACAAATTTACTTTTATTTCTCTGCGACAGGAAATGGAACAAATGTGAAAAGAATTGTACTTTTATAGGTACTTAGCCTATGAAGTTGTTGTTTCCGGAAAAGGTGGTGGTTGAAGAAGGTAGGTTGGTCTTGCCTCTACGAAGTCTTGAGAAGATCGAGACTAGATCTCGAATAAAATAGGAAGATAGAGATGTCTTGATTAGAACGGTATCCTGGCAGCTGTGTCCTGGTCTAGGGAGGTATTTTGGTCTAGGGCTGTATCCTGGTCTAGTGCTTGTATCCTAACCTAGGGCGGTATTTTGGTCTAGGGCTGTATCCTGGTCTAGTGCTTGTATCCTAGCCTAGGGGCTGTGCTTACCACAGCAAAATTAATTAGATACTTGAAAAATATGAAAGATACCGGAAGATGGTCTTTCCTTCTAGGCGGTCGATAATAGAAAAAAAAGCTGCGTTTCAGCTGAAGGAAGATGCCGTTGACAAGTGTCAATTGTCTTAGCGTTCGGAGTGGGAGAATTTGAGATCAAAGAACTTTAATTGAAAGTAGCTAGTGTGGCGGCAAGCGGTAATTAAAAGGATTTATTCTATAAAATCGAAACAGGTCGATAGACATCTTACAAATTTAAGACTGTAAAAAACAACATTATTATTTATGAAAAAATCTATAGCAAATGTTCAAAATGTCCCCCATTTTTCTGGACGATTAATTGGCCTCTCTTACGTAGAGATCTTACCACATTCAGTATTTGAGTAGGTTTTAGTTGTAGTAACTATTTATCATTAAAGTGACTCTTATGAATAATATTTGTATTAAATCTTCAAATTAAAAAATAAAGAGGATTAAGGCGTACCTGGAGGGTACATTGCTGGTCAGTTGGGTCCGATCCACCGATCAGGAAATACTGAATGCTGTGAACTTTGCTATGAAACTTTTGCTAAAAACATAGTCGCGTCCACACTTGAATTCAGTCAAGATGGATGCAGAAAACCAACTACTTGCAGCAGTGGCGGCATAATTTTACTCACTAAGAGTAAGAGAAAACCGAGGAAAAAGCGGTTTTGGGTCAATATGGTGGGGCTCATTTACTGAAAGATCTGAAACGAGACGATTTTGGTTCGATCGTATGCGGAATACCATACAGGGGAAGCTTCAAAAACTTCTAAAGATTATCCAGTGCAGATTTCGACCACTTGCTGAGTTTAATTGGTCCTGAAATCCGCAAGAATGTCACGATATTGAGTGATGCATGTTTCTCTTGGTTTGTTTCTGTCCTGTAGGAACCTCTTAAACGCAAACCATTTAGACTGGTACACTTCATCTGTAGCTGTTCCTGTTCCCAATTTCGTTTTTATTGTTCCCTTTGAAATTGTCCGATTGAGCATCTTTTCGAATTCGTCTTCTCTCAAATTTGGAGCCTCCCCAATTTGCTTCCAGGCATGTTTTTTTTTGTCCCTCAACTCGGCATTTTGTATGTATAACTCGATATGTTTTCAAGTTTGATCAGGTGGAAGAGAATTAAGAAAAAAAAACGAAAAACCCAAAATATACTGTGCGTCCCATTTAAAAGTTCGTGTCATACTCCTAAGCTGAACCTTCTGAAAATGAATTGCTTAGTGCACTGAACTCTCCTTCGGTTGTTTCATCAAAAGTTATTTTGCACTTTTTTCATATCTAGTAAGATAAAGAAGATAATGAAGATAACAGTTTGAGTCAATTTTAAAAAAACGCTCCATATCTCGAAAATGGAACAACTTACTGAAGATCTTTTTGAACTCCTCCTTGTTCAACAAAAAATGTCCTTGTAAAACCATCCAATTTGGGACACCATGTACAGTCGGTACTGTTGATTTTTCAATATGCCCTGTATATTTTGATATTTTTGGAACCAAACCTATTGTAAGTGAACTGAATATTTATTGATTTTTTTTCCTTTTTTATCAAATAAGAGCACTTCACTGTGTATGACGTATTTTTTCAAATAGTGCACAATTAATACGTTATAAAGTATATTGGAAGTACATTATTATAAAAGTGCGGCTATTTTTATTATTTAAATATCCCTAATAGTCAATTTGTCCATATACTCAATAAGTCTTCACTTGTTCCGATAAAATGACTTCATTTGGCCCATTGTATATGAGAAAATAGAATTAAAACGAAGTCAATCGATTTTCACGTCATATCGGATATGTAAATTGAAGTTTATTTTCATTTCATAAATTCCAATAAAGAGAAAGATAATAAGTTTTGTTTGATTTTCGTTTATTATTCAAACATCAATGAGCTACGTTCTAGACCGAATGAAAATATTTTTTTCTACAGTCGCGCGTAAAATGACTAATTACTATAATCAAATGAAATCGCAAAGTCGACAAATGCCGAGGATTGTTACTTTACGCTCTAGCGCAAAAAAGTAACCTTTTTCGCTCGCTTATTTAATCAAACCACGCCCTCTGAATTAACTCAATTGGTGAATAATTAACAATTTATCAGTTTAAAAACCAAATAAAGTTATATGAAAATTGTCAAAAATTTTGAAATATGGTCAATAATTGTCAAAAATTGTTAAAAATGGACAATTTTTGTCAAAAACTGTCAAAAATGGTCAATTATTGTCAAAAACTGTTGAAAATGGACAAATATTGTCAAAAATGGTTAAAAATTGTAATCATTTTGAAAAATGGTCAAATATTTGGAAAAATGGTCACTAATTTAATAAACAGTCAAAATGGTCAGTAATTGTCAAAAATGGTCAATAATTGTTGAAATTTTGAAAAATGGTCAATAATAGACCGTTTTAACGAAAGAACAATTATTGACCAATTTTGACAATTATTGATCATATTTGACAATTTTTCAAAAATTTTGACCATTTTTCCAAATTTTAACAATTATTGACCATTTTTGACAATTTTCGAGCATTTTTGACAGATTCTGACTATTATTGACCATTTTTGAGAATTTTTGACAATTATTGACTATTTTTCCAAGTTTTTGATATTTGGCACTAATTAACTATTTTTTCAAAATTTTTACAGTTTTTGACGATTTTTCCAAATTCTTGACAATTTTTGACCATATTTAAAAATTTTTCAAAAATTTCAACAATTATTGACCATTTTTGACGAATTATGACAATTATTGACCGTATTTGACAATTATTGACCATTTTTGACAATTTTTCAAAAATTTTAACATATTTGGCAATTATTGACCATTTTTTCAAAATTTTAACAATTATTGATCATTTTTGACCATTATTATTGATTATTTTTTCCATTTTCGACGAATTTTGATTGGTTTTGACAATTATTGACCGTCTTTGACAATTATTGACCATTTTTGACATTTTTTCAAAAATTTTAACCATTTTTCAAAATTTTTGACAGTTTTTGACAATTTTTGACAATTTTTGACAATTTTTGACAATTTTTGACAATTTTTGACACTTTTTGACAATTTTTGACAATTTTTGACCATTTTTGACAATTTTTGACAATTTTTGACAATTTTTGAAAATATTTGACAGTTTTTGACAATTGTTGGAAATATTTGGCAATTATTAACCATTTTTGACAATTTTTCACGAGCGAGCTCAGTGCGGCAAGAGAGATTGCGCACAGTCGCTTGAATGAGCTATCGCGTGACGAACGGTTTTTCGTAACATCCTTCTCAAAAGTCCTATGACGTGCAATAAGAAGCAAGCTTCAAAACTATACCTAGCGTCCATAGACCTTGGAAAAGCTTTCGATACAGTACCTAGAGTAAAAGTATGGAGTGCCCTGAAAGAAAAAGGAATACACAAAAAAATTATAGAATTATCCAAAACTTGTTTAGAACAAATATTAATTATTTAATAAGAAATAACACAAAATCAGAGGGATTCAAAACAGAGATGGGATAAAGACAAGATGGAGGACTTAGCCCAACCCTATAAATTTGTTCATAGGATATACAAATTTAGAAAGAGTCAAAATATCGTATGTAGTTTCTGCAGACGACGTCGAAATAATAGCAAGTAATGAGGAACACCTTCATGACAATCTTAATATATAGAATAAAACAATGGAAGAAGAAGGAGTGGAAATAAATACTAATAAAACTAAAATATTGATAATAGGAGACCAGAATACAAAAACATAGAAATAGATAATGTAAAAATTGAACAAGTGGAAGAATTCAAATACCTTAGAGTAGCACTAGAACAATCTGGAAAACAAGAAGCTAAAATCAAAGAAAGAATAAGTAAAACAATGAAACTTTATTATGCCACGAATCGAAAATTCATCAGTAGGAAAGAGATTTCAAACCAAACAAAAATCAAACTTTTCAAAACCATATATAGACCAGTATTAACATATGGATGCAAATCGTGGAATCTTTCAAATGCACAGAAAAGTAAGATACAAGCTGCTTAAATTTAATATTTGAGACGTATAATAGGAGTTACTAGGAAATACAGAATTAGAAACACACGTATAGGAGAAGATTTAGGAAGAGAACCTATAGTACAATTTATAGAGCAGCGACAATTAAGTTGGTGGGGACATAGGCAACGAATGAATAACAACAGACAAGTGAAACGTGTATACGAATCGCAAATTAGAAGGAAGAGAGGCAGAGCAAGACAGACATGGAATACAGTGATGGGTAACATATTACAACATACAGGCAAGACATGGAGAGAAGCATCAGCAAAAGATAGAAAAGCATGGAAAAAATTTGTTTTTGAAATCTAAAATGTAAATCCGACACCTATACGGTATAAGGATATAATGATTATAGATATATAACGTAGGTACATACTTCTTTCTGCGTACGTGTTTTATCTCCACAACCAATCATTATTAAAATTTCAATTCTTTGCGTTGCCGTCAGCTGCATGTTGATAGATACAAAGACTTTTTGAATACGTCTACTACAATAAATCTATTAATCACTTGACAGAAACTTAATTAAGTTTAAATGTCCAAGTATCAATGTTGTTGTAGATAAGGTAATTACCAGTGACGGCCTTTACAAAATTTATTTTTCGTGCAATTGCACGCGAAGTCAATATTTCGCGTTCTCGGCACAGTCCGCGAAATTTAGTTTCGCGGCCGTTACCCAAACGTCACTTCCAAACTTGACATTTCTAAAATACTACAAAGACAAGGATTATTTTTTATTGAATACCAACAAGTACATAAGTACCTACTTATATTATTTAGGATGGATATTAACATTAATTGTACAGTTTGTATTATTACTTATATTTACTCAAGGACTGTCAAAATATTTTGTATGTATTGAAACATATCATTTCCATAGCACAGGGTGACATTGTTAAATAAATTGAACTGCTGTTGATTTTAGAACAACAATATATTTATTTACAATTATCTAAGTAGTTTAATAATTTTAACGATTGTACGAAAAATAGTGTGTATGCCATGGCCGCGAAACTTTTTAACGACCTCAAGATTATCTTGCCTCGGCCGCAAGCGGCCTCGGCGATAACTGTTCTTTCGGTACGTTAAAAAGGTATTTCGCGGCCTAAGCATACAAATAACTATTTGGGTGTCAATAAATACATCATACAATACTTAATACATTTTGTCAAGATATCTGTTGAAATTTCATCAATTTGTGACAATACGCAAATCTATTACTGTACATATTGATATGGCTGAATATGTATTTCAGAGACCTTTCAAATAATGTATTACAACTCCCACATTTCCATTTAAAAATTTTAGCGATGACGTCGACGGGTTTCAGGATTTTTCCTTAAAGTCGCCGGCTTACGAAATAGCGAATTTATTCCTTTCATTTGCACCATACTGTATATGATGTTTTAGAGTCTTGAAAAATGTTCCTAAATTTTATAAAACGTTCCAGAATTTCATGGAATGTTCCTTCATTTCATAATTCTATGGAATATTCCAGGCACTCAAAGAATGTTCAAAATTTCATTGAAAACTGCAGGGTTTGATAAAATGTTCTCAAATTTAATTAAACATTCCAGAAGTTCATTAAAATTCCCAAAATTTCACGGAATGTTCCAGAATTTCATAGAATGTTTTAAATTCTATAGAATGTTGCAGAACTTTGTAGGTTCCAAAATTCTATAAAATGTGAAGTTTTATGAAATGTTCGTAAGAAATTCATAGAAGATTTTAAAACAACGATTCAGAATTTCATAGAATGTTCCAAAATTTCATAATAAATTTCTGAACGTTGTGTCGAAACTCTTTAACAATAGAACCAAAGCTGAAGTAATTAATAAACATAAACCGTTCAATCATCATCAAGATCCATAATTTTTAGTACCATCACAACACTTGGTCAGGGTTTTGTGTAAGATATTTTAGTCGAAGTCGTTCAGAAATCATTAAGAGGTTCGCTCGAAATAATATTTCATAAATTTTTATTCAACAGTCAAAACACCTCAGAGTTCTTGAGATTTCTACTGGAGAGGGTGAGATGATTATGGGATGAGAAAAGAGAAATGTAAGATAAGTGTTCTCCAAAGTTTCTCCAGGAAACGCTTTAAAGAGATTTGAAGTGTGTTGAGCTGTTTTTGAAGTATCAGAAGTAATTGATGATAAATTTGAAGAGCATTCCCTTCCTTCGCTATTACCGTTTCAATTAGAAAAATTTCCTATAATAAAAAAAAGAAGTGACTGGAAGACAAAATGACAACTCACTTACAGTCAGGCTTCACAATCATCTTTTTTAAATTGTATTAAAATTGGATCAATCCAAAAGCGATTTATGTGTTGTTATCAATAAACGTCTTCTACCCAACGCCTATCTAATGTTCTGATGACATGACAATTATTCTAACTAAAAGGTAGACTTTTTCATAAAAACGATAATCAAAGTGGGTGTGTAGAGTTGAGACAACGAAACAAAATATTTCATACCAAAATTTCATTAGTTTGACTTCTTAAGAGCTTTTTTTATGGCAAACATGTTTGTGTCTATAAATCACTAGTTTTACACAATTCTTTCAATTCCCATTGCAAAACAAACTTTTTTTCATCCCTTTTTAACAATTGTTAAAATTATTCCGTATTTAGGACACAGTGGATCAGAGAATAATGTGAAAAAAAATATGAAACCGCTAAACTTTCATTTTTTCTCTTCTTGAGTGCTGTACAATGAACATAATATAAAAAACCATGACTGATTCAGTATGGAAAAAGGGTGAAAAACAATAAATAATATCAAATTTTTTCAGGACTGACAAGGATTTTTGTCTATAAAACATAATGGAAGTGTTAAGTATTAAAGTATATCTACAGAGTGGAAAGTCTAACTGGAACAAACTCTGTAACTTAATAAATAAAGGTTTATCGCAAAATTCCTGAAACGCGACAATTTTTAGTTTCAATGGGGCATATTACAAAGGGATTTGTTTATCTTTTTAATTATCTGGGGGGCTGCAGACACCCCCAACTTTTTTTTGAAGTTATACTTCTAATGCGACTTCCAACAAGGTTGCGTTAAATGTTTATCGCAAGAAAGAGAGATACAGAAAGGTAGAAAGTAGGAGAGAGAAAGAGAGTGAGTCCTTCGGTATTTGATAACAGGTGGCAGTGTAAGTAATCTTTTTATTATTCAAAAAGTAATTTATTAAGATTGTAATTTTGAAATTTTCTTCACATGACCAAAATCTTCGGCATTTATCAACAAATGATAGTGTAAGTATACATTTTCCTTAAATAAAGTAACTTTTAAAATGTAATTCACTAAAAAATTCCTTTTTTGGAATTTTCTTCATATGACCAAAACCTTCGACATTCAATGACAGATGGCAGTGTAAGTATTCTTTTCAAGGGATACTTCCAATGCGACTTCCAACAAGGTCGCTTTAAACGTTAAGGAGAGAAGGAAAGATACCTACACAAAGGTAGAAAGTAGGAGAGAGAAAGAGAGTGAGTCGGTAGACCCCAAGCACATACGCGTGGTATTCTTGCTATGCAGCGACGATCAATTGTGAATTGTAAACAATGTTAATAAAGTTTGTCTCAAAGAAACAATATGATTTCACTAAAAATCAATTTCTACCCTTTCCTATTTTCATTTCCACATTACGAAGTATAACTTCTTCCGCGCGGGGGGACTGCACGCAATAATTTTTTAAATGGAAGGATAGGTTGACTAATTTTTCATTTGAAAGTTTTTTCAATTGCAAATACAATTCCATTTTTTTTTGTTATTTTTTATAAGCAATGTGTCGGAAAAAAATAAAATAAGGATATATTTACTGAAATTACTTTAATGCAATAAATGTTCAAAGTGCTCTCCACCTTGCCGCTGACAATACCCTAATCGATGATAAACATCATTCCGGCGTTACTTGCCTAATTTCGTCCCTGATTCTTTGTTGAAGTTCGGCGATGTCGTTAGGTTTAGTGGCAAAACCTTGCTCTTCAGATATCCCCATAAAAAAATCTAATGGAGTAAGATCGGGAGATCTTGCTGGCCACTCAATTGGGCCCCTTCTTCCAATCCACCTATTTGGAAACACTTCGTTAAGATAGGTCCGTACATTTTGTGAAAAATGTTGTGGTGCCCGATCTTGTTGAAACCACATCCGTTGGTCAAATAAGTTGAGATCCAAATGATTGGGAAATAAATTTACTAAAGTAGGAATCAGTTTTTCTAGGAGCATATTAAGGTATGTTTCTCCAGTTACGTTTTCATTGAAAAAAAAGGACCTACTATGCGATCCCCACTAATTCCAGCCCAGACGTTTGTTTTTTGAGGCCTTTGGGTATGGCATTCACGCATCCAACGGGGATTTTCGTCAGCCCAAGAACGGCAGTTCTGTCGATTGACGTGCCCATGTAATGTGAACGTAGCCTCATCAGAAAACAGCACCCATTCCAAAGCAATTTGTCCACCATCGATAGAAGCCATAATTCGTTCGCAAAATTCGAGTCTACTATCAGGATCATCTTCGTTAAGTTCCTGCAGGTTTTTCATCTTATATGGGTGCTTTTTGACTTCTTTGAGAATTTTTAAGACGCTTGTGTGACTGACATATGAACGCGAGCTATTTGCCTAGCTGTAGTAACAGGATTTTCTTCAACTTCCAACAATATGTTCAACTGGGCTTTTTCGTCGACTTTTAAAAGCTTTCGTCGAGGAGCATCCCTCACGTGGCCCAACTCCCAATATCGAGTTTCAATTTTGCTAATCGTACTTCGATTAATTGAAGGTAATTCTGGATAAACTTCACCAAACAAACGAGCGACTTCAGCCTTTGTTCGACTTCTGATCATCATTAAAATTTCGATACGATGCGTCTCGGTTAAATAGGGCATTTTCTTATTTTTCGGTTTTAATTTACACATTGAAATGCAAACAACTACTAACAAATCAATCACATTCAGTTCAAATTGACCGAAAAACTATCGAGCAGGTTTTTTATTGGGCTTATCAAGTAAGAAAAAATGTACCTATACCATTGTATAAGTCTAACTTAAACAATGCCTATACATTAAAGTAATTTCAGTAAATATCTTCTTAATTCATTTCTTTCCGACACATAGCTTATAAAAAGTATAAAAAAAGAATGGAATTGTATTTGCAATTGAAAAAGATAATTAAACAGATAAACAAATCTCCGACACCTAAGGGTAGAAGGGTATATGATTATATATATATATATATATATATATATATATAGAATAGTCTTTGCCGACTAATTAGGTATAAAACCAGAAATATTGGGGAAACGGCAAGTTTATAAAAGTGAACTCTTCTTACTAATTTAACAAGCTTTCGGAAACTTTTATTTCCATTATCAAGTTACAGTAAATTGAGGATTGATATAAAATGGTAAATATATATTAAATGCTAAAATTGGTATTTGAATTTTTTAAAAAATATTGAAATATTGTCATTATGACAGATAAACAATTTCATTTTTTTCCTTCTAATAAGTTATAAAAATTATGTCAAAAAATGGAGAGTGTAGGTTATGATAATGTCAAATTATTATAAAAGTTTTTTTAAAAAATTAATTAAGAATTGAAATTTGAAATGTTATTATTGTGATCCATTGATAGTAAGTAGTGATAAATATCACTGAGATTCTTATGGTCACTCTTCTTGTTAATAGTACAAGGTTCTTGTGATATGTGAGCCATTTCTAAGAAAAGTCTTTTTTTAGTATTTGTTTGTATGTCTAAAATATTAACAGATTCAAAATCCATAACATGGTCTTTATCAATTACATGTTCTGCTAATGCACATCTGTCAGGATGTAATCTACAATCACTTTTATGTAAACTTAAACGACTTTTTAATTTTTGACTAGTGTGGCCAATGTATTTATTATTACAGTTTTTACATGGTATACAATATATTACATTTGATAGATTGAGGATCGGAGTTTTGTCTTTCAATTTTGTAAAAATAGATTTTATCGTGAAACATGTTTTATTGGCAATTTTAATGTTATTTATTGGTTTGAAAATCCTACTCAACTTTGGTGTTATTTCTTTAATATATGGAAAAGATATATATTTATTTATATGTACTGTATTGTGGGATGTATTATTATTGTCTGCAATGTCTACAGTTGGAAAATAATTATACAATATGTTTTTGATTAAATTATTAGGGTATCCATTTTCTAAAAATAATTTATGAAGAATTTTTAGGTTCTTTTCATGAAAATTGGGATCTGAAATTTTGGTTATTCTGTTCTTCATTTGTCTAATCAAGTTAATTTTTATTGAATATTTATGATAAGACCAATAGTTCATTAATCTTCCAGAGCTTATTGGTTTAATGTACCAATCAATAGATAATGTATTATCAGTATTTCTTATAAATTTTGTGTCTAAAAATGGTACACTTTGTTCACTGTCTTCATTTTCCATAGTGTATTGAATATATGGATTATAGCTATTGAAAATGAAAAGAACCTCATCTAAGTTAGTTTTTGGTATTGACATAATAATGTCATCAACATATTTTTTTATAAAAATTATTTCAAATGGTAATAATGGTATAATAGAATCCAACATATTATCCATTACATAACAAGCTATAATTGGAGAAACTGCAGCTCCCATTGGAGTACCAAAGGTTTGTTTGTATATTTGGGAATTAAAAGTAAAATAGGTATTTTCAAAGAGTAATGTAACAATTTCTAGAAAATATTTTTTTGATATTTTACAATGTTGACTGATTTCATTCCATTTTTT
This sequence comes from Lochmaea crataegi, assembly GCA_947563755.1. NCBI lineage: Eukaryota > Metazoa > Arthropoda > Insecta > Coleoptera > Chrysomelidae > Lochmaea > Lochmaea crataegi. Next base: position 35,812,387 of record OX387433.1, on the reverse strand, counting down.
ATCAATTGCTATTAGAGCAATTTCTAAATAGACATTACTAAATAAAGATATAACATCTAAACTGCAAATTACATGATTATCAGGTAGTTGAAATTTGTTAAATTGATTAAAAACATCGAATGAATCTTTGATGTAATATTTTGTATTAAAGTCGTAAGCTTTTGTTAAAATTTCAGTGATATATGAACTTAATAAATTAGTTGGGGTACCTATACAAGCAACTATAGGTCTAATTGATAATATTGGTTTATGAATTTTTGGAAGGCCATAAAATTTAGCAGGTATGCCATTATAACAAGTAAGTTTGTCTTTCGTAATTTTATCTATTTGTTTGGTATTAAAAAGTTTTTTAATTATATTATTGCATTTATTTTGAATTGTTGTTGTGGGATCTTTGTTTAATCTGATGTAAGAAGAATTATTCAGAATTTCTGAAGATAGTTCAACATAGTTTTCTTTCAACATTATAACAGTGGAGTTACCTTTATCACTATTAGTAACAACTATATTAGAATGTGTTTTTAGAAATTTCTTTGTTTTATAGTATAAATTACGAAAGAATGAAATATTTAATTTATGGTTTATTTGATTAGTTATGATATTAGTTGATTTTGCTATTAATGTTTTTCTTAAGTTGTCATCTGATGTTTGTGATGTAATATATTCAACATCTGCTAGTAAATGTTTTATTTGAATATCTTTTCCTAGAACTGGCTCTATACTAAATTTAGGTCCCAAGGATAAAAAACATAAAATGTCATGTGGAATTTCGATGTTGGTGAGATTTTTTATCCATTTAGGGTTTGTATTTAATTTCATTTCAAATTCTTGTTCTTTAAGTCTATTTAATTTATTGATGTTATTATTTTTTATAAAATAAAAAATCTTATTGTAGGTTTTTGTTTGACGAAATGCAAAATTATTAAAAATATATTCTGATGTTAAATGTATTATTTCCGTTTTTAAAAAATTCAAATTATGTTCAAGGTATACAATTGTTTTTTGATTATTAGATATTTCAATATTAATGATTTTACTTCCTAACCTTAATATGAAATTGGTATTCTTCTTTATGTAGACATTTTGACGATATAAAAGGTCTATCAATGGAACAGTAGAATCAGTAATATGTTTCGGTGTGATTCCTTCTCGTCTACATCTTAGTAAAAAACATCTTCTATTGTATTCCTTCGCTAATTTCATCTTAGTTTTTGACCAATCTTTTAATGATTTAACAGCACATTTACCATAATTGTTTTCGATGTTCTTGTAAAACCCCATTATCTATAATTATATATAGAATAGTCTTTGCCGACTAATTAGGTATAAAACCAGAAATATTGGGGAAACGGCAAGTTTATAAAAGTGAACTCTTCTTACTAATTTAACAAGCTTTCGGAAACTTTTATTTCCATTATCATGTTCTAATATGGTCGAGCTTAGAGGGTGCTCTTCCGTGCTGTCCATCAATGAATCCATTGTTCACAAACACTCCCGAGTGGGTAGTTCAGGTGCTTGGTACGAAATACAAAAAAAACACAATTGTTTGAGATCAGTTCGGTCTTGCGAGTTGGTTGAGGGTTCGACGAACACTGTTCTTATTAATGCAAATATTGAAAAATCCAATTAATTCAGAATTACAATAATCTGACAAAACATATGTCAATAATAATAGATTCCAGTCACATTAGATGCTATATTATATATTGAACAAAACTTAATAAACGTAATCTAATTGACATATATTTAATTCTATATGACACTGACAACCCCGGGATTGTTAACCGGCGCGTTCACTATGTATCTCCGTAACACTTCCCCTCGTTGTATTTATAAAGTTATAGATCTAAACGTTTTGGCGGCCTTCTGTTTCTACTACTGCGGCGAACCACCACATCCTCCTTATGTTTCGGTTCGTTGATTTGAGGCACACTCTCGGCCGAATATCCTAGCAGAACATGTAATTGATAAAGACCATGTTATGGATTTTGAATCTGTTAATATTTTAGACATACAAACAAATACTAAAAAAAGACTTTTCTTAGAAATGGCTCACATATCACAAGAACCTTGTACTATTAACAAGAAGAGTGACCATAAGAATCTCAGTGATATTTATCACTACTTACTATCAATGGATCACAATAATAACATTTCAAATTTCAATTCTTAATTAATTTTTTAAAAAAACTTTTATAATAATTTGACATTATCATAACCTACACTCTCCATTTTTTGACATAATTTTTATAACTTATTAGAAGGAAAAAAATGAAATTGTTTATCTGTCATAATGACAATATTTCAATATTTTTTAAAAAATTCAAATACCAATTTTAGCATTTAATATATATTTACCATTTTATATCAATCCTCAATTTACTGTAACTTGATAATGGAAATAAAAGTTTCCGAAAGCTTGTTAAATTAGTAAGAAGAGTTCACTTTTATAAACTTGCCGTTTCCCCAATATTTCTGGTTTTATATATATATATATATATATACAAATCTCTTTGTAATATGCCCCATTGAAAATAAAAATTGACGTGTTTTGAGGAATTTTGCGATAAACCTTTATTTATCAAGTTACAGAATTTGTTCCAGTTAGACTTTCCACTCTGTATATCACCAGATTAAAAAAACAAGTGAGTGTGGGAGAAATAAAAAAGAGGTTGGTCTCAGTTCAACTTCAAAAGACAAGTGGATATCTGGGAAATCCCACAGAAATGAGGAAGTTCCCAGCACCAATCAAGGATCTTTATATTCTTCCTTCCACTTTATTGGTATGGTTATCGTATACATTTTTATTAGAAAACACAACCGTTCCATAGCCCCCATTCTCTATTTCAGCTGATTTGGGTAATTTGAATTACAGTAACTTTCCTTTCAACTTATCCAGTGTTTAAAACATTTTTGCACTATCATATTCTTAATTTCAAATATCAAAATCGGTGGAATGATCTTCAACTTTCTCATTTTCCCTTTGGGTCTTCTAGGATATGCTAAAACCGATATTTTCTTGCCACAACTTTATATTTGACAGCTAGATATGTGTAGTGACTAGTCATAAGTTTTTTAGTATTAGTAGTAAATAAGAAATATAGTTCTGTCAATCTGAAAATCAATGTTAGTGTATGTAGATATCCGTGTGAATTCTTCTGTAAAATATAACCAGTTTACGCCCATCAATATCATTTATACTACCTCGATCACAATAGTTTTGGCGACGAGTGTGAAACATAGAAAATTTGCGAAGTGGGACGTAAATTATCAAGCGCTAAAGAACCTCTTCAACATCGATTCAACAGTTATCACTTGACGGGAGAATTTTGTAATATTCGAAGCATTTCAATCGTACCTCGGGGCGTTTATATCAACAATTTCTGTTCAAATTGAAGACTAGATTGGTAAAATCAAGTAATTGAGTGGTCCAATGCATAAACTGGTCAAGTCCTCTTTTTGGCAAAATGAGTTGGGTTCATATTCTTACACAGTTTTAAATTCTGAATCTTCCACTGCATAAACCAGACCTCTAGGTTAGGTTAGGTTAGGTTTTTGATGAGTGGGTCTATAAGGCCCTCCACTGCGACTCGCAAGTTGTCTATTGTGGCTCACACCTATTCAGATTTCACCAAACAAATTCAACTTCTTAACAAAGCCAATTAGTTCATTTGGTGAATGATATTTCAGGTCCGAGGGCGAGAGAGAATCCCTGCCAAACATCAGATACCTGATTCGAGCCGCGGCGGGGCAGGCACAAATTATATGCTCTGCTGATTCATCATCTTCCAGACAAAGACGGCAGGTCGGATCTTCCGACAGTCCAAGTTTTAGCATATGATGATTCAGATGACAGTGGCCTGTTAAAAGACCTGTTAGACAACGTAGGTCATGCCTGCTATAGTCTAACATTTTTTTGGAGACATTCTTCGAAGGATGTATGAAAGCCTTTGAATGAACCAATCCTGGTAAATTATGCCAGAAGTCTAAAGCTCTTCTTGTCGTCCAGGTATTCAGTGTTTGTTTGGCAAAACTTATTGCGGTGCCAATTATTGGTTCTGGTCCGATAGAAACACGTACGGTACCCTCCCTTGCAAGAGAGTCTGACTTCTCGTTTCCTTCCATGCCAGAATGGCCAGGGATCCAGACCAGCAATACTTTATTGAGTTCTCCGATTAAGGAGAGTCTTCTTTGGCAGTCTAAAACCAATTTCGACGTTACACGGTGAGAGCTAAGTGCTTTCAAAGCCGCTTGGCTGTCCGATAAAATTTTTATTCTATTTATGAGATTGGCTTGCTCCAATCTCTCCACACATGAAACAATGGCGTAAATTTCCGCCTGGAATACGGTTGCATAGGATCCTAGAGAGGTTGAGATTTCTGTCCTAGGTCTGCGCCCGTATACACCTGCACCAGAGCCTGAGGGTGTTTTTGAACCGTCTGTGTCCATTCATCTCTATTTGGAATTAGGACGGTATAAGGCAGGCCGTAGTTTACTGTTGGAGGCATTATGTCAGAGGTCATTCCCAGAATACTGTGACTTTCAGTGTCCACTAGCATTCTGCTTCGTTCTGTATAAGCCTGATTTGTGCATTTAGAAATATGCACAATTCTGTAAGTTGTCCATCTAGCCTCTCTTTCCAAAAATATATGGAGAGGAGGTAGGTCCAGAAGGATTTCCATGGCTGCTGACGGTGTGGAGCTGATAGCACCAGTAATTGCCAGGCAAGCCTGTCTCTGTAAACCAAAGAGCTTTGCTTGGGCCGTTCGCTGTAAAGCTTTTGGCCACCAGGCAATAGCTCCATATGTGATCATTGGTCTAACGATCATCACATATATCCGGCTCCGGTACAAAAGAGCGATGTACATAATGGCGAGACCCATAACAGCGACCCCATTTGAGCGATTTATAAAACAGCGACAATTTAAAAACGCGACATAATAAAATAGCGATATACAAATGAGCGACATGATAAAACAGCGACTGGACAAAAACGCGATATTTAAAAATGGTGACCTACAAAAAAAATTAATAAAGTAATATTTAGAAAACAATTTTTCCTACGACCATATACGAAGATTAGATAAAATACATACACAGGAAAAATAGTGTACAAAAGTCGGGTTGAATATGAATGTCAGACTCGGTCATTGTCATATTCGGCTGCCCCTTGTACTACAATTTTCGAACTTTTGCTGGAAATATCACTTGTAACACTTGTCATGTAACATACTGTTTATGAACAAATGGAAAGCATATTTTAAAAAATATAAATAAACTCATATATTTATTGTGAGAAAACAAAAAAACAATACCATTAAACAAATCTAAAGTACTAAAATTAAAGCAATTGCCTGAAGATATTCTTTAACATTTCCAAATGTGTATTCTTTAACAATATTCTTCAAACGGTCTTTTTGTATAGTATATTTTTTTCTTGCCTCAGCTTCTCTAATACCAGATCGATATCTCGTGACAAATACTTCTGTTTTCTTTTGCTCGCTTTGAATGTGATCTAACAGTTTATGCACCGTTGGGTGCTGACAATCTAGGGCATTTTGGAATGCGTTATGCCAAGCCTCAATAGAATTGTTTGTTTTTGGAAGATTCCCTAACACCCTCTCGTATACATTCCATATTGTAATTTGAAATTTTGGTTTGACCTGATGAAGCCTCCTTCCGACATAATTTTCTTCCCAGTATGCTACAATGGGGTCCAGCTCACGGGGAAAATCTTCTTGGATAATTTCCATAGCAAATTGCACATCTTTTGGGGGTACGAAACTTAGTGCTAAGAGCATTTTGCAAAAAATTCTTACATCTTCTCGTTCTTTGTAGAGAGCAGTCATACCTTTTTTTTGGATGTTCCTCCAGAGACTTTGAGAAAGATGAAAATGACATCCCACAAGGTCGACATTCGGGAAAACGGCTTTTAAAGAATTAATTGATGCCAACTCAAAATCTGTCACAATACTGTCAGGACTGACTGCTGATTCCAACTCTTTGATTTTACTAAAAACTTGGCTGTAACTGTCGAACTTCTTGTCTTCTAGTAATGTATACAACATTGGAAGCGCTTTGTTATCTATGAGCGTGTGAATGGTGTATAATTGCAAAAAGCATTGTGGCGCAACTTTAAAGGTACCGTCAACCGCCCAATTTTTGAATTCTGCTAATAATTTTAGGTTGGAGTGTGTACCAAACAACAAAATTCTGGAATTTAAATCTTCTCCAGAGTCATACAAAAGAAATAGGTCTCCATTGCTCGTTATTTTGTGTTTCCCCAAAATACTAACCTCAGATGCAGATATAAAATTTGTTGATGTTCCTTCACCGTATGCCCTTTGTCTATTAATAATCTTTTTGGAAGCATTATATGGAGGTAATTGCACCATTTCTTCTGCGCTTGAGTTGCTAAAACTAGAGTTGATGATGCTTCTCGGCCGAATCTCTAATGCTTCTTTCGCTTTTGTTCTTATTTTGCTTTTATATTGATCAATTTTGTATTGCGCCGGATTCGGAGCATGATTATGGGGTGTCGTTTTTCTTGTTTTTCCAGTTATAGTTTCACGTATCAACCTTCCTTTGCAACCCGTTTTGGAGCATCTCCAATTAGTAGTTTCAATAAACGATTTATCTTTTCGGTAACGATAACCCTCGTGGAATAGAACAGGCTTATTTTTTTGCGACAGACTTTCCATATTTTCAATTTGACATTGACGATGACAATCGCTGTTTTTACTTCATATCGCTCTTTTTTATATCGCTAATTTGTACTATCGCTTTTTTGTAATGTCGCTATTTTGTCTATCGCTGTTTTTTAATATCGCGATTTTATAGTCACTATATCGTACATCGCTCTTTTGTACCGGAGCCCATATATCCAATAGATTTGTTTGGGTCCCAAGCCCCAAGATTTTCCACAGATCCTACGACATGTCCACAAGGATAATCTGGCCTTATGGATAACTTTTTCCAAGTGAGCGTTCCAAGTAAGTTTCATATCTAGGATAATCCCCAAATATTTTACTTCCGCTGCAAATGGAATAACCTCACCATTTTAGGAAAGTGGTGGAATATCCTCCAACTTTCTTTTCCTAGTGAAGGGAACTATTACAGTTTTACCAGGGTTAACAGACATCTGTTCCCTCTGACACCAACTGTGGACATCGTCCAACATCTTTTGGAGGGTATTATATGCTACCCTTCCTGACTTGGTCCTTGCCAAGATGACAAGGTCGTCTGCATACGCTTGCAGTTCTACCCCTCTTCTTTCGAGAGCGCTAAGCAAGTTATCCATCAAGAGTGATCATAGTAGGGGAGATAGTACTCCGCCTTGTGGGCAGCCCCTGGAAACCTTAAAGCTAATGGTCTCGTCCTGAAGAGATGTAGTGGCTGCCCTATTAGTGAGCATGGCATATATCCAACCGGTAATGGTTGGTTTGATGCCCTTTTCAGTCAAAGCTGAACCACTGGAGGTCGGTAGTGCATTGTAAAATGCTCCTTAAATGTCAAGAAATATGGCCACCGCAATCTCCTTGTTGTTAAGGGATTGTGTGATTTTCTCAACAAGGTTGTGTAATGCTAAATCTGTTGATTTGCCAGTTTGATAAGCATATTGGTGGATGCTCAGGGGGAATTATATAAAGCTACCCGCCTGATGTAGCAATCCAGTGCTTTTTCAAGTCCTTTGAGCAGGAAAGATGTTAGGCTAATTGGTCTGACCGATTTAGGGTGTGGGTCTGTGCGGCCCACTTTCGGTATATATACCACCCTAGCCGTCAACCAACTGGGTGGTATGTAATTCCACGCCAGACTAGCTCTATACAGTTTAATGAGGATGGGTAAAAGTAATTCCAGTCCGTTTTGCAGCAGAGCTGGAAATATTCCATCCCAGGAGATTTGAAAGGCTGAAAAGATTTGATTGCCCATTCAACTACTGGTGCTGTGATAACTTCCTTGGCGGCCTCCCAATCGATCTTTTTGGCCGCCTTGCGCCCTCAAAGAGCGGAGGTCGATTGTTATCCAGAGTCAAACTTCCAGGAAAGTGATTTTTAATCAAAAGCTCTAAGGTTTCTTTTCTAGAGGTCGTGAAAGTGCCATCAGGTCGCTTCATCGACCCAATCTCGGCAATCGACTCTTTAGAGAGAATCTTGTGGATTCTAGTACTACGAGGTATATCAGAAATACTCTCACAGAACTTTTTCCAAGACTCCCGCTTCGCCTTTCTGATTTCTTTATTGTAACTTGTTAGAGTAGTTCTATAAAGCTCCCAGTTGCCTGACTCTTTAGCTCGGTTAAATGGTCGTCGAACTTCTTTTCTTCGCTTTTCTAGGCATTTGTTCCACCAAGTAGAGTTGCGATTATCTCTTTTAGTCTTGAGTGGACAGTTTTCATGATAGGAGAAGATCACTGCTTCGCGAAGTTTTTCCGCTGCAGTATCTATCCCATCACAACTGTTAATTGTGGTGAAACCATCCTCAATGTACAGTTGAAAGGAATTTTTATATCCAGTCCAATCAGTAGCTTTTGAGTCGCGATATTCCACTACTGGCCTCTGGCCTATTTCAATGTTGAATTGAATATGTCCATGATCTGAACACGAAAGTTCAGTAGATACAGCCCAATGCTGTATCTTATTGCTCAGAAAGTTTGAGCTGATAGTTAAGTCTAATACCTATGATCTGTTTCTAGTTACAAAGGTTGATTCGGAGCCCTTATTAATAACAGATAGCCCTTCCCCTAGTATATAATCAAAGAGTAACTCACCTCTGCGATTTATATTCGTGCTGCCCCACGATGTATGGTGTGAATTGGCGTCACAGCCCATGACTAACTGAAGTCCGTTCTGCTTGCTATAGTCGATTAATCGCCGTATGGCAAGAAGGGGTACAGTATCCATGTATCCTGGGAAGTATGCAGAGCAGGCGACTATGTTTGTCATACCATTTTTCTCCGGTAAGTACATCTGGATGGCTACTACATCTGGAGTGCAAAAGCCTGTAGGCAAAAAATAAATAATATTTTTCCTGATGAGTAGACATGCTCTAGGTTTCACCCCAGGGCAGACTATTACCTCACCAGGAATATTGCTGAGACCGGTTACTCGGTCTGTGTTTCCTGTCCATGGTTCTTGCGGGAAGGCAAGGTCGATTAATTCGTCCTTGAACCTTTTGCCAATGATATAAGAAGCGGCCTTGGCATGCTGTAAGTTTGCCTGTAAACAATTGAATGTGGCAGAGTACCGCAGGCAAACTTATATCTCCTCAAATATTGGAAGGATCAGTCGGTGGGTCAATTAAGACGCCACCATCTGCTCCTGCCAATGATGAGGCTGTGTTTGGTGCAGACGACGAGGTTTGATCACCTTTCGTCGCCGGCCCAGCTGGTTTTTTTGGTGCCTTTGTCGAGGCCATGACGGTCTTCGATTTCAGGACACCAGGTCCAGTCTCTTTTGCTGGTTTCCTAGAAGAGACGATAGCCGTCTTCATCTTGGGAAATCCAGCTTTCCCAGCTTTTGGTTGGCTGGTGCCTTGGCTACGTGCCGGCGGTGCACTACCCCTAAGCTTGTGAGGAGTTTTGGTTCTCCTCACTGCCGCCGGGGGTTTTACGCTCGGCCCCGGGCCGTGGATTTTCTCAGATCCTTTCGAGGGACCCGGTTTTGCTGCCTGTTGGGAGGAAGACCGGGTTTTAGGGCGGAAAACAACCTGCCCTCATCAGGTATGTAAGCCACACAGATGTGTGGCTTTGGAAGTTGGTCACCCAAGACGCATCTCAGGGCGGCACCATCCCATGGTTGAAGGGTATTGACTACTCCAGTCAACCACAAAACACTCTCCTGATCTACACAGGTAACCTGCAGCCATCCAGGCCGGAATGTACAGCTCTGGAACTGCACTTGTGGACCACCTTCCGGAATATCCTCTACAGCGGACATAATAGCGTACTGAAGAGATTCCAGTTGGTTGGTCGTTATGGAGGTTGTCGGATGTTCAAGGTGTAATATTCCCACCTTGATGCCGGATACAGCCTGCCCATAAGAGGGTTTTTGTAAGTCAATTTTATCTGACGTTACAACTGATTCAGCCGAGCAGGGCTTTTTTGCCTCTTGTCCGGGTGAGTCATCATTAGAGCGTAAGCGCTTGCTTGAACCAGCCACAGAGGGAATATTCTTCACCCCTTGCGGCTGATCCTGCTTCCGCTGCTCTAGAATTTGGTTAAAGGCGGATTGGTAAGGTACCCCGCTCTTGAGGAGGCGACTGAGTCGCTTCCTGGCTGCACCTCCTAGTTTCCTAGGACTGCTCTCAGGAGTTGGAGAGCTAAGGAGATCTTGTTTCTGATCTGAGGTTACAGGGAGGTCAGTTGGAGCCGATTGATCGACTTCCATCTCCTCTGTAGATTCCAGATTATTTTTTTGTTTTGTTTCTTCCATAAAAAGTCCCACGAGTAGCTAGGGAAAAGATGTCCATCACGGCAGAGCCCTGCATTACCGTGACAAGGCTTACTTACGATGAGAGGGCGCCTAGTATCTCGAAGGTTCCGTTAGTGACAAATGATAGGCTCACTGTCATACATCCCCTCGGCACGGATACACACACCTTAGGATTAAGCCAAAACCGTTGGGATGTCATTTAGTCAAAGAATAACAGCACCAAAAATGATCCTGTTATTCCCATTACCAGCGGTGCTAACGTGGAAGCAGACACCCGATAGCTGAATTTGCCCGCCATTCCATAACCTAAGCTAACATACATGCAAAAGCAGCAAGCAGTAGCTCATTCAGTGCAACAATGAGCAAAGACAGCCAACCCCGCCAACCAGACCTCTAACATGGGAACTAGAGTGTATAATTGGTTGCCTACAATTTAATACTTTGCATAAACCGGTCAAGTCCTGGACTTGACTGGTTTTTTCACAGTGCTGTCAGTCAAGATATTATGATTCATGAATGTGTTACTGTTATGGAGGGTAGAAGGAAGGAGAACCGTCTGTATGGGGGACAAGTTTAAAAAGTGTCCACCTGTAAACAGCAAATTATAATTCGAAGATTTACCGAAATGGCGCTCGTGTAGCTAATGGAAATGATGTGAATTTAGCATGTTAATGTAAATTTGGAATTATATTTCATATGTATGTTTGTCTATGATATAATAATTTAAAAAGACACGCTGTAATAAACTGGAACTATTTCTTTTCTTTTTTAATTTTCTATCTTACTCTAATTATTCATGGCGCTGTTTTTAAAATCTTTCCACTTGCTACTATGGCGCCACCTCAATTTGCTCCCTTTCGATGGACACTTTTTAATACATTCAGATGGTTCTCCTTTCTTCTACCCTCCATAGTTACTGTTGACAACAAAAAGAAAGTGGCATTTGCGGATGAAGTTGACTCTCCAGCTGAAGAGCATCAGCAGGTACCAGACGTTGGCAACTTGGTCACAATTCGAGCAGGACCAAGCCAACGTCCAGAGTAATCGACGCCTGCTCGTCCTTCAGCCTCTCCACCCAATGAAGACCAACAGCCACGTCGTCCTGCCAGGTCTCATCGCTTGCCTCAATATCTCAAGAGGCTATATCCTAGACTGAAATAGTTCAAGTGTGGGAGAATTGTAGAGACTAGTCATAACTTGTTTAGTATTAGTAGTAAGTAAGAAATATAGTTCTGTCAATCTGTCAGTCAATGTTAATGTATGAAGATATCCGTGCAAATTCTTCTGTAAAATATAAACCAGTTCACGCCCATCAATATCATTTATACTACCTCATTCACAATAGTATGTATAGATCGAAGATAATACAATTAATACTATCATAACACCTCACAAAGTTTTGAAAAATATTTTTCAAAGAACAATGACCATTCAGCTGAGAAGAAACATCTAATTCTCGGGCTATATGCCCCGACAGACATTGAATTACACTTCTAAGTTAAACGGGGTTGGTATATCTGCAAGATATAAACAACCATTCTAGTTTGTAATTAGAAAGGACAACATCACTTGTAGACCGGTTTCGGCGTATTTGCGCCTCATCAGTTCAACTCTGAGAGCATAATCCTGGAGTTGAGGCAACGCTGAAATCACATCAATATATTAACCCAAGTGAAAGAAATCTTAATAATGTGATAACAGCGACATTCACTAAAATATCTGTTGTGTCCCCTTTTTCTACTTATTAGTTCCTGTGGAACGTTTCAGAAAATGGTAATTTCTTTAGTCCCACTTCGTGTAGGAATTCAAGGCCATCCGTGTGCTTCAGTTTAGGTAGGTGTCCTGTATTCCGTTTGTATGAGAATGGAGGTTCCTCCTTTGATTCCACAGAACCTATATTCTTCTTTTTCCACTAGCTTGAGATTTTTGAGGTGCCCCTTCAGGCGACACTGTTCTGTTAGAATACACTTGAGTAGGCTTACTCTAGCTGAGGCAATCATTTGTTCTCACCTGGTTGTAGTTTCCAAGGAGTATTTTTTATTTTACCAGCCCTAGCTCTTTCCATTGGTCATATTTTCTCTTTTTTTCGGCATTGCCTATTTCTTCCAATATTATATTGGTGCTGATTCCGCAAAAGAGTTCCGGCCCTCGAAAGGGTGTATTATTTCCTCTCTTTGCTATCCCATTCATTTATATTCGAGTGTGTCCTGGAACCCACTGAAAGGAGACAATGCTGTTCTCGCCTAGTTCATGAAGTTTTTCTAAGAATTCTGAAACCTTCCAAGCCTGATTATACAAGAGCACAGTGATCAATTTTCAATGGTATACAACCATTCATTGCGAAAGGTTTTTAGTAAAAAAATAATTTGTCAATTCCCACATACAGGGTGAGTTATTAATGCGATCAAGTCCTCTTGTGAATCCTCAAAGATATTCGAATGAAATTTTCATTGATTGTAGCCAACCTGAAGGCCCATATTTGAAAATTAGTCGCAATTCTACAGCGTGTTCCAAAACGCCGTACCAGATCAAAGGTACATTTTTTTAAATTTTAAACCAAATTAGGAATCTGCTTGACTTTTCTATGGCAATGATATGAGGTAGTAGGTTATACAGTGTGTTTAAAAAGTTCTGACCAATTGTTCCTGAAAATCGTAATAATAATTTAGAGTATGGCAAAGTAACTTTCATTTACCGATATAAAATACAGGGTGACCCATTTAAAAAAATTGTGAAACCGATGTATTCGATTTTGGACCTGCCCTGTATACGGTTTCTTAGACATGGAAGCAGGACTAGTAAATGATGATACTAGAAGACCATCACAGACGTATGGCTGTAACAGATTAATTTCAAATTGTGCAGTTTAATTTTAAGTTGAACTTATTAGGATTTTCAGGAAAAAGTGGACAGAACTTTTTAAATACACTCTGTAACCTACTATAACCTTATATCGTTGTAATGGAGAAGTCAAGCAGAGTTCAAATTTGAAGTAAAATCCCATGGGTGTCCCATTCAAAAAAATGTAACTTTGATCTGGCACGGCGTTCTGGAACACGCAGTACAATTGCGACTGAATCTGAAATTTGGCCCTTTAGGCTGGCTACAATTGGTAAAAATTGTATGCGAATATCTTCGAGGATTTACAATATATTGGACTTTGTCGCACTAATGAATCATCCTGTATATAAGCACTTAATTGGTTCCAAGCGTTTTACGACGCTCAAACTTCTAATGCTTACGAAATTTGTCAAAATTGTATCAACAGGATGAACCAAAAGGTTAAAAAATCGTGTTTCTTTCCATAGTTACCTCCAAAGCTTTCCAGTGGTTATATTGGATAATTCCACCCACGATCTACTGAAATCTTTTTTAATTAAAATCCTGTACCTTCGATTCTTTTGTATCTTCTAAATTTAAGAAATCTACGTCACTTAAATGCTCTGACATTTGCCTTCTTTGTATACTATATCTCCCTGTTTTTTACAATCAGACTTATTTTCATCTATTGGATCTTTAATATTTTCCCTCATGTTATCAATTCATCTGTAAGTTGTCTTTGTCAGAGTCAATACAAATAATATTTCCTTCTACTTCTTTTAAATAGATTCAAAAGCATGCAGTTTGGATAATATTAAAAAATATATCTTATTCCATATAAAAACCATCCTGAAACGTTTGCTATTAAATAAATACCAATTTTTCATATTCTCCTGCTGTCATTACATTTCTGATTCTTTTGTATTCTTCAGTTGAGAATTATGGCACAATAAAACATTATCGACACTTTACAGAGATACTGTTGTACTTTTTATTTGAGTTTTCTTTTGCTTCTCCTACTTTTCTAGATATATACCTTGCTCTATTTATAATAGGATTAGATTCGAGAAGGTTTACGAGGAATGGTTCGCTTAAAAAGTGGATTACTCAAAAGCAGTGTTATTTTTCCGACTCAAAGTGTACTTCGCAAAGTTTCTTATTAAAATTTCTCCGATTATTGAGAGTTAGTAGTATTTAACGACATTTTGGACCAAAACAAAATATTATTTATATTCACACCATCACATAATGTAACAGAACGTTTTAGAGCATATTTTCGACGTCACTGGTATATGTGGAGCTCGATTTTATTTCCCTCCAGCATTTAAGAATTATGTACAACTTGTTTTTCGAGTAAACTCACCATGGCGTTATATTTTATTATTTTTGATGGGGAATAGAACCACAAAGTTTTTGATATTTTGATTTTCAATAATTAGGTTGCGTTTCAGTTGCCGTTATCAACAATTTTTTTTACCCTATTTGACGCTTATAAAAACTTCGACAACAAGACAATTAATGAAAATATTTTTAAGTTTGGGAATGCAAAAAATTTCTCAAATTTTCCTTAGTGTAAACTTGCCCTTGGTAGCATAAGGACGTGTCGACGATGGCTTCTGATTTATCATGTTTGCTGCGATAAGAAACTATAATAAACAAAACGGTAGTTTTTTACCGAATAAATAGGCCGGGTGCCGGGTACCTAATTGCACGCGACAAAAATAGTGTCACATATGAACAGAAAATTACCAGTAGCGTTTCATCTTTTATAAGAGGAACAACAGTACCAAACCCCAGTAATTGTGAACATTAGTACTTCAGTCATCAACAAAACTCCTCCTCCTACGCTTACAACAAGAAAAACTGACTGGAAGGAATTTAAAAATAACATAAAACAAAGTATAAATTTAAACATAAGAATAAAATCCTCACCAGATCTTGATGAGGCAGCTCAGTACGTCACTAAACTAGTACAAAATGCAGCGTGGCAGTCTACTCCGCACAACAGTCAGGATACAAATGGTAATTCCTCCAGCGTACCACTGTATATCAGACAACTTATAACCGAGAAACACCGAGCAAGAAGAATTTGGCAACGTTCACGAAATATTCTAGACCTGTCGCAAATTATGATACGACTATGTTTCAATGAATGTAAAATGATCAAAATGTGCAGGAACAGTATTGATTTAAATCAAAACTCCAACTAAAGTTTGAGAATATATATTAAAAAGTCATTCTGACAAATCTCTTTTTTTTACAACAAAAACTATGTACATACCGCGTTGCTAACCAGAATCAACGTATGTGATTACATTAGTTAGTTTATACAAGTCTATGGCATAAATATTATTAATGCTACGACAAACCACTCATTACTTAGCATGAGCATAAAGCACAGAAACATTTGTACCCAGTTGATGATTTCATTATTATGAAATTTCAACAAGACCAACATAACTACAATCGGCTCAGTAGAGAACTAAAGACATCACTCCAAGATGCCCAAAGCAACCCCTTCGAACAATACATAACAAGTCTATCTGTTGACGACCACACAAAAAAATTGAAAAGACCACAAATACATGTACCTCCAATCCGTAAACAAAACGGAGAATGGGCCCGCTATCCTAAAGAAAAGGTGACCTTATTTGCTGAATACCTAACAGAAGTATTCATACCTGATGATGACAAGGTAGATCAAGAGATGGAGATATTCCCAGACGCTAGCTGCCAAATGTTTCTACCTATCAAATATTTCTCTCCTGAAGAAGTCAAAGAAGAAATAAGCAAGCTGAACCCTCGAAAGGCTCCTGGTTATGATCTAATACAGGACAGGACAAATATTGAAACAACTACCCAGAGGAGCAATCATCTTACTGACGACCATATTCAACAGAATCATAAGTCTAGCTTGTTACCCCACAATCTGGAAGTACGCTGGAATCATAATGATTCCCAAGCCAGGTAAATCTCCACACGAACGAACGTCATACAGACCTATCAGTCTATTACCTACAACAAGTAAAGTTCTTGAAAGACTGTTACTGAAAAGGATCAACCAAGAACATGACCTACACACACTCCTTCCATTCATCAATTTGGTTTCCGAGAGCACCTCTCTACCACGGAACAAGTCCACAGGATAGTCAATGAAATCGCTAAGAGTCTCGAAGAAAAGCTGCAACGCAGTATTCCTTGATATCTCACAAGCCTTCGACAAAGTATGGTGTAGACACCCTATAGATCATTGTACTAATTTCAATAGTTAGCTGACTTAACAATTAAATTAAAATATATTTAGATTATTTAATAATCATAGACACGAGTATTATTGGTACGTGACTTTATTCAAAACTATAATAAATTACTTATAGATGGTCTTCCGAAAATAAAGGTTGAATATAATTAGACTTTGTGCTTAAACATCAACTTGATGTTTATGATAAAATATATATTCATACTGACATTGCATTCTTATTACTAATGAAGGTATTTGTAAAAGTGTGGTTTTACAAGAAGAATTTTAAAAATAAATAGTAAAAGTACAAAAGGACTTTTAATCCACCATATGGCGATCCTGACAAAAGGACCTTAGCAAGAGTGGTATATTGAGATGGGACAAACGGACTCGACACATCAGCAAGTGAAAGAAACAGGAGTGGTGAGTTCCAACTTTATCGTTCAAGAAAATGCTATCTCAATTTCTGGAGAAGTAAGGATTTTGGTTTATATCCTAGTGATAGTTATTGTCCTGAAATTTTGTGTTTCGCTGTGGAAGACTCACCGAAGGGTAATTGAAAGGAATATACGAAGAGACATAGCAAGGTCCAGAACAAGTGTTGTGTAGACAGTGAAAAGGTGTTGGTGATGGTTATTACCCTGAAAATTACTATTTTACTGTGGAAGACTCATCGGAGAGTAATCGAAAGGAACACATGGAGAGACATAGTGAGATCCAGAACAAGTGTTGTGTAGAGAGTGGAAATATTTTGGGTAATATTTTATTTTTGTAACCGACATATTATTATTTTATGCTAATTTTTTTTCTCTCTTATATTTATCCACTTATTCATTTATATTGGTTTATTGAGCTATGAAATTTTTGTATTTTGTTTGTCGTCCTTATCGTTTGGCAATTTGGTCTATTCAGTAGTGTCAGTACGGTAAATGTCTTCCTCATGGGAACAACTAATCATTAAATTAAATATTTTGACGGAAGACATCAAAGGTCAAGCAAAAAGGGCAATTAAAAAGAAAGTTCCAAAAGGGGAAAGTTCTAAGATAGATATACAAAAAAATCTAACTAAGTTATTTAATGCTTTTACGCATACTGTAGCACTTGAATGGGATAATTTAGACAATACTCAGAAATCAACTTCTAATGTAAAATTTCAAATAATAAGGGATAAAGTAGTTCAATCATTTCAGGTTTTGAAATATAAAGTAAGAGTACCTACCTCTTGTTTACAATTGATTGATATTAACATTTTGGAGGAAGATAGTGACATGTATTTACTTTTGACCTATCTCTTTCGAATTTTGTTACTCTTTATTCTGACATAATGGACTGTATGTGTACTTTTATTGTAGATACAGTGGCAAATATTTCAATATTTAAGGAAAAATGGACTTTTTTTATCTTTCACAAATAAGTAATACAAATTGTAATATAAAAATTAAAGGAGTCACAGAGGGTTCTGTACAATCTCTAGGCACAATTGACACAGTACTTTTTATAAATGACTATTCAGTACAACATACATTTCATGTGGTTCCTGATAATTTCCCTATTCCCGCTAACGCAATTTTAGGCAGAGATTTCATCTCAAACTTCAATTGTAATTCAGATTACTCTCAATGGTTGTTATCATTAAATGTGGGTAGTGAAATATTAACAATTCCTATATATAATAGTCCGGACGATGATGTAGTAGTAATACCGCCAAGATGTGAAGTAGTAAGATTAATTGGCAAATTTAAAAATTTAAGGCAGGATGTTGTAGTTGAACAACAGGAATTAACTACGGGGATATTTGTTGCTAGGGGTATAGTTTCGAGGGAAAATCCGTTTGTAAGAATACTTAATTCAACAAACGAAAGTGTATCAGCTTCAATGAAAACATTAAAGACAATAGAATTAGATAGATTTCATATTATACAATATTAACGAAGAAAAGCATAATAGAAGTCAAGAATTGTTTCAGTCATTAGATCAAAATGTGTCCGATTATGTAAAAACAGATTTTTTAAAATTGTGTGATCAATTTTCCGATATATAACAAATTTATCGGATTTGCTTTAAAAAACGTTATATTAACGTGTTATAATTTCTATTCTCAGAAAATAGCATTAAACGATCATTCACCAGTTTATATTAAAAATTATAGAACACCTCATGCCCATACGGCAGAAATTACCTCACAAGTGCAAAATATGATCAAAAATGGTATAATAGAACAATCCACGTCTCCATATAACAGTCCAGTATTGCTAGTGCCTAAAAAGTCTCAAACAGGAGATAAGGCATGGAGACTATGTATAGATTTGAGGCAATTAAATAAGAAAATTACACCCGATAAATTTCCGTTACCAAGAATTGACTCTATATTATTAGATCAACTAGGTAGGGCCAAATGATTTTCTGTGCTAGATTTAATTCCGGGGTTTCATCAAATTCCTTTGGACGGGGATTCGAGAGATCTTACGTCATTTAGTACTGAATATGGGTCATACAGGATTACCAGATTACCTTTTGGATTGAATATAAGTCCAAACAGTTTTCAAAGGATGATGACAATGGCATTTACTGGGTTAACGCCAGAAAAAGCTTTTCTGTACATAGATGACTTAATAGTTATAGGATGCGCAGAAAATCATCACTTGAAAAACCTAAAACACGTATTCGAAACTTGTAGAAAATTCAATTTAAAATTGAACCCACAAAAATGTAAATTTTTTAGTAAGGAAGTCGCTTATCTTGGTCATCTTTTATCGGATAAGGGAGTCTTGCCAGACAAATCTAAGTATGATGTTGTGCAACGATACCCGGTACCGACAACAGCTGATGAGGTTAAGCGATTCGTAGCGTTTTGTAATTACTATTGAAGATTTATCCCGCAGTTTGCAGACATTTGTTTACCTTTAAATTCATTGACGAGAAAGAACGTAAAGTTTAATTGGACAAATGATTGTCAAACTGCATTCGAAAAAATTTAAAATTCATTAATTAACCCCCCCAATTTTGCAGTATCCGGATTTTACTAAACAGTTTGACAGTTTGACAGTTTGACAGTTTGACAACCGACGCTTCTAATACGGCTTGTTCTGCCATACCTACTCAAAATTTTAATGGGATAGATTTACCTATAGCATTTGCATCACGGGGCTTTTCAAAAAGTGAATTCAACAAACCAATTATTCTGAAAGAGCTTACAGCCATACATTGGGGTATTAAACATTTCAGATTTTATCTGTATGGAGCGCCTAAATTCTTAGTTAAAACTGACCATAAACCGTTGCAACATTTATGTTCAATGAAAGATCCAACTTCAAAATTAACTAGGATTAGATTAGATTTAAAGGAATATGACTTTGAGATTGAATATATAAAGGGCGCAGACAATGTGGCTGATTCGCTCTCAAGGATATCTATAACTGACCTTAAACAAATCCATCAGAGTAATAAACAAATATTAGCGAACACGAGATCAATGACTAAGCAAAACAACAAAAAAGATAACCTAACACAAGTCAGGGGTAAACATGTAGAAAGTAATAAGAGTAACAATAAAATTTATAAAGCTAGTAATTCCCTAGACGTATTAGGATTGCCTATCTTACGTTTTGAGTTAAAGCCGACATCACTGAGGATGGTCGTACGGCTTAAAAAGAAAATGCTCATTAATACACGTATTGATATTGTAAATGACAACTTTGATTTGGGTCAAACGTTGTCTCAGTTAGACGAACTGGCAGTAATTAATAACGTGAGTAAAGTGAAATTATTTAATAATGATAAAGTATTTTTACGGTGCACCGAAAGTATATTAAAAAGTGTGGACAATAAAGTATTAAAACAATTGCATATAGTAATTTGTGAAGTACCAAAAAAGGTAACAAGTAAGGATGAAATAAATGACTTACTGACAAAATATCACAATGATCCACTCTTAGGAGGGCATTGTGGACAGAAACGGTTACTTAAGAAACTTAAAAACTTGTATAGATGGAAAAAGATGTCAAAAACAGTGGCTGATTTTGTGAAATCATGCCACAAGTGTCAAATTAACAAATCCAGAATAACTCATTTAGAGCCATTAGTTATAACTCCTACTCCGCAAGAAGCATTTGACATAGTGTGTATAGATACAGTTGGTCCTTTCTTGAAATCTAATTCTAATAATGTTTACGCGGTGACTATTCAATGTAAACTTACGAAGTTCGTAGTCATGATACATATTCCTAATAAGGAAGCGAAGACAGTAGCCAACGCAATTTTTGAACCATTTATTTTAATATACGGGCCGATGAAAGAAATCAGAACTGACATGGGGCTGGAATATAAGAACGAATTAATAACAAACATCTCTAAATTATTGAATATAAAACATAATATTTCAACAGCATATCACAGCGAAACTATAGGTGGATGTGAAAGAAATCGTAGGGTTTACAATGAATATGTCAGAAGTTACATAAACGAGACACACACAGACTGGGACGTATGGTGTGAATATTATGCTTTTTGTTACAATACAACACCAAGTTCGTATCACAATTATACACCTTTTGAACTTATATATGGGAGACGATGTAATCTTCCAGAGGAATTAGTTAATGGGAACATTGAATCAATTTATAATATTGACGCTTATGAACAAGAGATAAGGTATAGGTTACAGACAGCGCATAAACGTGCTAAATTATTCCTAGAAAAAAGTAAAGAAATTAGAAAAAAGTCATGGGATTTAAATATAAATCAAATTCACTTGAATAAAGGGGACGAAGTGACTCTAAAAAATGAGAATGCTGATAAATTAGATGCTAGGTATAGTGGACCGTACATCGTACTTGATACAATAGGCTCTATTTGCATTATACAAGCGAGGAATGGCAAACAAAGTACCGTTCACAAAAATAGGTTACAAAAGTACTATCCTAAATAAATTTTAAAAAGCTGTGAATATATATGTATAACTTATTGACTTTATTTTTATTTATTAGTGCTAATTTACAATTCTCATTTATAGTATAGGTTATTGGTACCCAAAAATCAACATATGTTGTATATTTGTATTTATATTGTTTATATTTTTCTCTGTAGTAATAATACACTTATTTTTATCTATTTATATGGTTTACTTAGATACAATATATGTATAATCTTTTTTTTTAATGCAAAGAGCATCTAAAAGTAATAAGTAGTTAAATTGCCTAATCATTTGTTTACCATTTTTTTCGAGTCAAATTCAAGATAGTATCTTATTACGCAATATGACACATTGTGTCAGCAAATAATCACTTACCTACATTAATAGTGTTTAAATTGAGATTTCAGCGTTAGTTAGTTAAGAGACGAAATTCCAGGTTTGATCACCCTATAATTTTGACCTTCAAAGGGTGGGCATGTAGACACCCTGTAGTCATTGTACTAATTTCAATAGTTAGCTGACTTAACAATTAAATTAAAATATATTTAGATTATTTAATAAACATAGACACGAGTATTATCGGTACGTGACTTTATTAAAAACTATAATAAATTACTTATAGATGATCTTCCGAAAATATAGGTTGAATATAATTAGACTTTGTGCTTAAACATTAACTCGTTGTTTATGATAAAATATATATTCATACTGAGAATGCATTTTTATTACTAATGAAGGTATTTGTAAAAGTGTGGTTTTACAAGAAGAGTTTTAAAAATAAATAGTAAAAGTACAAAAGGACTTTTAATCCACCATAATGGCCTCCAGGCCTTCTCTTTAAACTAAAAAACACCCTTTCCCATAACTTTTACCTGCTCCTTAAATACTACTTAACTGATAGAAAAATGCCAAATTACGTTGTATAAAATCATACAAAGTTCCTTTATTATGTTTTTTACAACGGCTGTTTGTGAAAATTAACTCAATGTAGGACCACCTCTGGCTCGCCCTAAAGCTGTTACTCGATTTGGGAGACTTCCTATTGAATCATTCATGAACTGGGTTGAATACCTGCCCAGATGCAATGCGTTAGCTAATTGGTGTAATGTTTGTGGAGGCTGTTCAAGTCGATTTAATTTCCTGGACATTTCAGCCCAAACATGCTCGATGCAATTTATAGCTGGTGAGCAGGGTGGCCACTCCATCCTAGTAAACCCATGATGTTCTACCCGGTCGTTCACAAAACTTGCTCGGTGAGGATGAGAATTATCATCATTAAAAACAAATCTTGCGCCTATGGGAAGGGAAGGAGAATTCGTATGTAGGATGTGGTTGGATAGTCAATTATCCTTCAGAACACACATGTTAAAGGCGGCAGAGAAGGGGAAAGTGAGGGAGGTGTGGCTGGGGAGATTGATGTGTAATGTGAAGGGGCCGGGAGAGTGGAAGAGGAGGATAATTGGTAGTACGGTAGAGCAGAGTATGCTGTACGGTGCGGAGGTGTGGGGTGAAAGAGCGGGAGTGAATGCGAGGGTTAGGGCACTCCTGTTGGTGCAGAGGGGAATGTTGCTGAGGGTGGTGCAGTGGTACAGGACAGTGGGTGGACTGGCAGCAGAGGTGCTGGGAAGGACCTACCCATTGAACGTGATGGCTAGAGCCAGAAATAAACGCTGGAGGGGTGCGACCAGAGAGGAAGTACAGGATGGAGGAGGAAATGGAGAGAAGGTGAGAGGAGTATGAGGGCGCGCTAAAAGGAGTGATTGGGAAAAGGAGAGATTGGATGTACTGAGAATTCGGGGAGGTGAACCTCCACATGATTGAAAAAAGAGAGACTGGAGTGTGCGAGAGGTGTGAAGTGGAGGATGATGTGGTGCATGTGTTTAGATGCTGAAGGAACGAGGAAGTGCTAAAGAAGTTGGAGAGGAAACTAGGGGAGGCGATGTATTGGGAGAATATGGTAGAGATAATGTTGAGGGGGAAGGAGGCATGGATGGAGGTAAGTGGCGTAGTAGAAAGCTTGGTTAGGGGGAGAGAACGACTCGATATGGCATGAGAGGTAGGAGTGAAAGTTAGGGAGGGACCGCGAGGGACCACCGCCCGTCTAGAAGTATGCTAGGGTAGTGATTCTGAGGCAGGGGTAGCGGCGAGTTTGAGGTGGGTTTGGTTGGTAGGCTTCCCCTCGGGTGATAAAACGTGGAGAAAACCTAATATTTGATATATGTGAAAATAACAGTGAAATACATCCTCGTAGAATGTCCTAAATACCATACTCAAAGAAAAAACTGTGAACTACCCAACACACTTTAAACTTTATTTCAAGATAATAATTATTATAATCTTATAATATTTTTAAAATTGATTAATGCATTCAATTCAGTGTAATTACCTACTGTACCGTCGCTAATAACCTACTATGGTTGATGCGACTTTTTTGTTGAAATAAAATTTAAAAAAACTGAATAAAGTTGACAATGCTACGAAAAATGTTACTCAACGGATTGTTTACGGGTTTTACAAGGACTATTTCACTAGAGTAAATTGATAACTGACAAAATTTGAAGGTTTTGAACTGGCAATTTTTTGTCTTGTCGCGGCAATTTTTTGACGTTTAATATATCAAATCTATGTGTATAAAATTCTATCACTCTGTGATAAAATTCAATATAAAATCTTTGTTAGTGGTTTCTAAGGAAACTAAGTTGTTTATTTATTTATTTAACTGTCTAAAAATTATTAAAACTGTTTCAAAAATTTAAATAAGTATTATTAACATGAATAATACAAGATTTGGAAATAATTCAATAAATGAAATAGAGAGTACAATTAAGCAAAGTATATCGCGAAATACAATGAAGACAAAAAAGTCTGCGTGGGAACAGTTTAGAATGTTTCTGTCGCACGTAATTTTACGTTAGAAAAGGATACTTCTGAACAAGTTATAGCAAAAATTCTTGAAGATTATGATGCAAAACAATCCCCAAAATAATGCTACAACGTACAATTATAATAATTGTACTTTTTACATAAATAAGTAATTTTTTTTTCATAATGTTATTATTTTTTTGGCTTTGTATAATTGAAGTTTGCAATAAATAAAACGTTTAAACATATGATTTTTTAGTTTTTCTCTCGTGAAATAGTCATGTCGAATACCACTCAATTAAAAATTTTGTAAGGTAAAATTTTTCTCTTGTCGTATTCAAGTTTGTTGCTTTTAGGTAATTTTGCTCATGACATTTAATCCAAAACCACTCGCCTAACGGCTCGTGGTTTTGTTAAAAATGTCATTCGCAAAATTGCCAAGCAACAAACTTTCATGACAATCGAAAAATTTTGCCGACAAAATTTTCACTCTCGTGGTATTATATATGACAATATAGTACCCACTTTAGAACTGATTCGTGCTAAATTGCGGGATATTCCTGAATATAATTATCAATGTTTGGAAACACTGCGCGCGGTTTTGTTAAATAGTGGATTTTTTATAAGAAGTTAGAAAATCGAACTCAGATTGTCTGGCTATATGAGCATTACTTACAGAAAATTATATTACAAATTTTATGAGTTTTGTATGCAGATTAATTTTAATCTACTATATTAATTTGAATGAGAATAGTATATTGTGCAACAAGAGGGGAAAGTACTTTTCCCACATGTTGCACACTATACTTTTTCTACAACTGCACAAATTTAAAGAATACAAAGTAAAGTAACTTAATATTTATTTTTATGGTTAGTAAAACAAAAATAATACTGAAGTAACCCATCTCTATACTGTTAAATAATTTTATTTAAAATTGTAGTTGATGGTGAAATTTGTACTATTTTGTATGGTCAAATCCGGAACGTCTTTTTTTTCACTAAATTCTCCGTTATATTAATAAATCTGACAGTTTCGTGACAACTAAGTAGGTATGTAAAGATGACAGAAGCCTACTAAGTTTTTGTCCATTTTATTTGATTCTCCATATAAATGTATGTGGCATGGGCAAAGTGCCGTGAGAAATAATATTTCTCACAGTATGAGCAATATTTGGTTTTGAAATTAAGTAAGGTATGAGAAATACGTCACTTTTCATAGCAGTTGTAGAAAAACAATATTTCACAATTTATAACAAATTTATATGCACGTCATTGGGCGGCATTTGCCATCATTGGAATTAAAAATATGGGTCATTACATTAGGATTAGTTTGTTTGCAGCAACAGTAGCGTACCATTAAAATCATCAAATGCAAATAGTAGGTAGACTCCGTTTCACGTAAGAAGAACCCACGTGAAGCTGCAGTCGTATGCGCGAACTTGTTTTGTCAAAACCAGCGCCATAGTGTAAAATTGACATTTGACTTCAAATCAGTAGCGTAACGTTGCACACTATACTTTTTCTACAACTGCACAAATTTAAAGAATACAAAGTAAAGTAACTTAATATTTATTTTTATGGTTAGTAAAACAAAAATAATACTGAAGTAACCCATCTCTATACTGTTAAATAATTTTATTTAAAATTATAGTTGATGGTGAAATTTGTACTATTTTGTATGGTCAAATCCAGAACGTCTTTTTTTTCACTAAATTCTCCGTTATATTAATAAATCTGACAGTTTCGTGACAACTAAGTAGGTATGTAAAGATGACAGAAGCCTACTAAGTTTTTGTCCATTTTATTTGATTCTCCATATAAATGTATGTGGCATGGGCAAAGTGCCGTGAGAAATAATATTTCTCACAGTATGAGAAATATTTGGTTTTGAAATTAAGTAAGGTATGAGAAATACGTCACTTTTCATAGCAGTTGTAGAAAAACAATATTTCACAATTTATAACAAATTTATATGCACGTCATTGGGCGGCATTTGCCATCATTGGAATTAAAAATATGGGTCATTACATTAGGATTAGTTTGTTTGCAGCAACAGTAGCGTACCATTAAAATCATCAAATGCAAATAGTAGGTAGACTCCGTTTCACGTAAGAAGAACCCACGTGAAGCTGCAGTCGTATGCGCGAACTTGTTTTGTCAAAACCAGCGCCATAGTGTAAAATTGACATTTGACTTCAAATCAGTAGCGTAACGTTTTCACATTTTGTAGGTTAACACAAAAATAGAATAATGTGGATAATTTTTCCTTGAACAACAACAAGTATTTCAGAAGGCATGGTTTTAGAGCAAATAAAACACTAAACACTCACAGATAAACTAGCTAAACGTCTTAGAATATTCAAAAATCAAAAATATTCGACAGTAAATGATTGCTTCAAACACAACCTCAAATGTCAATAATAAAATGTCTTTCGGCATGAAACACCGTTTGTTACGCCAATGGCATAAAAAGGTCGTTACGAGGCGACATAGATAAACAAGACCAATTTTGGTTTCTGAGCAAGACAGTTGGCAATCTTCACGTGGCTTCTTCTGATGTGAAACGGAGTCTACATAATATATACCCTCTCTATTGTAATATTTCAGAAACAGCATATTATACCTAATAATAATAATATGTATTTCTAATTCCTAATTAAACCTAATATTCAAGTTGTGAATACTAATAAACTGATTAACTAGAAAGAATACTGAAATATAACTACACCACTGAACATTTCTCAAAGTGCGATATCTGACAAATTTTTACTGGGGGCCTATTCTGGAATGTCTAGTGAAATATTTGGAATTCGACATGTCGATAAAATGGTCGCACATGATGAAAGTATGGTATTCTCTATTGGTTTCGACATCAAACTCGCACGAGAGGAATTTTATCGAATAGCATGTGGTAATATTTAACGAATTTTACCAAGAGTATCTATTCTAAACCAAGATTAGATACGCTACTGATCTCCGAAAACCTTGTCTGGCTTGATGGTCAATTCTAAGAACAGAAGTATCAAAGGTCTATTCAAAAACAAACCAGATTTTGACCATAAATAAGCACCACTTGCTGAAATAAAGAAAAAACCAAAAATCAGTTAGTTAGGATTTCAACTCTGTGCGATTGAATCACATAAAAGTTTGCCCGCGAGTACCCGAGACAGTTTATTTCCTTTGTATGTTGTTCTGAACCATCAAGCGATAGTAGAGCGTTTCCAAGTGACGTCATCCCGCGTCATGTTGTCATCTGATCGAGGACAACATTCAGAAAGATGGATGGAAATAGTATTTTTTACTGCTTTGAATATAAATCGAGAACTAAAGTTGATTGGTTTTGGTAAATTTGTTAGTTGGATACTATAATAATGCAATTGTTATGAGTTTTATCGTGTTGTATTAATCGGTTATATTAGAATTTAGTGTGAAGGTTGGCCGGTGACAGAAATTCGTCACGATGACGTACTTGGAAAAGGTAAATCTACTTTATTTAAAAAGACTTGAGGGTAGTCAATTAAGAGCAGTCGTTTCGTAAAAATATATCAAAGACATAGTTTTTATCTGTAAGTAGTTAACCGATGTGTAGAATATCTTAATCAGATTAGTGCACACCTACGACAACTAATTTAGCTATTTATAATCAGTGAAACAGTGTTTCATTCAAACTGAAGCAATTTTGGAAGTACCTGAGTAGTACCGATGTCAACATAACACCTAATTGAACTTTTCCAAGTACGTCATCGTGACAAATTTCTGTCACCGGCCAACATTCACACTACATTCTAATATAACCTCAAACTGAATAATATAACACGATAAAACTCATTACAATTGCTTTTTACTAATACACACTAATATACAAATTTACCAAAACCAATCAACTTTTGTTCTCGATTTATATTTGAATTAGTAAAAAATGCTATTTCCATCCATCTTTCTGTAGGTGGTCCATGATCAGCTGACAACATGGCACGGGATGACGACACTTGGAAACGCTCTATTGGGCATTACAAACCCAATAAGCATCAGCTAATCAGCACCGTATAATATAACTTAGTTCAATTCTATTTAATAAGCAATCTATGCTTCTATTCTATGTCTGTTGGAAAATAATTATTGTACTCATGTTACGAGCTGAATTTTCAGTAGAATAATTAGTATTTCCATAACTGGTTGTTAACGATTTTGGTATCTAGTAGGTGGAATAAAACTCAAACCTGTCACATCTTACTAATATTTATTTGAACTTAATCAATAGAAAAGGATATTACTCATTAACTCAAATATATCTTGCTTGAAATTTTTATTAACTATCACATCTGAATAATTGGACACATAATCATGCTCATTCAACTTGCATGATAACTTTCAGAACTTATTGTTTTTTGGTTAGACCCAAACGAAATCCAGCAGAAGTAAGGTCGTTGTATGTTTCAATTGCTACAAGAGACAAATAAAATCGGTGAAACAAACCTCATAATAATTATATACTGAATAACTTACGGTAGGTAACGTCTCTACCTTTGATTCGCCCTGTATAATAAATCGGATGATGTATATTCATAAAAATTCTTCAATCGACATCTAAATTATATATTTATTATCATCCAACGATACAATCTCCTTAAGTTGTCCTAAAAATAATAAAATAATCCAGTATACATTTGTAAACAAAACAAATTCAATTCATGAAGATAAAAACAGATGATGATATTTAGTTTGAGTATGAAGGAACTTATATTAATTTTGAAGATAATTATAATTATTATTATTACTTACCAATACTGATGATATTGTTATGAATTCATCATTTAGCTTCGGATTTGTTTAAACTTACTAATTCATTTTATCCAGTAATGTTTACACTCCATCTTCTACCAGACTGTCAATTTAAAACTAGTTTGGTATGTCTATCAATCGATGTTACTGAAATGCGGATTGCCAACAGGTGTAAATGATAAAAATCAAAATAGGTACTCTGGTCAGATCGGTTATTAACCGATATTAATTTATTCGACTTATTTTGTCTAAACGTTTTCTAGTATGACTCTTTTATGTTGTTAGGTGAAATCCGGTTGGAATTGTTGTTATATTGATTCATTTAGAATCTCTGTACATAATATGTAGTAAGTAGCAAATATTTTAGAATGTAGTTATTTTAGCTTGTAAGTTGGCAAATTGTCGGTTCCTCTCTTCTTTTCGGTGTCATCAGTGGGAAGGTGACGTAGGCACTTCACTTTTGTCTGAATTTTCTTACGATAACGTTGCAAGAGTGCGCTTCGGTAAAAATCTGACTTTTCTATGTTGAAAACTAGTCATCCATATTAATGTGGGCTTTATTCCGTCGCACGAAGAACTGAGAAATTCCTTAAAGAGGAGATTTTTCTTGAGCAAAAGCTCTGTAGCTGAATTTTGGATATTAATTGCATATATTGAAAGAAGACACGCCATTTAGCAAATCCAGAGGGAAGTTCTTTTGGTAACCCATCTGGTGTTGGAAACTGATGTTAATTCTTGTATATAATGTTGGTTGAGTTGAGAGGAAGTCAATTTTCTTTTATTTTGGAGGTCATGGATGTTAGCTTGGATGGTCTTGTAATGGTATACACCTCCTTTTTCTGAAGCCTATGAACTGTAGCCTGGTTGACAGTGTAACAGAGGGACTAATTTTTTATTTCAAACTATTATTGAAGATAAGTAGTTTTATTTATTTATTTGTGCCTCACAAAATTCTGCTAAACTGATTATCATTTATTTCGTTACTAAAATATAATTTCTTTCTTAGTTAGTCTGAATATTAAGTTGATATTAAAGGGCTACGGCACTGAGCGCTGTAAGTGTAATCATCTGTGTATATTTCAATTTCTTTTGCAAACAATTATTACATTTTCAGCTTTGTTAATAATTATGATGTATCAATTATCCATGCTAATGTAAATTGTAAATATTATTAGAAGTAGATCGGAATATTCATTTTTTTCTTAGTGTAAGCTTAAGGCAATTGCTGCAAGTACCCTACGAATCTCGTACTGTAAACCTTTATTGACTTTCATAAGTAAGAATTTCATTTTCTCAAATTTAAAAAGAAAAACATGTATTCTCGATATTTTATCGTTCATTTATATTAATTTTCGCGGAATTGTGCCAGGAGAAAATAAAAAGCTAGTGATTGAAAATACAAATGAAGTAAATTCTTTAATTTCTCTCCTTCCTGGAAATTAGTAATTATTTCACTGAGGGAATCAGCACCTTCAGTAGTAAGCAGTTTAATATATTTAAATAATTTTCATATTTAGGTACTAGCTGTCGGATTAGCTTGGCCAGTTAGCCGTGTATCTTGGAATAAAATCTAGGCTGGATAACGGAGATCAGCTGAACATATTTCATATGAGGATCACTGTGGATACCAGACTACATAACCCCCAAAAGGAGTGTTGGTGAGATCGTTGTCATTTTTCAGGTTCAATTAGTATTATTTATTGAGTTCTATACATGACCAATTCCTTTTGGAGAGTTTCATTATTTAACAGAAAAAAGTTCTATATATATTTTGAGAATCATTTAACATATTGTTTAACGTAAATATAATCGTTATACTCAATCACAAAAACAAACCTTAATTAATTTTATGAAAGAAAAAGAGAATTAACCTCTTTTGGCAGAAGACCGATGTCCCTACTCCACAAATGGTTTTAAAATATTTATTAGATCTCTAACTAATTTTTCTGTTGATCGGAATGTTTTCAAAACTTTTTTATCGAATAAAAACCTTATTAACCTTTCCTGGTACTCAATATTTTCAATCGCCATCAGTAAACCATGTTAAACTGCCATTATCTTCTCTCAATAAATTCTAATTTCTGTAAAATTGATAAATCGGGATCTGTGAAATGTTACATATAACATGAGTTTCAAGTGGTATAAATTGTCGACTACTTCAGACCACTCTATCAAAAATTTTCAAATGCGACATTTTAGAATAAGCAAATATTCTTGATCGACAAAAGTACAATCTTGCATGCGACAAAAAATGTCTAGTCAAAAAGTTCGAAAACGTGTTAATTCTTGATAAATCTAAAAATTTGAGCGATGGCTCATTCGATTCGGAATGACATCTAGAAAAATGTATCGAAAGTATGTAACAGCACATAAAAAATTGCATTTAGTTCAGTTTTCTGTTAATAACTCAGAAACTATTAATATTCAAGGAATTTTGAAAAAAGAGGAGCAAATGTCCAATAACTCTATCTCTATTATTTATAATTTCAAATCAACGCCGAAAATAGGTCTCCACGAGTCATTCAGGGTATGCGTGCGCCTTGTCGAAAGCAAACAGGGCACATTAAATAATTTTTTAAAGTATTAATTGTTATTTTAAAAACTTGAAAAAATCATGACGTATTTTGAACACTTCAAAGAATTCATTGCCGCTGGAAAAAAATTCTCAAAGTTAATTTTTCAACAAGTTAGGCAATTGTTAATTATTAAAATGTTCTTGAACTTCCTTGTTTATTGTAAACTAAGAAAATGTTTCAATAATGATCTTAAAAAAATGTTTCGCATCGTGGAGCCCTTCATATATACATACCCTACAAGATCTCGTAATAGAAGTTTGAAAAATTTCATAACTTTGTTTATAATAATTTTTTCAAGTTAACAATAAGTGACTGATTTGCCATTTTTGCCTAGCTTATATGTGAATTTTTTCCAACGGCAATGAATTTTTTAAAAGGTACAGAATACCTACACCATAATTTTTCTCAAATTTTTAAATTAACAATTGATACCTCAAAAAAATTATTTAATGTGATCTATTTGCTTTTAACGAGGCGCACGCATGCCCAAAATGACTCATAGACCTATTTTCGGCGTTGAATTAAAATTATAAATAATGGAGATAGAGTTCCGGGAGTACGAACTTTTTCATATAAAATTTCCTCCTCTTTAAGGATCTTTTTCAAAATTCCTCAAATTTCAATAGTTTTTGAGTTACTAAGGAAAAACTAAATGCTATCTTTTTTTCATCTCAATTTGTTAATAACAATTGCAATTTTTCATGTGCTAATACATAGTTTCGATACATATTGTAATGTTTTTATTATTTATTTAAACAGTTTTTACCGGTGGGATAAAATTATACACACTATGGCTTATTACTATCAATTTATTTAAAGAAACACAAACACTGTATTAAACTTAATTTATATACACACTATACTCAACGTCTACTAATTTATTTACACTCGGTATATTAGTTCTAATTTATTTTCACCACTTGGATATTACCCTATTTATCTGCACTATTTAATTCACTAATTCTTCCGAACTAACTGTACTGTACTCGTTTCACTGATTGTTTCGAACTAACTAACTAACTCCGCACTCAAAAACCCGCGTATATATAGTCCGCATCAGTTCTGGAAAGTTCTAGAACATTACGCGATCGCGCTATGCACAAACAAAACCGTTGTACTCGAATGTTCGAGGAGAAAACACGCTGGCGGAGGAATCCGGCGTAGCCACCAAAATTTACAATCTATGGACAGGGCCGGCTTTGAGTTGGTGACCTCGCAACATTGCCCCCTCCTTAATAGGAAGTTCCTCCTGGGACTTCTGTGTAGCCGGGACTGGATGCTTAAATCGGCAACTGGACCCATTCCTACACCTTCCGGTCGTATAGAAATAACAGGGCACTGACTTCATTGTACACTGATAACCGGGGGTATAGCTGCAGATTAATATGTGGACACCCGTATCTTCGAAGATCACTTCCATCATATTTCTGATGACTCGCCAATCCAACTGGTTGCTCTCTATCTTAGGCATAGCTAGTTTCGTCACGTTGGATTCCATCACATGGTCTCGAAGGCTACGTAGCGCTTCCCACACATTCCGGTAGGTGGATCGATCTTGAAATTCGTTCTTTGTTACCAGATAGAAGATGTACCGTGAATTGTGTTTGAGTCTCAGTGTCTTGCCAGGGGTTGGAATCTGTTCTTCAAGTTTTTCTAGTTGCCCAAACTTCTTTCGAAAGACGGTTGCCAGGCCTCGTGCGTTTTTGATACTGGCTGGGATGTTGTGTGCTAGTGAATAGTCTTCCGGGAGCGTGAACAAGTCTTGTCGTTGCTCTGTAGTGACTCCAAATCTAGCCTCACCGGTACCTCCATATGCGCCCATAAACTCTTCCAAGGCAGGGTCAGAATCTTCCTGGACATGGTTCACTCCTTCTTCTATGTCATGGTCTCCTTCGAATGGCGCTAGTCGATTTTGGTGAACTACTTTCGGTTTCCCATTGGGGATCTTGCTTATGCGATAGATGACGTCATTGATCCTCTTCTTGATCAAGTACGGACCCTCCTAAGTTTTTTGTAATTTTGGAGAAAAGCCTTTTCTCCTCATCGGGTTGTGTAACCATACTTTGTCCCCTTCTTGGAAACTGCCTTCTGTGGCCTGCGTACCGTTTTTTCATTCTGTCGCTGGCAACTTGAAGATTCGTTCGGACCAATTCGTGTACATCGTCCATATTTTTTCTCAACTGGATTACGTAATCTTCTCCAGCTAGATCCTCTCCAGGTCGACAACCAAATTCTAGGTCACAAGGAAGCATCATTTAGCGTCCAAATAAGATTTTCGCAGATGTTTGACCTGTGGACTCATTGATGGCGGATCGATAAGCCAATACAAACAGGGAAAGATATTGGTCCCAATCTCTCTGGTGGCTGGAGACTACTTTGGATAGGTATTTTCCAATAGTCCTGTTCATTCTCTCGACCATTCCGGCTGACTGTGGATGCAACGCCGTTGTCCTGGTCTTCTTCATTCCCAGCTTGTCACAAATTTCCTAGAATACGCGGCTTTCGAAATTCCTTCCTTGATCGCTGTGAACTTCCAAGGGGACTCCAAATCGGCAGATGAATTCCTTCACCAGTACATCCGCGACAGTTGTGGCTTCTTTATTCGGGATCGCGTAAACTTCTACCCACTTTGTGAAATAATCCATCACAACCAGGATGTATTTACCACCATTTTCTGTCGTCGGATGTCTAAAGCAATCCTTTCGAATGGGCTTCCAACATTATACTGCTTCATGGGTGCCTTTCTCTTGCGATGTGGTCCATTACTCGTAGCACAAGTCGTACACTTCTTACACCAGTCCTTCACATCGTCGGAGCTGTTCATCCAATAAAACCTTTCACGGACTCGCTGAAGGGCTTTCTTCACTCCCAGATGACCTCCTGATGGACTGTCGTGTAACTTCCTCAGTACCTCAGCTACTCTTGATCTCGGGATATCTAACTGCCTCCTATTCTGAGAACCATCATCGTTTTCAAGAATTCGTTTCAACAGGCCTTCTTCCAATACAAGGGAGTCCCACTGAGCCCAATATGTCTTGAGTGTCAGTGAAAATCTTGACACTTCTTGCCAAGTGGGTTGCCGATTTTCTTCGTTCCATTGCCGGATCATCTTCAGGTGAGGATCATTCTCCTGATCTCTGATCCTGACGGGTGACCATTCCTTATTGACTACTGTAGTTCTTGAAACAGTAGCTTCCTTGGATTCCGCCTTGTTGCAGTGGCAACAGTCTGCTGGACACGGCCGTCTAGACAGAGAGTCGGCATTTCGGCCACCAGCCCGATGTTCGATGTTGAAGTCGTATTCTTGAAGTCTTTCAATGGATCCAGCGATCTGGCCCTCGGGATTCTCGAACTACATCAATCACTTGAGTGCTGCATGATAAGTCCGTATCAAGAATTTCCTTCCATACAGATACTGATAAAAGTGTTCCACATACTTCACTACCGCCAAAAGTTCTCTTCTCGTGACGCAGTAGTTTCGTTCTGGTTTGGAGAGGAGTTTACTGAAATATCCCAGCACTCTTTCCTGTCCTCCTTGGATCTGTGAGAGCACTCCTCCAATCCCTACGTTGCTTGCATCAGTGTCAAGAATGAAGTCTCCCTCTGGTAACGGATATCCTAGTATCGGCGCCGTGGTTAAACGTCTCTTCGGGGTTTCAAAAGCAGTTTGACATTCTTCATTCCAATGAAAAGTTCTGGTTTCTTCTGTGAGTCGAGTTAGTGGCTTGGCAATATCTCCAAACTTCCTTATGAACCTTCGATAGTATGTGCAAAGTCCAAGGAAGCTCCTAACTTGATGTTTGTCGGTAGGTTGCGGCTATTGCTTGATGGAAGCAATTTTCTCTAGATCCACCGCCACTCCTTCATTGCTCACAATATGACCCAGATAGTTGACTCGGTTTTGGAATAACTGTCATTTCTTCGGGTTTAACATGAGCTGGGACGCTTGAAGTCGTTTAAATACGTCTTCCAGATTCTTCAGGTGTTCCTAAAATGTCTTCCCCAATACTACGATGTCGTCCTAATAGACCAGGCATTTTTTCCAAGACAACCCTCTCATGAGTCTTTCAAATGTCGCGGGCGCATTACCTAGCTCGAATGGCATGACGTTGAACTGCCATAATCCGGATCCGGTGGTAAAAGTCGTTTTCTCTTTGTCTTCTGGGTCCATTTCCACTTGCCACTAACCGGACTTCAAGTCTTAGGTGGGAAACAGTTTGCTGCCGGCCAAAGTGTCTAGCGTATCTGAAACGTACTCTACTTGATGTTAACTGAAGAGTGAAATGAAATTTATTGAAAAAAATAATTGTATTCAAAAATGATTCTCAGGGGTGGCTTTCGCCGAACTTAACAATAACAGAACTATAGCTTAAAAGAAAGTAGTTAATTAAGTTGAGCGCCACGTGGTTTTCTTTCCTTTGTATAAAAAGAATAGGTTAACCCCGAAACTATGAATATGTGTAGTTCTGTCCTTTCAGTTAAGCATGCACTATAGAATCCCCTATTTGATCATTTAAATTGTGTGTCT
This sequence comes from Lochmaea crataegi, assembly GCA_947563755.1. Lineage (NCBI taxonomy): Eukaryota > Metazoa > Arthropoda > Insecta > Coleoptera > Chrysomelidae > Lochmaea > Lochmaea crataegi. The sequence continues at coordinate 35,776,234 of OX387433.1, read as the reverse complement.
ATAAATTAAGTAGGAAGGAAGTTGAAATAAAATTTCACAAGTTAAGCAATAAAAATAAATATGGTTTTAATGAGTTTATAGGTGTGAAAATATAAAATTTATGTGAAATCTATGATAAAAAATTACATATATATTAACAATGTCAGTGGGTGAAGCCCTTAAGTTTACAGATTATATGAAATAATAATTACAGTGGGTGAAGCCCTTTAGATTTACAAATGAGGCGAAATAAGACTTTTAAACTTGAAAGGTTGACCTGGATGAAAACTTCTCTGATATAAAGGTACTTATCTTAACTGGAATGCTAGTCTTGGGAGCCTCCCTGTCTTCTTGGGTATCAGGCTCAAATAATGTTCCCTCAGCAGTGGAGGTATGTCTTGAGATCCATCATCTCTTATGAAACCATAAAATCAGTTCAACGGTAGGTATCAATCAAACAAGATACTTGTTTTAGCCTCCTTTTCACAGAATTTTGTCATAGAAAATCTATGAAGCCAACCGCTAAAATAATACATATTAATTAACATCAAGATCCTAATGATTATATCAACAACTCTCTGAAAAGTTAGTTTATCTTTAAGAAAAAGTACATTTTGTTTGTTTTCTTAGAGCTCATGAAATTAGCTAAAGTATTATTCATAAAATAACTTCACCAGAGAATTGTTCAAGAAAGGGAGAAGTTATGAAGAATTGTTCAAGAAAGGGAAGGAAATAATTTAGGGAATGTGAAGGTAACACAAGATCACATGTTCTAAAATGTTGAATAAATTCCACAGAGATTTTATACCAAATCCGTTATCAAACACTAAAACTATTAGCACGGAAATATAGAATCTTACCTGTAGGAATATCATAAATGGAAAAACAGTCTCGATGGTGAAAGCTTAGATATATATTAGCAGATATATCCCACAGCGGTTGAGGTGCTAACGTCTGTCCTCATAGACGACTTAGATCGGAAAGCAAGATGGCTGTTTTCGATTCACAGTTAACCACCTCCACTTAGAACGAGATATGTGACAATCCACATCAAGTCCCTAGTTATACGATACGGCAAAGCAACCGGAAGGATAACAAAAGGCGACTGTGAAACTTCACGTTTCATTCCCTTAATAGCCGAAGAAAAAAAATTTAAATAAATTTTTTTTATTAAAAAAAACAGGACTAAAACCTCAAAAAAAAAATGACCAGATTTCTATACAAGGTACTGGACAACCAAAAAAAAACATAGGTACATGACCAGATTTCTAAACAAGGTACTGGACAACCAAAAAAAAACATAGGTACATGACCAGATTTCTAAACAAGGTACTGGACAACCAAAAAAAAACATAGGTACATGACCAGATTTCTAAACAAGGTACTGGACAACCAAAAAATAACATAGGTACATGACCAGATTTCTGAACAAGGTACTGGACAACCAAAAAAAACATACATGACCAGATTTCTAAACAAGGTACTGGACAACCCAAAAAAAACATATATGATTTAAGCTCTAAAGAAAAAAAAGATGAAGGAAAAAAAAAATCCGGAAAAAATTACTAGAATACTATTATACGGTAAACAAAAAAAAAATTACTAAACTACACCCCGCTGTTTAATATGATTGAGATCCATCATTACCACCAAACTACAGGATCCAAACCAATCCAGCCTGATACCACGATAGAGAGGAGTCAAGATGAAAGAGACTACCCAAAAGTTGAAATTGCACCTATCTAGCAGCGAAATAGGTCTCGTTTTCCAACTCATCTATAATGACACCAGAACAAGAATAATCAAATCATTTCACCTAATGACAACAATGAAACCTCAGGCATATGAAACGTCCAGTTCAGAGTACTGCCTACTCAATGATATTATAGCATATCATTAACGCTAAAAAGAATAACCTGAAGGGTTATTTCTGAGATAAAAAATTATTAACACCTACTGGTGTTAAAAAAAAATGTCATAATAGGGAGAAGAAAAAAGAAGAAAAAGATAAAGCGTAAAAGTTGGAAGGTATAAAGATGGTCCAACACTAGCCATCCATTATTTGCACCGGGAATAGGCACTCATCACGAATCTTATCTGCGCAGTATACATTTGTTGTGAGGTAAAGGGATGTGGGAAAGAATATTGAACAGAAGTGTAATTTCAGTGTTGTCCCTCGTTACCCTCAGGCCGAACTGAAAACAACATAGGAAAGTGATTTCAAAAAATCACACCCCATTCAACCTCTTTAAATAATAAAAACGCAAAAATAAATTAAAAAAGAGAGGAAAGGATAACAAAGTATATCTTTACAGATAGATCGATATATTTGCGTCTACTATCAGTAACAAATAACTAAGGAAAAAAAAGATAAAAGATAAGAAAGAAGAAAAGGTACTCTTCTCAAAGAGAATAATCGTCACAATAAGGTATTTGTTTTTTTTTAAAAACGTCGTAATCGGTAAGAGGATTTCCTACAACATCAGAAAGAATAAAAACACAATAAAGAAATACTACAAATACGGTACTAAAAGGAACAGGCCATTATTCCGACACTAACATGTTGTTACCAAAGCATGTCATACTCAAAGGTGTGGTAATAATTCCTGAACTTATCTGTAGCCTATCTGAAGTTATAAGGAAAACCTATACATAAGTCTTGAACCTACTAATAGTAAAGGCTCGGATATAAAGATACTACCGATAAAATATAGTTAACTTTCAGACATTATCGAGACAAAGTACAATATCCAATGATCATCATCTGCTAAATAAAAAATAGTTATTTAAATAAAACCAACATTTAAAGGTAATAAGATAATGAAAGATATGAACACATTTAGTACTAATTCAAAGGAGCAGTCTACTCTACAAGGCAACTGAACTTACTAAATATATTCCTAACCAATAATGAACGAGAAGGTACAAAGAAATTGAGAGATAAGTTAGGAAAGGAAAATTAGGTAAAACAAGTAATAATTATGTATGCTCCTCTGTCTTGTAATGCTATAAAGGTTAAAATAATTTTTAGTTGATCTGATCCTCTTTAGATAACTAAAAAAACGGTACTCTCAACTTTTGAGATAGATAGTGTCAATTAAGACAAAAACAAGATACGTAAGATAAACTTTACGTCACTACGTCGAGGTCTCCTCTGGAACTCAACACGATAGATAAATGAAACGTAAAAGATAAGATAAGATAGTCTTTGTCATACAGGACTAAGCTAAAAGTAAAATATATTCTCAGGAAAGACTATCCCAAAGAATTTATTATTAAATCTATAATTAGGAACACCAACATTCATAGGTTCACGATATTCCCTTTAAGCATAGTTTTCAAATTTCAATACTCATATAGAAAGCATGATTTATCCATGATTTAGCAGATAATTAATCAGAAGATATTTCAGAGTCAGATTCTGAATTTTCCACCTGGTGGTCACTTGAGTCAGCAGAAGATAAGATATTTTCCTTCAGGTCTTTAATATGCCAACGACCCATATTTTTACCATTTAAATCTTTCAGTTCATAAACCAAGGGAGAAATAACTTTATTTACTACACAATGTATGTATTTAGGCATAAATTTAGCAGAAATATATTGAGCTTTATCAGATTTAGGATATGTTTTTTTCCAAACATGATCTCCTGGATGGAATTGGATGTTCCTTTTACGAAAATTGTAACGTGCACTTGTTTTCACATATGCTTTATGAAGGCGCTTCCTAACAGATTCAAATATGGAAGGCATGGTTTGTATATCCTGTAATCTATGAATCTTATCAGATATTTGAGGTTTGTTACTAGGATTATCTACAATTTTCCCATAAAAAGAACCTACAACAGGTACGTTACGAGCAAATACTAAAAATGAAGGCGCAAAATCAGTAACTTCGTGCTTAGAAAGACGAATGGCCTGAGCTATTTTGTATATTTCTAAATCCCAAGATCTATGATCTTCATAACAATAGGAGCGTAAAGCAGTTACGATAGATTTATTGACACGTTCTGTATGATTAGCTTGTGGTGTAAAATTTGAAGTATACCAAATATTTTGAACTTCATATTTAGTCATTAAGTTTTTAAACAACTGACTGGTGAATTGTTTACCATTATAAGTAGCTATAATTTGAGGTACTCCAAAAATTAAAAAGACATTATTTTCTAAAAATTTACAAATGGCTGGAGCGGTAGCTTTAGGCATAGTATGAATTAAGGTAAACATATCGGCATATTTAGTAAAGACATGTTTATACAAGACATTATTCTCTACCTTGAAACTGGGATAACTATCAGGATCACTGGTAACCTTTTTAATCATCTCCTTGTACCAATTATCAGGCTTAAGTAAAGATAAATCTAAGACATTTACATCAGGTATACGAGAAAGGAAATCTGCAGGTACTGTTCCTGTAGATTTTCTGTGAACGATAGAGAAATTATACTGAGACAATTGAAGAATCCAGCGAGCGAGACGAGGAGAGGGTTTTTTCATATTATTTAACCAGACAAGAGAAGAATGATCTGTTATAACAGTAAAATGTCTACCTAAAAGATAATATCGAAAATGTTCTATCCCTAAAAGAACAGCTAAGGCTTCTTTCTCCGTAGTAGAAAATTTCTTTCGACATTTCGTAAGTTTTTTACTCATGTAAGCTAGTGGATGCTCTAATCCATCTTCAAGTTGAAAAAGAACACTACCGACTCCTACATCACTAGCATCACACATTAAAAAGAATGGACGATCGAAATTAGGACTACTAAGTACTGGTGCAGAAGTTAAAGCAACCTTGATATCTTTAAAAGCTTTCTGGGCTTCCGGAGTCCAAATAATTGGAGCATGTTTCCTTCGGTTAGTCAACAGATCAGAGATAGGTGAAGAAAGAGTTGAGTAATTTTTTAAAAAGCGACGATAATAAGAAACGATACCTAGAAATCTACGTACTTGAGTAGTAGTTTTTGGGACAGGATAGTTACAAATGACACTAGTTTTCTCACTGTCTATACGTAACCCATTTTTATCCAAAGTGTATCCTAAATATCGAAGAGAAGGGCGACAAAAGTGACATTTATTAATATTAATTGGTCAATTGGCATCTTTCAACTTATCATGAACTTTATTTAATATCTCAAGATGTTTTTCAAAGGTAGGGGAACAAACTATAATGTCATCTAAGTAATAAAAACAGTAAGGTTCTAAGGAAGGTCCTATGACTAAGTCCATTAGTCTACACATGGAAGCAGGAGCAGAAACTAAACCAAAAGGAGTACACGTGAATTGAAAAAGTCCTTTAGATCGAACTGCAAAAGCAGTCTTAGGACGAGAAGATTTCTCTAAAGGTATTTGATAGAAAGCATGTTTCAAATCGATACTAGAAATATATCGAGTATCCTTAAGTTGACTAAGAATAACTTCAATATTAGGTAAAGCATATGAATCTTTTTTCACGGTAACACTATTAAGCTTACGACCGTCAAAACAAACTCTATATGAACCATCAGATTTTTGAGTTAAACAAATAGGTGAACAATATGAAGATCTACTTTCTTCAATAACTCCTAATTCAAGTAACTTATCAATTTCTTGGTTTAAGTAGCCTTGTAAAGCTTGAGGTAATGGATATTGACTCTGCTTAAAAGGTGGAGAATCTCCAGTATCAATAAAATGTTCTAAGAGATGTGTTTTACCTAACCTATCCTTAGGACTAAGAGATTTAAATTTTTCAATAACCTGACTAAGTTTATCAGTTTCCATTGAGGTTAAATTTGAGATATCCTGTACGGTATTAATAATATTTACAGATAGAGAATTTAAGTTCATAGTGAATTTAGAAAAATCAATTTTAATATTAAAAACTTTAAGAAAATCCATACCAAGTATGACTGTATGTTTTACGGAAGGTGAGATAAATAATGTAATTGCCCGAGATATCTTATCTAATGTGACATAAGTTTCCACTGAACCAACCACATCATGAAGTTTTCCATCAGCGGTGGACACCTTGTTATATTGGCCCTGTAAGATAGGTAAAGATAAATCATGAAGAAAATCAAGTCCTAACGACCCTATCAAACTTAAGTTACTACCGGTATCAATTAAACAAGAAAATGTTTTTCCGAAAATCTGTACATCAACATAAGGTCGATTGTCATGTTCCTTCCTATACAACAATGATTCCACACACAAAAATGGTGAGTTATACTCAATTTCAAACCTTGAGTTATCAGAATTTTTATAAAATTTTCTAACATAGTTAAGCCAAGAATTCCAGTCTTTCCTATCAAATTTAGGTACTAGACGAGAAATAGGTGGTTGATGAAACTGGGTTAAAACATTGTCATGCAGTGAAGAACAATTAGGAAGTTGATTTATTGACTTTTTGAATTGTTGGAATTTTGTGTGTTGGAATTGGATTTTATTTTGTTTTTCTCTTTGCTTTTCTGTCCCTGGTTGATTTTTTTCTGCGGTTTGGGAGAGATAGGGACGATACTCGACCGCCTTTGTAGTTTTTTTGACAATTAGTACATTTAGTTTTAACCACTCCAGGTGTACCACATCCATAGCAAAACAATTTTCGAGGCATAAGGCACTGACTATAGGTATGATTCTGATTGTTACAATTCCAACATACAATATTTGTATTCAATGCAGATACTTGACGGGAAAAATTATTGTGCGGACGGTAAGAGGAAGTATGAGGTAAGCTTAAGTCAGGTTCAAGTAAATTTTGTTTTCGAGAGCCAAAGTTAGAGGTATTTGAGTGTTGTGAGTAAATGAATGTTTCTTCAAGTTTTTTACATTTCGCAGTTAAATCCGAAATTGTTAAAATATCTAGTAAAGCTAATGGTTGAACAAAATTAGGTAACAAATTGCGTTGAATGATTCTAATTTTAGTTGATTCATCTGGTTTGATGTCTAACCTATTAAATAAACTACACATAGAATTTATGAAAAGGGTAACTTTCTCATTAGGATGTTGTTTACGATTTTTAATTTCCTCTAATAAATCTTCATGGTAGTTATAAGGAAGAAAATCTGATTTTAATTTAGTTACAAGTTGACCCCAATCTTGAAATTGTGTCCTATTATTCAGGTACCAATAAAAAGCTTGATCGGTAAACAAGTCAGCTGCACTAGAGAAAAGTTCCGTATCACTAACTCCCCTAGATATTTTTAAACACTCTACTCTCTCTAAAAAACTTGTAAGAGACTCTTTAGGAGAAACCCCAGAGAAATGTATTCCCCATTTATGAACCGGTACTGGTTTAGAAAAAGAAAAAGATTGATTGTCATTGACAGGTGTCGAATGAGCTTGGCTTGTACCCGATAATCGTGAATCTAATTCTCCTTCCAACAAGAGTATTCGTTGTATAAGTCTCTTTTTAAAATTTTCTTGTTCAGCCGTGAACTCATTTGAATTATGATTTAACCGAGTAGCTCTTGCATTTACATGACCTAACCGACAAGTTAATCTTAGATATTCTGTATCTCTGATAGTTCCTACAAAATCTTTAATTTTTTTTTCAAGATCCGCTAATGTAGTTTCAATACCAGCGATTTCTTGATCAATTTCTAAATTGTCAACATATAAAAGAGAACTCCTACCAGAATATTCCTGTGCTAAAACACCTCGTAGTATTTTCCTACATTCAGCTGAAGTAACTAACACTGATTGACCCCGGTATGCTAATTCATGCTCGAGTTCATGATTGAATAAATAATCTACGTTCAATTTAAAATTTTGAGAAATGATTTATCTTTTTTTAAAAATGTAAATAAGGTAGACACACAACTAGAAATAATAAAAAAAAAGAAAACAGGTAAGACAACTTCGACACTAGACCTCTAAATTTGGTACCACTCGAAATGCAAATATTTAAGGTAGAAAGTAATCAAAATATATGTTAGGTATCAAGATAATAAGTTCACAGTAAAGTTCTTGAAAGTGTAAAAATATTTATAAAAAAAAAAAAAAAAAGGAAGGATTGTTTTTCATTCTCCTCCCTCTCGAGGGGAGCGGGCCGCTATAGGCTTTCCGGAGCCTCTTCAGCCAACATTGGAAGGAATAAGGATTGTTTGGTTCAGGGGATGGGAGTGGAGGGAACGGTGGTAGGTGCCTGAGAGGTGTGTACTGACCCAGCATTCGCCTATTGCTACGAGAAAACCTCTGAAAAAACTCATAGCAGGTCAGGCGGACCTGGGATTTGAACCCCGGTCCTTCCGAATGCAAGCCGAGAGCGTAACCACTCGACCACTTGCTCGGTAAAAAATATCCATAAACTAAAAAAATGTATAAACCTTTTCAATAACAAACTCACGTTTCAGTCGTTGTTGCATTTTATATTCTTGACGTATTCACTTAAATGTCCAAAGTTTACAAAACACAAAAGTCACAATTTTTAATTATAAATTTAGTTGGAAAATGTCAAATACACGAATCTACCACCAAAAATTTCACCGAATAATGCATTTAAATTAATAAATGTAGGTTGAGTGGATTCGCTTGCACGCGGTCGATACTAGCAGATTTTTTCGTTTATAAAAATCGACAAGTACTTCAACAAAAACTTCAGGAATGTATACAGGCGCGGATTAAGACCGTTCGAACTACAATTTTAATAAACAAGGGAATATTTATTATGAAAGATTTACTAGGTTATAATAACTTGAAATTTTCGTTGTCTCTTAAATTATAAACAAGTTATGAAAATTATTATTGGAGTGGTAGCTGTAAAAAAAGAGAAGTCGGGTCCGGTGAACTATACGGAGACACGAGTTTTTGACTCATTTTACGAAAAATCGATAGTACTCACCTATTTTGAAGATTATCCGTCGAAAAATTTGCGGGTTATACAGAATTTACAGAGAAAAATCCAAAAAAAGATCTTTTTTTGTCACTTGAACCATCACTTTTTGACTAGATATTTTATACAAAAAACAGTCTAAATGTATGGAATTGTACAGGAAAGTGATCAACAATATGTATTCTTGTTGATTATGAAAAAAATTCAGTTAGTTTCCTCATAATATTATTCAAATTACCACTTTTATAAATATATATGTGGGAGGCTGCAAATTTGGATGAAAACAATTAATTTAAATGACAAATGACAGACAAGCTCTTGCGTAAGCAGTAGTATGTAACGCCCGTAAAAAATCGGCGATAACCACAAATATATACCAAATTTGTAGTAAATATATTTCTTTCTCTTACTGTTTTTTAGTTTGCTCTTTATCTCGAAAAGAAAATGTTGGTCACACTGCTTGAGTGCAAAGCCAACTATTTTTGAATTGTTTTGTAGGTTATACAAACGTTTATAATTTACTTATTTCAATATGAACCCAAATAAAAGAGAAATCGTCGTAGCATTTAATGAAGTGGCAGATATTTTCGATTGTGCGCCACTTGGAATGGCCAAATTATCAAGGGAAAAAATATTATTTGGACCACTAAATTATAGGGATAGACTTTATATAGCCGCATATGGATATGCGAATGGAATAGATCCGGATTTACTAAGAACAGCTCTTCATATGAATAAAAATAGGGGTCCGGTAAGGTTTGCGACCCTCGGAATTTTGCCACCATTTTTTTCTTATTAGAAAGCCCTATTTCTATAGAACATTTTAAAAGAAAAAAATTCTTGGATCATGTACTTTTGAAAGAGAAAATCGTGATAGAAAGTACTAAAAATCCGCCAGTTTTTTAAATTTTGACAATTTTTGACAATTATGTCTAGATATCAGATGGTGGATTGAACAATGTTGCCAGTTCTCATTTCCGTAACTCGTTACGGCTTGGAAATGCTTTACACAAGGTTTTTTACTAAAAAATTTGTGATTCAGAATTTATAGAGAAAAATCCAAAAAACAATATTTTTTCACCATAACCACTATTTGGACAAATATTTTATTTGAAAAATAGTTAAATACTTGACTTCAACATAAATTTTTTCATAATTCATGTGAAATACAAATTATATGTAATTTATTCGAGAAGGGGCAGCTAATAAATATGTATGTACCTATATAGATTAGACTTTTGATTATGGCTAATGTAATCTTAACGATAGTAGAAAGTATGACGTGTTGAGACCTAACCTAACCAAACGTAACCTAACCCAACCAAACCTAAACCAAACCTAAACCAAACCTAACCAAACCAAACCTAACCAAACCAAACCAAACCTAACCTAACCAAACCTAACCAAACCTAACCAAACCTAACCAAACCTAACCAAACCTAACCAAACCTAACCAAACCTAACCAAACCTAACCAAACCTAACCAAACCTAACCAAACCTAACCAAACCTAACCAAACCTAACCAAACCTAACCAAACCTAACCAAACCTAAACTAACCTAACCAAACCTAACCAAACCTAACCAAACCTAACCTATATTTCTCCTTCTTGAAAAATATCCTATACTTTCTAAGGATATTTTTCTTCTATATTTCTCCTTCTTGAAAAATATCCTATACTTCGTAACGCGCACATCAACTTATTCAAGAAGGGGAAGGGTGAATCCAATGATTATATTCCCTTACCCTTCTTCAATAACTTATAATGTGCGTTACAAAGTATAGGATATTTTTCAAGAAGGAAAGGGTGAATGCAATGATTAAATTCATTTCCCCTTCTTAAAATACGTAATGTAAGGATATCATCATATATAAATGTTTTTTTGGGTTTGGGTTAAATTAATTCAATAAAAAAATATAGTTTAATGAAGTTTTTGATTTCGCATCTTAATAATACTTTAGAAAAATACCACGATTCTCAAGTAGCAGATCACAGCTGGCAACCATGCTACAAAGTATTGTATTATTCTGTTTTATGTTTTGTAGGTTGCATATATCTGTATAGTATAGGCTACTAATATAAATTTTCAAGTATTGGTTTCATGGTATATAAAGTATAAAATAAAGTGAAACAAACGTGATATTTATTTAAAAATTGAATGATAGGCACAAACAATTTTATTTTTTATAATGGCCTAAAAATTTAAAATTTTCTCATTTACATTAAAAAATGAAAAACAAATTTTAAAGAACGAATATTTAGATTTATGGTTTTGGTTACGTTTTACGTTTTACGGAAAGATATCTGTCAATTCTGTCATTAAAATTAATTACATACAAATTTGTTGCCTTACAAATATATATTTATAAAAGTGTTAATTTAAATGATGTTATGAGGAAACTAACAGAATTTTTTCATAATTAGCGAGAATACATATTGTTGATCACTTTCCTTTTTTTTAGACTGTTTTTTGTATAAAATATCTAGTCAAAAAGTGATGGTTCAAATGACAAAAAAATTCTTTTTTTGAATTTTTCTCTGTAAATTCTGTATAACCCGCAAATTTTTCGACGGATAATTTTCAAAATAGGTGAGTACTATTGTTTTTTCACAAAATTAGTGAAGATTTCGTGTCTCCGTATAGTTCACCGGACCCGAGAAGTCTTCCTTCGGAATTATTCCACCAAAACAACTGCTCCATTCTTTTATTTTCATTTATAACATTGCGACTTTCGCCTTCGCCATTATTTTATGAGTCAGTGAATTCGTTATTTTTTTTATACACACCCCACAAAAATTATCGCATCACTGGTATTTTAGGCTATTTTTAATACCTAATTTTAATTTTTTGGGACAATCTGTATATGTATCAACTCAATAGATATTTCTGATTTCTTATCATGGGCAAAAAATTATCACAATTTCTTACAAATGTTTTAGGAAGCAAAAATGCTCGAGTAAATCATTTCTGTCTTGGAGAATGCATTGAGATTAAGAACTTTCTAAGCAAATTGTGTTATTGTATAGTGAAAATTCAAATTTATTTTGTTAATAATGGATGTGCCTCAACGTTTATCAAGACATGTGACGAATGAAGAAGCCGCTAGAATCAACGCGCTCATACAAGATGGCCGCAGTCAGAGATTCGTCGCCGGGGTAATTGGAGTTCAACAAAGCACCATATCCAGAGTTGTTATTCGCTACCAAGAAACAGGGCAGCTAACCAGAAGACCCGGACAAGGCCGCGGAAGGGTAACTTCGGTAGTAGATGATCGTTATTTGAGGTTAACGGCGTTAAGAATTAGGCATACCACCGCTCGAAGGCTGCAAACAGATCTGTTGGCTGCTCGTAATGTCCGAATAAGCCTACAAACAGTTCGAAATTGGCTGAGAGAAGCAGGTATACGAGCCAGAGTGCCAGCTAGAGGTCCACGTCTTACCAGAGAACATCGAGTAGCAAGAATGGAATTTGCTCGAGAACACGCAAATTGGAATATTCAAGATTGGTCCAATATTTTATTCACGGATGAATCAAGATTTTGTCTGTATTCATCAGATAGGCGTGTACCAGTATATAGGCGACGTGGTGAACGGCACGATCAGGTTAATTTTTGTCAAACTGAAAGCTTTGGTGGTGGCTATATCATGGTTTGGGGAGGAATTTCTTTCGAGGGTCACACGGAGTTAGTACCAGTGAATGATGGAAGACTGAATGCTGACAGGTACATAACAAATATCCTAGAACCCCATGTAGTGCCCTATATGACTCATATCGGTGACAACTCTGTGCTAATGCACGATAATGCTCGTCCACACGCTGCTAGAGTGGTTCGGCAGTTCTTAGAAGAGGTCGAGATACCCACCCTGAATTAGCCTGCACGTAGCCCGGACCTTAACCAAATAGAGCATGTCTGGGACCATCTAGGATGGCAAATTCAGCAACATCCGGCACCAATAAGAACACTAGATGATCTTCAAAATGTTCTTTTTAACTTCTGGGAAAACATGCCGCAAGGATACGTCCAGAACCTGTTTAGAAGCCTCCCAAGACGAATGGAAGCTGTAATTAGAGCGAGGGGCGGCAACACACGCTATTAGAAATTCATTGGCTGGTTTTAGTTTAAGCACCGTTCATTTTTTTGTATAGATGTTTTCTATGTTTTGGTAAATCAAACTTTTCGTCCTCTGTAGATTAAACTGATATAAAATAAATGTTGCAAAAGGCGTACCTATTGGTGTTTTAATTCGTAATAATAATAAAATTCGAAAAACAGGCAACATATTTAAAATATTAAAAAAATAATAGGTGATGCGATAATTTTTGTGGGGTGTATAGTATCGTTTCACAAGTCCTCAAAATAGAAGGAAAAGTAGCAGAAAGTGGGGAAAAAGGTGAATCAGGACCTATACTGAGAATATGTAGAGGCCCATAAAGAAAAAGAAGAAGACATACATCTGAAATCATCTAGAACTGTCATCCAAAAGTCTATAAATATTTCTATCTGTTTATGGTAAATACTAGAACCACCGTATACGACAAAGACATGGATACTTCCGGACCCCCATCATGGAAGAAGAGAAGCAAGGACGCAGAAAGGAGGAAGAAGAAGAGAAGGAAAGATGCACAAAAGAGGAAGAAGAGGAGAAGGAAAAACGTAAAGAGGAGAGGCGTAGAAGAGCAGATATAGAAATAGATAGAAATAGAAATAGAGGTAGAAAAACTTAATAACTGACCATCTAGAACAGCAGAAAGGACAATTAAAATCTAATTTAGAAAAGCAAATTAGAAATGAGATAGTTAATTCAGAAAGAAGAATTCCTACCCAAGCTTCAGTAACTAATATTGAAATTGAAGGCACGACCTCGTCCTCCTCTTTAACCGAACCAGGTCCTATTAAAAGTACAGTACAACAAAGCCCCTCCAGCAAAACCCTAAAACCATCCACATTTGATGGTCGAACGGAATGAGAAACATATCGACTCCAATTTGAAGCTGCGGCTGGGGCCAATTGTAGGAATGGGTCACAAATGGCGGTTTCATTAATAGTGTCGCTTCGTGGGCAGGCAGCAACCGTTTTGCAGTTTCTTCCACAAGACACGCTCACGTATACAGTCTTTAGAGACAAGGTAAGGCCAACAGCACTTGAAGCAAGTATTCCAGAGTCAGCTTAGAGTCCGCAATCAAAAATCTAATGGAAGTCTACAGGAATTTGAGGCCGATAGAGAAATATTATTGCATCTTGCCTACAGCTATATAACTTTATAATAGTACACTGAAAAGGACGTCTCCATAACAATGCCGACATACTTTCCAGGCGACCCTGTTTAAAATGACAATGTCGCTACTGTAGAACGCTTTGAAAAAAAGGAGAAACCAGTGGAAGATATTAGTCTACAGGTAACCACAATCAAGCCAAAAAGTGAAGATAATCAGAATCCTCTTGAAATTCTTAGATAAAGTCAAAAGAAAGACAATGACTTGAAAGTTATAAAGAATGGCTTGAAAATTGAGTCAGACTTGGTTGGCAAGAGATAGCCAGATATAGTGAAAACTTAAAAGAGTATTGGGCTCTGTGAGATTCACTGTATCTTCATGATGTCCTTTGCATCGAAGATCGGAAAGCCCCGATGGAGTACGTATAGTTCACCAATTGGTACTGCCAAGATCACACATCAGAAGTGTGTTAGAAGAAATTCATAGCAGCCACTCAGAAGGACATTTTGCTACTAAAAAAACACTGGCACGAGTTCGGGAAAAATATTATTGGGTCAACAGTCGACGGGACGTAGAAGACTGGTTCAAGAAATATGATCTGTGCAGTGGTAGAAAAGGTCCTAAAACAAGAAGTCGAGGAAAAATGGCAAAGTATTTTCCCTGAGAGCCCTTTGAACGACTTGCAATTGGTATTCTCGGTCTATTTCCTTTGATAGAAAGAGGCAACAAATACCTGTTGGTTGTAATGGATTATTTTTCCAAATGGCCCGAAATAGCACCTCTTCCTAATCAAGAAGCGACGACAGTAGCGGAGGCTTCCGTAACCAACGTTATTGCGAGACACAGAGTCCCTCTGGAGTTGCATTCTGACGAAGGACGAAATTTTGAATCCAAATTATGGCAGGAATTGATGAAAACATCAGACATTGAGAAAACACGCACTACGACTCTCCTCACAATGGTAGAAATACATCATAGAACTATTTGCCAATACCTTTCAATGTTTTTCTCTGAAAACCGAAAAGACTGGAACACTTTAGTTCCTCCATTTCTGCTAGTCTATAGAAAGTCTGTACACGAATCAAGCGGTTATGGTACATCTATGCTAGTAACTGACAGATAAATGAAGCTTCCACACGATCTTTTTTTCGGAATACTTGCTCCTGGTGAAGAAATAGAAGAACGTACTCCTCCTATGTACATAGGAAGCTTGAAAGAAAAAATGGAAAAGGTCCACAATTTTGCTCGTGAACGTTTGAAGCTCTGCAACGATATGCTAGACTCGGCGTGCATACTACAAACATAAGCTTATCGAGAGGTGGCACCGTATGGGTGTTCAATACCAAGCGCAGAAAATGTTTGTGTCAAAAACTGCAACGAAACTGGAAAGGCCTGTACACTGTTCTCAAGAAAATCAACGACCTAGTCTACCGGATCCAATTATCAGCGAGGAGTAAGCCCAAGGTCCCTTTTTGTGGGCCCGATCCACCCTGTCGCCTTCAACTAGACTTCAATAGTCAGATTATTCGGAACAAATAACTAGAAAAGAGGGAGATACATCTGGAATCATCTAGAACTGTCATCGAAAAGTCTAGAAATATCATTTAAAAGTCGAGAACTGTCTGGAACAGGTAAAAAGTATAAAAAGCGGACAGCGAACGGAGTTATTAGAGTTTTGGGTTCCGTGTAAAACGTGTTTAGTATAATGTTGTAAAAGTAATACCATATTAGTATTGAAATGTTGAAGTTAAAGTCGAAGAAATAAATAGAGTTAAGATTTAAGAGGGGTAACAATATTTTCTATTTTTCATACGAAATAACCTCTCATTTTTGGGCATTTCACTGATACTCTCAAAGTGAATGAAGATGATTGAAAACCGCTTCTTCTAAAAATAATAAAGATGGGATTTGAATTTGAGACAATGAACTATTAAGTGCTACCAAATACCCGGCGTCCCCCGGTATTATATTTTCGGGTATTGCGGGTATCTAACTTTTAAACGAGTAGACAGCTACATGTGGTGATACAAGATTTGTCGAAGAATAAAAATATATTATTCTACGCTTCACAACTAGTTTTGAAAAATATTTTTCAAAAACAGTGACCGTTCAACGAAGAAGAAACAACTACTTCCCGGGCTACATGCCCCGACAGATATTGAATTACACTTCTAAGTCAAACGGGGTTGGTAAATCTACAAGATTTAAACCAACCATTCTGGTTTGCAACTAGAAGGGATAACACAACTTGTAGACCGGTTTCGGCGTATTGCGCCTCATCAGTACAAGGTATATGTTATCGTCCGAGAGTTAATCTCGGACTGAAATGTGACTATAATCAACAACGGTACATATTGTCCAGTTACGGAAATATTTTTGTTGCGTAACTGGACAATATGTACCGTTGTTGATTATAGTCACATTTCAGTCCGAGAATAACTCTCGGACGATAACATATACCTTGTACTGATGAGGCGCAATACGCCGAAACCGGTCTACAAGTTGTGTTATCCCTTCTAGCTGCAAACCAGAATGGTTGGTTTAAATCTTGTAGATTTACCAACCCCGTTTGACTTAGAAGTGTAATTCAATATCTGTCGGGGCATGTAGCCCGGGAAGTAGTTGTTTCTTCTTCGTTGAACGGTCACTGTTTTTGAAAAATATTTTTCAAAACTAGTTGTGAAGCGTAGAATAATATATTTTTATTCTTCGACATCTATTGTTAAAACGCTTTACTAAATACGACAATTTTACAGGAAACTGTATTAATTCATACAAGATTTGCTTAAACTAATTAAACTTTTTTCTCACTTCCGGTTAACCAAAAAGCAGAATAGGTTTTTTTTTTCAATTTTGTTCGTAACATCTGTATATTTTCAAATGAAATGGAAGCTATCTGTCGGTATAAGGTTTTTCAAAATCGATGCAGAATTAACTGATTCATTGAGGTTTAACCATATAACTGCAAAATCAACACTCAACAAATAATTATGATTATAGCACCTTGTATATTTTCCAATAAAAGGAAAGCCACTCACCTCAACTATCTGTTCCAATCCAACCAGGAGAGTGATAGTAGTTAATGATTTGTTTCAGGTAGAAAAATACATGGTGTCCAGAAATTCTCCTTCCAAATGCAAAATTCAGATACTGGATGAGATTTTATGTCCGTCCAATCTGACTTACCATTATCCAAAAATTCCTCCTAAGGGAATTAGCGCTCATTGAAGATGAATCTGCTATCTGTTTTTTAAGCATATCTCAAAAAAAACCGCTACCTTCAAACTTCAAACCCTGTTTTCGCTAAACGTGGGAGGAGAGACGGGTGAATTTGGTTAAATTTTAAGTTTATCAGTTTTTTGGAAAATTTTACATTGGATCTAAAAACTGTGGGGTATTTGCCAAACAAAATGTGCACTATTCACTATTAGGCACGGTTTCGACAAGAATAAATTTTAATGTTTTGTATTTTTGGCATTCAGTAATATTATTTGATTACTTAACGATATTTACAGTACCTAGTTGGTTTTGACAAATTAACAAGAATTGAAATTAAGTCAAATTGCTAGGAAGTTGGATCAGATTAGATTAGATTTCAAGGGGGTCGATTGGCCCGGTTGACCTATAAGATATTTTGTGTATACTCTACATATATTTTAGTTCAAAAGATTTAGGCTTCTGAGAAAGCCTATTATCCATTTTGGAGATAGATCTGTAGCCTGATTAGGCTCTAAGTAGACCTGTTCCAGGTATTTATGGCATTGACGGAAAACTACCCTGCAATTACAGATAATGTGCTTCACCGTCTCAACTGCATCATTGCAGAATATGCATGTTCCACTATGCTCAGTCCACCTAAAGTCCGTGGGCATCTACTTGGATTGGGTTACTCCAACCCTTAGTATCTAAAGATGCTGGGTTTCAAAGAATTAGCTTGAGCAAACCTGTACGCATTTTCCATGGCGATCCTACTTACATGTAGAGTGGAGAAACTTCTAGTATTAGCTCACTGAAAGGCACCTGGATGTTACAGAGGTGTACGAATATGATAGTGTGGACATAGCACATAATCCGGTGTTTAGTACTAGAAGACTATGTATCCTGCAATATGGGAGAAACCTACATCCATTTCACTTTAAAAAAGTTCATAGGATGCTAGATGGTGAACTGGTAACTGGACAAAAAAAAACCAAGATACCATTTTTTTTAAATTTCATTTTGCGATGAAGCTACGTTTACTCGGGACGGAATTATCAATACACATAATGCCTACATTGGTGAAAATCAGCACACCATATAAGAGACGAAGCACCCGCAAAGATTTAGCATAAATGTCTGGATAGGTGTAATCGGCAATCAACTACTGGGACCAGTAGAGTTTCCTGGCCGCTTAAGAGGATAAGATTACTGATTTGATGGACAACTTTCCCTAAATGACACGACAAAATTTTTAGTTCGTGATACTGATACACAATTAATTTAACCCAATTTACCACGTTGAACATCGCCATATTCAAAGCTCGCTTGCTTTCTTATGAGCAACTTTTGGTAAAATATTAATTGGGTTATTTACTTGAATACAGTTTCCTGTAAAAATTGACATATTTTAGTAAAGCGCGTTATCAAGAGATGTCAAAGATAATAGTTTAATACTGTTACAACGCCCTACAAAGTTTTTGAAAAATATTTTTCAAAGAACAGAGACCGTTCACTAAGAAGCAACAACTACTTCTCGGGCTATATGTCCTGAGAGACATTGAAATACGTTAAACGGAGTTGGTATATCTGCTAGATATAACCAACCAGGATTATGTTCTCAGGGATTCTGGACGGATGACATCTACCTTGTACTGATGAGGCGCAAATACGCAGAAACCGGTCCCTTCTTATTACAATCCAGAATCGTTGGGTATGTATTGCAGATATACCAACCCCGTTTACTTGGAAGTATAATTCAATGTCTGCCGAGGTATATAGCCCGAGAAGTAGTTGCTGCTTTTTAGTGAACGGTCTCAGTTCTTTAAAAAATATGTTTCAAAAACTTTGCAGCATTGTCGTAATTGACGGCGTTACGAATTGTCCGTTACCATTCGTGGGGTTACGAACTGACGCGTTACGGTATGTCTAGACACCCATTAGATCACATTTGATAGCGGTAGTTCGCCTTTGGTAGGAGAGCTTCTGGTTACCCGTATAACCTTCCTATTCCTGCATATTCAAGTAAATTCAACGAGGCAGCAAATTTTTTCCGAAGTTTGACAAGACAAAGCCTTCGAACTTCTCGAAGAGAATTTGGGAGAATTGCTTGTAGGAGGATTATCTAATAGTTTGGCAAAATTTTGGGAGATTCTAAATGGTATAAGCCCCTCAAAGTCTATCAGAAGTATTAAGCAAACGGAAATAATGAAAATGAAAAATCCGCATCTCAAATACTCTTAAATAGAACTTCAACCACTCACAGATGTTTATTTTATTAGTGATCCCTGCACTTTTTCTTTATATTTAGTAAGTTATTTATTTTCTTCCAACTCACATACACTTTTATTACGGGTTTATACAAAACTACCTACTTCCGTTGTAATAAAACGTCTACAATTCAACTTTTATTCTGTGTGAGAAGAATAATATTATAAATGTGTGTGTTTCGTGAGGTTTCTGATGTGTTTAACTGGTTAGTATCTTTCCAACGGTTCTTATTTTACAGAGAATTCTCTTGTGGCGCATCTAAGATTTCCACAGAAAACCAACGAGGCAAGAAAAGGTCGGTTAGTAATGAAAAGTAAATATTTTAGGTCGTCTGTACGGTCTTACACCTGAAATAATAGGTGTTTATTGAGGTATTGTACTTCGAGTTAACACTTTGAAAAAAAAAATTAGAAATGGTTTTATGTGTTATTAATAATTCATGATCACTATTTTTGCTTATTTTTAACCTTTGAGCGCCCATAATAGCGAAACGAACGTTAACTCCCATGTGGGGTATCTCAGGGACCCCATTCAATTTTCGGGTTGATTAATTGATTCTGATCGGAATAGAAGAATCGTTTGTGTTCAAATAAATGTTCATTCAACACAAAAATAAAAAAGAGATAGAAGTTCAACAAAAAGTAAGATTTTAACACGAAAAAACGTTTCAACTGAAACATGAAAAAACTCAAAGAATATAACAAATTAATTTTATGTCTTTCATTGTGCATTGAGTGAAATTTTTTCAATCCGACAAACATTGCACTCAAAGAATCGACTGTTTCTTCTTTCCGTGTTCTACGCAAACAAATTTTTTGCAAGAAAAACAAATAATACTAGATTTTATGTCAGAACTCCTAGGGCACTCGTAGCACCTACCACGTTTTCTAGTTGGGTTGACAGTCATCTGCTTGCTGATTACTTGGGCTTTCAGTGTTGAAACCACAGTCGCTCAGAGCTGACTTCACATGTGATTTGTTCTTCAGATAACTGGCTCTTAATTCTATAT
Organism: Lochmaea crataegi; assembly: GCA_947563755.1. NCBI lineage: Eukaryota > Metazoa > Arthropoda > Insecta > Coleoptera > Chrysomelidae > Lochmaea > Lochmaea crataegi. The sequence goes on along the minus strand of OX387433.1, from coordinate 35,755,758 downwards.
TATTGCGAGTAAGATCGTGTCCTAACTGTAACAAAAAATATCGTCTTCTCCAACCAACCTTTTTCTTTCAATTGGGATTTTTCTCCATATATAATACAAATGCGTTTAGAGCATAAATATCTAACATGTTCATAAATATCCTGCAGCAAGAATATTCTCTGATCAATTTATCAGGACCTTTAGATTTATTGTAATCGCATATCCTATATGGCTTGTTCTTGTTTTCTGGACAAACTGTATCATTATCATGTTGACTAGAAAGAAGGTGTACCACCTTGTTTTTCTTTGGCATGTAAGAAACCATTGTCAAATCTAGAGTAAATGCAAATATTGAAGATTCTGCTTGTCGACATGTTAGATTCAACTGTGGTGGAGTGTCGGGTTTATTTTTACGACAAGTCCCAAGAAGAGTAGGTTAGGTTCGGTTAGGTTCTATGTGAGTGGGGCCTTCTCGCCACCTCCACTGCGACCCCCGTTGGGTCTATTGCGGCTCACTCCTAGGGATTACAATGCACCCCACAAACCTGTTCTTTTGACGAAGTCCATGGTTATATTTGGTGATACTTTTTTGAAGTCGCTCGGCTCTAAGCTACTAGAACCGAATACGTTATACCTTACCCTGCCCAAAGCTGGGCATGAGCGTAGTATTTGCTCAGCAGTTTCGTCCTCCAAATTACAGAACCGACAATGCGAGGTCTGAACCAGACTCATCTTCTTTAGGTGGTATTTTAGTCGACAATCTCCTGTAAGCAGTCCCGACAGAATGCGTAGGTTTGTTCTACTCCATTCCAGGATCTGCTTATTTTTTGTACTCGGAGGGTTGTATATGAACGCCTTCGAGTGAGAGAGCCCCGGTATTTCTGCCCAGTACTTGAAGGTTTTCCTCTCCGCCCAGGTAGCTATGGCTGATCTAGCAAAAAATGGTTCAGGTAAATAGAGACTCTGATCCCTTTTTTGCCAGAGTGTTGGCCATCTCGTTGCCCTCCACTCCTCGATGCCCCGGCACCGAGGTCAAAGTGACTCTGTTTCCGTGCCTAGTATGTCAAGAGATTGTAGACAGTTATGTACTAGCTTAGATTTTATCATGTTCGAGCTCAGTGCTTTAAGAGCAGCCTGGCTATCTGACAGGATGTGTATGTTCTTTTTAACAACAGGTTGATTCATCAGCTCTTTTGCAGCCAGTTCAATGGCGTATACTTCAGCCTGAAAGACGGTAACGTACTTAACCAGGTTGGCTGCTATTTCAACTCTGGGTCTCCTGCTGAAGACCGACGCTTCAGCCCCGTTTCCGGTTATGGATCTGTCAGTGTAAATCACGTAGTCCGTTTCTAAGGTGATTTCTTCGCTATCCCATTGGTCTCTCGTGGGAATGAGGACCTTAAAGGGCTTGTCCACGTGAAGTTTGTGACAAAGGGATCCTAGGGCATCCCAAGAATGTGGTGATTTTGTATTTACCTCAGCATTCCCGAGTGATCCCTCAGAGTCTCTCCATTTATTTGCCTCTCCACTGATAGCATTCTATGAGCTGCTCTCCTGGCTTCCTTCCTCAAATGAATGTGGAGAGGAGTTAGTTACAGGAGGGCTTCCTTAGCTGCTGTAGGTGTGGATGACATTGCTCCGGTAATGGCCCGGCATGCTGTTCGCTGCAAGCCTTGCAGATTTGCTTTAGCTGTATTTTGCAGACTTTTGGTCCACCAGACAGCTGAGCCATACGTGACCATTGGCTTGACCATTGTTTGGTAAATCCAGTAAATCTGTTTGGGGTTCATACCCCAAGATTTTCCACATACCCTTCTGAGATTCCAGAGGGATAGTCTGGCTTTGTTCATCTCTCTTTCCAAGTGGGCGTTCCAGGTGAGTTGTTTATCTAAGATTACCCCTAGATATTTCACCTCCGTCGCAAATGGAATGCTCACGTCGCCTAAAATTGGCTGGCGCAGTCGCTGTAATTTTTTCCTTTTGCGAAGGAAACAATTACGGTTTTGAGGGGGTTCACAGACATCTGTTACCTCTCGCACCACCTATGCACTATGTTTACGGCCGTTTGAAGGATGTTAGAAATTATCTCTTCAAATTGGCCTCTAATAAATATTACTATATCATCAGCATATCCCTGCACATCTATCCCCTGACTGGATATTTCTCCCAGGAGATCTTCACTCAATAGTTACCACACAAGGGGGGAAGCACCCCTCCCTGTGGGCTACCCCTGGCCGCCATACCCTTTACCGTGACTCCATTCAGTGATGTAGTGATGTACCGGTTTGATAATATACTTTTGATCCAGTAACGGATTGGTTTGCAGATTCCTCTGCGCTCCACCGTTCTCCATATGGAGTCTGGAAGGGCGTTATTAAACGTTCATCCCATATCTAGGAAGGCCGCCAGCGCTATTTCCTTGTTGCCAAGGGATTTTCCCCACTAGATTGTATAACGCTAAATCTGTAGATTTGCCCGTTTGATAAGCATACTGGGAGGGATTTAGCGGATACTCTCGTAACCTCCCTTCCCTAATACGCTTGTCTAAATATTTTTCTAGGCATGTCATTAAGAACGAGGTGGGCTGATCGGACGATAGGATTTGGGAAGTGAATTGTTCACTTTCCCAGTTTTCAGTATAAATACAACCCTCGCCACTGACCATTCTAGAGGGATGTACCCCCACGCCAGACTAGCTCTCAATAACTTGACCAAATGGGGTAACAGCTCTCCACTGCCCTGTTGTAGCAGAGCAGGAAAAATGCCATCCTCCCAGGTGATTTGCACGATGAGAATTCGTTCACTGCCCATACAATTGCCGATGGAGTGACTATATCTGTTGCCAACTTCCAATCTTCCTTTTTGGGTCATTCTGTCGATCCCATTGGAAGTGGGATGGGTGACTGGTCCTCCAGAAACCGACTACCGGGAAAGTGAGTCTGAAGCAGTAGCTCCATGGTCTGCCTTACAGAGTTCTTATAGGTGCCGTCTGGGCATTTTATTGCTCCAACGCCCTGTGCCGGATCTCTGGAGAGAGCCTTGTGAATTCTACAACTGACAGGTAAATCTAATATACTCTGACAGAAGTTTTTCCAGGACTTTTTCTTGGCTTTTCTAATCGCCTTATTGTACTCTGTTAAAGCCATACGATATTGTTCCCATAAGCCTTTTTCTTTAGCTCGGTTGAAAAGTTTCTGAACTTCTACTCCTCTCTTTTCCAAGTATCTGCTCCACCACGGTGATCCTCTGTGGTCTCTCATCTCCTTCAGTGGGCAGTATTGTTGATAGGCCGATAGAATGGCGATTTTCAATTCATTATTCGCCTTCTCTATCTCTGCTCTATTCACAATAGTACCAATTATGTTTCCCTAGCCTTCCTGGAGGGTTGCGCGATAACCGCTCCAGTTGGTGCATTTTGGGTTCCGAAAATGGACTATGGGTCTTGCCCCTGTATTCACGTCGAATCTAATGTGTCTGTGGTCTGAACAAGACGGCTCCGTAGATACGTGCCAGTTAACGATTTTAGTTCTAATGAAATTCGTGCTTATCGTTAAATCTAAAACTTCCCTGCGAATTTTATTCACGAAAGTTGGTTCGGAGCCAATGTTATTTACTACTAGCCCCTCCCTGAGTATATAGTTATACAAAGACTCACCTCTTTCATTTGTGTCCTTACTTCCCCAAGTCCAAATGGTGGGAATTTGCATCACATCCAATGATCACCTGGGTATTGTTCCTCCTGCCGTAGGCGATCAATTCTCGCACTACCACTGGGAGATGTTCTTCTCTTCTGTCATCAGGGAAATAAGCAGAGCAGTCTATAAGGTCCTTTCTGCCGTTGCCCTCTGAGGATGAGAGTTGGACTGCAACCTGTTAACATAAAATAGTTTATGTTATTAGTAAGTAAGTAAGTAAATAAGCCCGAGGTTTAAAGCCTGAAGGGCGGTGTACTACTTTACCAAAACAGATTCCCAGTCCGCTGATCCGTCCTGTGTTGGAAATCCAGGGTTCCTGGATGAATCCCACATCGATCTTCTCCATGTCAAACCTCCGCCCAAGGACATAAGTTGCCGCTTTGGCGTGGTGAATGTTGGCCTGGGGACATCTTATTGTGGAAGCCATTGCGAGGCCCTAGGAGGGAAAGGGGTATTAACCCCCCTTTTTACCTAACTTTTCCGCCTTACAACCCTTCCTGGGGGAAATTGCCCGTATAAAAGTATAATGTGTTTCCTATGACAAAATTTACTCACCCCCTTCCAAGATATCATCCCTAGAAGAAAACTTGAAATATTGTAATTTCCGCGCACTCGCAATGAGTAGCCACCAGTATTTTTTCAAAATTTCTGTTACATTATAAAGGGATGAAATTATCAACATTCACTTGATTTGATATTAAATCTTTTTATCGAAATTGAGTTTTGGGAAATAAAAATTGATCTATGTTGTCTTGAAAAAATCTTTGACGCTTAAACTTTCTTCCTAGAACGTACGTACGTAAAGTACGACCAGAGATCTAATAAGGTCATAAAACACCCAGCACTTGAGTTATCAGCAGGCGGTCGAGTCTACGCAGAGTTGTACCTGCCCATTAAGTTTTGTTTTATAGGTAGGTATAATGATATTGGGTTAAAATAATTATTAAGTTTATTAAGATAAATCGCTCGAATATAACTGAGAATTGATTATGTATTGTTATGATTTATTGTGTGAGGTGTTTTTTTTAAATTTTATGTTATTATTATTAGTTTGTTCACCTTTTTAATTTTAAGAAACCCCTTGTATACTTACTTTATTCTTCAATTTATATATCCGGCTAGCTATTGAAAAAGGGTTTCGACTCTTTATCTCAGTTCGCGGTTCCCTAAAATTAATTTTACAATGAAGAATAATTTAATTGATTCTTTTTGAAATTTTAACATGACGAATGTTTGAATTTACAATAAGAACATGAAAAAGAATTTTAATTGGAATTTTAACGTTTATAATCCTCTTTACTAATTTTTTTTTATATTCCGCCACAACTGAATACTATCATTTTTCTTCCTTTTTGTATTGTAATTAATAAATTTATTCTGTTAGTTTTTAGTTTATATTTCCAATAATTACTTGTAGCATTCCCTTCGTAACACAAACAAGAATCGGAGGAATCGCTTTAGATTTCTGTCATGCGCATAAACACTATCAATGATTCTATTGAACTAAAATGGCTGGCAACGTTATGAACATGTGTATCTTGAAAAGGAGTATACTTGAGTTGCTTTGGATTATTTATTTTAATAAGGTAAGCTTCCTTTTCAATTTATAACTTCTAATATCAATAATCTTAGCTTAATATCAAATAAGAAATACGCAATTGGTAAATAAATGTTTTTACGATGTGAAATATTCATAGATTATTTCTTTTTAAGAACAACGTGTGAAAGAATATTCACTCCTCTGTTGTGTGGGATATAAAATAACATCAAATCTGCATGCTGATGTCATATACACTATTGTAGGAAGTAAATTCAACTTTCTCTGGAACAAATTGTGTCTGGTTTGCTTAGAATACCTGAGACGCTATCTCCAGTCCAGTTTAAATATATGAAATTAATCTTACCGCTTTCTGGTTGATAATAAATGGATGTTATCTCTTACAAGCTTAGTACGTCTTAACTTTCCCACTTCTCTGGTTTGCCTTTCCAGACTTTTTTTAATTTTTTATCTTCACCATCAAAATTCTTGTACTTCCACCTCCCTCGTTACAAAATCAACAACATTCAATATTTTTTTGTTTATCTTTTACCAGACGACTTGCCGTTCTGATCAATTGTTTTAGAGTTATTTTTATTGATTTCTATTGATGTTAAAGGTACTTTCACATGTTTTAATACCATGTCCTCTATGAACTACACTTTTTTTTTAATCGGTTGATTCTATTCGGGATTATTCACTGTCACTCCACCAAAGTTTAAATTAATGACATAAATCTGTTTTTATTATTTGACTTTATTTCTGTTTTTATTCGATTCATTTATTAATTTTATTTGATTCTTTCCAAAATAATTTCAAAATTTCAAACTAATTGATGTTGAGATATTCTGTTACTAACTAATAATAATTGTTTTATTAAACAAAACTTTCTTTAATTTCAGGTTATTCACCTAAAATTGGACCTACCAATTTTTAAACCATCACAGTATATATATAATATATCGTCCCTCCAATACCAAAATCACGAATGTGCAAATTTACAGTTTTGAAAAAACGGCAATTTAAATGTTTGGATAAACACTAAAAATAACACCTCCTTTTTGTTTGTGCTGCTGTATAAATAGCATTAGTTATTGTTAGAGTTGTAAATTAAATATATAATATTGAATTTCATTAAAATTTGCTCATTCTGAAAAAAACCAAATTCTATCAACAAAACTGTTTTATTTGACATAATTTTTGACATTTTGGACAAAAATGAACATGAATATTTTGTAAATTGACCAGGTATCTTTCTCAACAGCTTTCATTAATTGGTTTTAACTTGAGACAAAATTCTGACTGAAAAAAATGAAATAAAAAAGCGCAACAAAGAAAAATGACACAATTTGTCCCTTATTTATGCTTTGTCATTGTCGCTTTCCTCGACATATGGTTCTGGTAATCGATCCCGAACATTTTGGTTTGTTTTTGAAGCTTGATAAAAATTATGGTATGCTTTGGGCATGGTAAAATATTTCAATATTTTTTGTACATTTTTCGTTTTAGCATCGCTAATAGCTAGTGGGTTTGTTTAAGCGCTGCTTAAAACTATTTGTTTTGGACGACCCCAACTTTTTGTAGAGATAGAACAATCTACTTCAATAAATTCACCGCATAGTCTTTTTTATAAAATACTTTTGTTTGCTGTCCCTTAATGAAACGAAAACATCAAACTTTTCTTCAGGTTGGAGGAACCTGGTTGAAATTGAATGACCGTGCTGAAAAGGATTTGGAGTCCAATAAATCGTCAAACATCATAGTCCTTACGTAAAAAGGTTGAGGCGTTATTCGGGGATCTCTAATAGTTTCTACCTATCCCTAGGGCGTATAAACTGGTACGAGCTTTGATTTTCTCTCAATTTTAGAGTGGATGGAATGGCACTCCATTCTAGTGTGCCCAGTCTCAAAGAATTGATGGTCGACTATTCTTAAAGATGGATGATTGATGCATAGTTGGAGACACATGGTTGCAAAAATAGGGGCTGTTCGCCGCATCCGTCTGACATCATGCGAACCGCAGTGACCTCATTGTGTGACATAATGAAATTGTATATGCATGAAGCAATCGCATTTGCACCTCTTTTCCCACAGATAACAACTCACGTCCTGATTTGACAAGTTACAACCGGTGAAATTATAAACTGCCAGCTTTCTCAAGTAAAAAAATTGCCCTGCAGACCCTTTTGGTGTAGTCAATACAGCCTGGAGATTAAAGTTGAAAGCTAAAATACTCTAATCATTCTTTGCTAAAGACTTGTCATCGTCGCGGGCTCTTCTGGCGGCCTTCTTCCATTTAATTCCCTGTCAAGCTGCATGAGTCTTTTTGTATGGGAATTCATTTTTTCTCCAAAAAAACAGTAAAGTAGCAAAACCACGAATACACTCGAAACACTATTATCGATACTGCTACTGTACTTTCCAAAACTATCTCCAACGACAAAATCACGATTAAAGCAAATTTGCTCTTTAAGCGTTGGAATCAAACTAAAGTTGGCACTCTCTCGAAACAACCAACAGGTTGTGGGAGGAGTATAAACTCGCAGAGAATTTCGTGCTAGAGTAAGATAGATAAGAGTAGTAGATAGAGTAAGAGTTGAATAAGATATTGTGGATAATATTTATTAACGCCCAGAAACGAGCACTGGAAAAGTTTCCAGCACTATAAATATCGGCCACACATGTATGTGGCTAGTTTTTAAAAAGCAGTAATCATATTCTCATAAAATAATAAATTGCATGTTAAAAAAATCCGGTGCTTAGTCATTGCGAGAGCAGGGAAATTACAAAATTGCAAGTTTCCTTCCATATTTACTTAAATTTGAGAAAAAACTCAATTTCACTCAGTTTTTCAATGGTGAAATCTCGGAAGAGGGTGAGCTGAGGAAATTTTGGAAAGGAAAGACCCACATAATTTTATGCGGGCAAACATTGTTGCTAATTACTCTAGAGGTAGATGCAACAAATTTAACAATTTTCATAAAATAATTCCAAAATGGTACGCTATTATTAATTCTACTTGCTTTGATTCAAAATGCGACTATTGATAATAATGGTTCATACTTATACGGTAAACGTAGGTTTTATTGAGCCGAGTTAGGCACTCGGAACACTCGAATATGAACGATTTACTTCACTTGCTTATTTTTATTATAAGTATAGTGCACAGTAGCCCAAGTTCTCCTCATCATGAATAATGTGTAAAACCAAGGCATTATCCATATCATCATCATTTTCTTCATCTATTAATATATTTGCTAACATATTTTACTCAAAATACAAAAAAAACTCTACAAAAAAATAAAAACTCTCGCACAAAATAAAGAAAAAGACAAATAGATATAACACAATAAAGTTGGGTTAGGTGAACTCTCAATGGATAAAAATGTAAACAAACGACAAACCCGGCATTAATTTCTTCAACTCTTTTTAAGATGCAATGAAACACGTAAACGTCGTGTCAATACGTTTACTTGTATGTGATGTGTGCTGCCTTAAGTGTCTAATAAGGTGCCCGTCTGGGGGCGGGCTCAGAAGAATACCCCCAGGGGATAGCCCACCTGTCGTAAAAGGCGACTAATAGGTTAGATTCCCAGGAATCTAGAGGAGTAAACCTCGATAAAAAACCAGCAACATAGGGAAGGCAGCTATGTTGTGGTGTAGTGTAGGCAACGGAAGCCACTGCGTCCGGAGGCAACCGTGAGAAAAAGCCTAGAGGAGTAAACCTCGATAAAACAATCCGTAATCTACGTTGTTAGCTACCGTGGCAATGGATGAATGGCTGTGCGAAAGTCAGTCAGAAACGGTGCCTCCGGGATACCTGGTGACCTCCCGGAGTAACCAGCCTTACCACCACAAGCGGGGCTCTGTGGTGGTGGACATTCAATTCCCTAGCTACTCGTGGGATGGAATATGGACAAAGAAGAAAGCAAAATAGAACAGGAGGTTATGGATGAAGAAAGGCAAGGAAATGGAATTTTTGGTAAGTCGACGAAGGTAAAACGAACGCCTGATAAGGCGGGGGAGACGAGAGGGTGGAGTGATACTGGAGTAAAGAGAAAGGAGGTATCGCCTCTGGAGGACAAGGAACAGAAGAGGAAACTGAAGGAGAAAGGAAAGAAGGAAATGGAGGATTGGAAGGAAGAAGAGAGGGAGAGTGTAGAGAGATTGAAGGATATGGTAAGGCGACTGGAGGAGAAGGTGGAAAGGCTGGAGGAAGAGAAGGCAGCGGCAGAGGGGCGGGTCGAGGAATTGGAGAGGTTGAGGGGGGAGGACGATAGCAACGGGATAATGCAAACACGATGGGAGGTGGGGCAAAGAGACTGGGAAGGATGGCTGGAGGTTAGAGATAGGGACTGGAATGGTAAAAAGGGGGAGGGAATAGAGGTGAAGGTGGGAAATCCAATATTAGGGGATGAAAAGGTAAAGGTGGTATGGGTGACCAAGGAAGACAGTGGAATGGAGAAGGGAATACAGAGGATGTTTAGGGATAGGTACCCGATGCTAGGGGAAAAAGGAGAGGAAATGGAGTGGGTCAAGGAGGTACGCACTACGGAAAGGAATGGGGTAAGGGTAAAGACGGAGGAGTTGATCTGTCGGATGGAGGGAGACTGTAGGGATGAGAAAAAGGTGTTTGAGCTGATGAGTCGACTGTTTGGGGTAGTGGGGAGCGGGGACAGCATTGGACTCCACGGGCTTGAGCAGGTAGAGGTGGAGGTGCTGAAGAAGATGGTGGCGTGGGTGAGAGGTGGCGGAGAGGTGGCGGAGGTAACAATCTATACAGATGGGGAGAAGGAAAAGGAGGGTAGAAATGGGGCGATAATCCTGAAGGATATCGGGGAAGTCGATCAGGAGGGGATCGAGAGGATTAAGAAGGGGTTGAGGGAGATGACAGGGGAGTGGGTGGATAGACTCAGAGTCTCAAGAAATAAGGAGGTGGTAATAGAGGCAAAGAAGGGGGTTGAGGTGAGGGGAATTCTGGGGGAGGTAGGAAGGGTAACAGGAGCTAGGGTGGTCGAAGCGGGGAGGGGAACAAAAACCATTAAAATGGTAGGGATAGAACCGTGGATGGAAGATGAAAAGGTGAGGGGGGAAATAGAGAATTTGATTGGGAAAGGGACAACGGTGATTAAAGTGGTAAGGGAGAGGAACGGGATGAAAATGGCGGTGGTGAGGGCGGAATGGGAAAAAGCGGTAGCCTTGTTGAAAAAAAAGGAGATTAGATTGGGGTGGAACAGGGTAAATATTATAGATGGTAGAGAGGATGACAGATGCTTTGGATGTGGGATAAAGGGCCATAAAGTAACAGGGTGTAAGGTGAAGGTAGTCAAGGAGAGGAGTAAGTGTTGGCTTTGTAAGAGCGAGGATCACATGGCGAGAGACTGTCGGCAGGCTTTCCTTTGTAGGGTATGTGGGGAAAGGGGACACAGGCCAGGGGAGATAGAATGTAGTAGGGGAAGGGAAGAAGTAGAAGGAGACGATGGAAAAGGTGAAGGAAAAAATGGGAGGGACCCTCTGGACCCCTCAGAGGGGTCGAGTCTGGTCAAATAGGAGGAAGGGGACAGCATTGCGCGGGAAGGAGGAATGTAGGGGATGTATGGAGAGTGTTACAGATAAATTTAGGGAAATGCAGGATAGCGCATGATATATTGGATGAAGTGATTTTTAGGAGGGAAGTGGATGTAGTGTGTGGATCCGAGGTGAATGCTAGATATGTGGGGAAGCAGGGATGGATTATGGACGATACAGGAGAAGCAGGAATAAGAGTGGTGGGGGATGGATTGAGGGCGGATGAAGTGAGGAAGGGAAATGGATGGGTGGTAGTGCGAATGGGAGACATGGTGGTGTATAGTGTGTATATAAGCCCAAATGTCAGCCTGGAAGAATATGAGAGGAGCATGACAGGATTAGAGGACGATCTGAGGGTGTCAAAAGGAAAAAGGAGGATGATAAGGAGAATGGTGGCAGGGGACTTCAATGCGAAGAATACTATATGGGGGGGGGGGAAGAAAACGGACAGGAGAGGGGAGATCCTTGAGGAAGTGTTAACATCCAACGGGTTGGTGGTGCTGAATGATGGACTACTGCCCACCTTCGTGAGGGGTGACGGGGGTTCATCATTCATTGATATAACAGCATGTGATGAATGGCTGTGGGAAAGAGTGTTTAGTTGGGGGGTGCTGGAGGATGAGGAAAGCTTGAGCTTACATAGGTATGTGGAGACGGATATAAGGAAAGAGAGAAAGGATTTAGTGGAAGAGTGGGAATGGAAGTGGACGAAAGCCGAGGCAGAGAGAATGAGGAAGAAAGTAAGAGAAGAGATAGGAAGGGGACTTGGACATGATGCAGATGAATTGTACAATGTGATACAGGGCTGCAAAAGAGAGGGAAAGAGGGGCAATAGGCGTGAGCGGAGGGCCAATTACTGGTGGAATGAGGAAATAGAGGAGCTGTGGAGGGAGTGTAAGAAAGAACGAAGACGGATGCTGAGAGGAAGAGGAAGGATAGAGGGAAGAGGGAGATATAAAAAGAAGAAGAAGGAACTGGAGCGTAGAGTGGAGAGGGAATAAAGAGGGAAGTGGGAAGAGTTACTGGGGGAATTGGAAAACAATCCATGGGGAAAGGCGTATGAGATAGCGGTGAAGAGGATGGGTGGAAATAGAAACGAGGTTCTAGAGGAGGATTGGGAGAAGGAGATCATAGAGAAATTGTTCAAAGGGGGAGAAGGAGGAGTGGGTGGCAGAATTCAGGAAATCCAAGATACAAGGGGGGTAGTGAAAATGAGGGGGATAAGGCCGGTAGAGAAGTGGGAGGTAGAAGATTGGGGGAGAAATATTAAAGTGAGAAAAGCCCCAGGGATAGATGGCCTGAGGGGTGATATGGTGAAGAGGCTGTTGGATGACAATAGGGAGTACTTCTGGGAACTATTCAACAGGGTGCTGAGGGAGGAGGAGTTCCCGGAAGGATGGAAGGTAGCCAGGGTGATACTGATGAAGAAGGCGGGTAGAGAGGGGTAGCGGGCGGGGGACTATAGGCCTATCAGCCTGCTGTGTGGTATGGGTAAATTGATGGAGGGGATAATAAGGGATAGGATTGAGTAGGAAGTTGGTAGGAATGGGGGTTTTAGGGTAAACCAGCATGGGTTCACGAAGGGGAAATCTTGCATCTTGGCACTGAGCAAGGTGATGGGTTTGGTGGAAAGAGCTAGGGAGGGCAGCTGGAGGAAGAAGAAATTGGCCCTACTCGTGTTCTTCGACGTCGGGAACGCGTTCAACAGTGTCAGCAAACGGGCAGTGTTGAGCGCGTTGCTGAGGCTTGGAGTGGAGCAGGGGTTGGTTAACCTGGTGGAGGACTACCTGACGGGGCGTGTGATTGTAGACTCCAGAGGGAGGAGATATGAGATGGAGGCTGGGGAGCCTCAGGGCTCGGTTCTTGGACCGACGCTCTGGAAGTGTGTGTTTGATGAGGTTTGTGGGATAGTATGTGAAGAGGGATGTGAGATTACGGTGTATGCGGATGATGTGTGTCTGGTATGTACGGCAAAGGGAGAGGCGGAGATAGAAAGAAAGGCGGAGAGAATGTGCAGGAAGATTGTGGAGAAGATAGAGCGGTGCGGACTGGAAGTGGCGGAAGAGAAGACGGTGGGGTTGCTAGTGAAGGGACGGAGCAGGGCAAGGGAAGTGGGGGTGATGGTTAAGGGAAGGAGAATTCGCATGGAGGAGTCTGTGAAATACCTAGGGGTGTGGTTGGATAGCCAATTATCCTTCAAAACCCATATGGTAAAGGCGGCAGAGAAGGGTAAAGTGAGGGCAGCATGGCTGGGGAGATTGATGTGTAATGTGAAAGGGCCGGGAGAGTGGAAGAGGAGGGTAATTGGTAGGACGGTAGAGCAGAGTATGCTGTACGGTGCGGAGGTGTGGGGTGAAAGAGCGGGGGTGAATGCGAGGGTTAGGCCACTTCTGCGGGTGCAGAGAGGGATACTGCTGAGGGTGGTGCAGGGGTACAGGACAGTGGGTGGACTGGCAGCAGCGGTGCTGGCAAGGTCCTACCCATTGGACGTGTTGGCTAGAGCTAGGAGCAAACGCTGGAGGGGTGCGACCAAAGAAGAGGTACGGGAATGGATGGAGGAGGAAATGGAGCGAAGGTGGGAGGAGTATGAGGGCGCGCTAAAAGGAGCGATTGGGAATAGGAGAGATTGGATGGACCGGAAATTCGGGGAGGTGAACTACTTCTTGACACAAGTGCTCACTGGACATGGGTCGAGAGTAGGGTACCTCCACAAGATTGGGAAACGAGAGATTGGTGTGTGCGAGAGGTGTGAAGTGGGAGATGATGTGGGGCATGTGTTTAGATGCTGGAGGAACGAGGAAGTGCTGAAGAACTTGGAGAGGAAACTAGGGGAGGCGGTGTACTGGGAAAACATGGTGGAGATAATGTTGAGGGGGGTGGAGGAATGGATGAAGTGGGGTAGTAGAGAGCATGGTTAGGGGGAGAGAAGGACTCGATATGGCATGAGAGGCAGGAGTGATAGGAGGGAAAAGATGACAGTGTGAGCGGAGAGTGTGCGAGGGACCGCCGCCTGTCTCGAAGTATGCTAGGTTAGTGATTCCGAGGCGGGGGTAACGGCGAGTTTGAGGTGGGTTTGGTTGGTAGGCATCTCCTTGGGGATGAGTCCAACACTGTTTGGGTCCTGGACCCATTCGAACATGAGTTTCCCATCTCGGCCCGAAAAAAAAAAAAAAAAGTGTCTAATAAGGAGCCGACACAATTAGGACAAATATTTTCAATCCGTACTGGACTGCTTCAAGGACAAATTTTCCGAACAGATCGGTTCAATGTGAATATTTCGCCAAGAAAAAACCTGCTGATTGTTTTAAATTATTATGCTTCACCGTGAGTTTATTGTTCAAATCTTATTTTACTGGTTACAAAAGTAAAGCCACAGCTGTAGCATAAGTGACGAATTAAGCTTTTTATAAAAGGTAGTAGCAAATATTATTTTGTAATGCTTGGTCGAGAGAAATTCCGGTAATGGTAGCTTCTACATCACACCGACATTGTAAAATAAAACAATAGCCAGACAACACCTTCATTGTTAAGTGTTCAATCCATCATAATCAAATGTCATGTTATATACAGGGTATGTCTAATTGGATAATCGAGAAATTTAAATTTATAAGTTTGTTAATAAATTTCAAAATAAGTTGAAATATTTATAGTTTATGGAAGAATCATTGGAGATAACCAGGAGCATGAAAAAACATTTTTGCGACAAGTCTAGTGACTGGCTAGCCAGAGACTATTGGTAATGAACTTAGTTGAAGAAGGCTTTAAAGGAGACTTCATAGGTCTAAAACCGTTCTGTGGAGTCACAAATGATTGGATAAGAGGGGAAATCCGGAACTGGCTAGATAAAGAACACCAATTCAAATGGATGGTGACACAAGGGCAACTTCATACAAAGAGTTTACTGAACAAGGTAGACAAGGAACCTCTCAACCAGGCTACTGAAACTGTGTAAGAGACATTTGAAGACAGTTACCGACCTGGTCACAGGAAATGTGAATTAAGTGATGAAACACCTAATCTCATACTCTGCTTCTGTGAGAACTTACGAGGACTCAGACTGAAGCACTTTGGAGATGAAATAATACAACCATTAAAACTGCTTAACATCGCCTTAGTCAAACTAGGCCTATATAGCTGACAAAAAGCTTCCGGAATGGAAGTAGAAAATATGGAAAATGATACAAATATTTAGTTCGAATGCCTGGGCGATTGAGCTCAACCCAAACGAATGAATGAATGAATGATAAAAATTTACCTATACCTAGAAAAATGCACCCACACATTTTTTCGAATATTTTTAACCCTTTGGAAAATGTTTGCCTCAAAAATTGTTGATAAGTACATCAACAGAGCAAACCTAGTCGTATGCTCCGACTCCGAAAATAAAGTAGAAAAAATTCATTGCCTCCTGTACCAATACTCGAAAAAGTGAAGAAGCCTTAAATAAAACTCGTTACACTTTTTACTATTATCAATACTAGCGATAACTTTTTTTTCTAAATCCACTTATAAAGTTATTTTTCAAGATTAAGTTGCGGTTTTCAATGATTTATGTAACTCGACTGAGCCTGTATAGCAAAATCCCTCTAAAAAGTGAATTTCCCTTCATGAAAATTTCTCCCGAAAGCTAGAGTGGAATGAATCGGTCCCCGGCTTTTGTAAATTCTAATGAATTAAATATCGATTTTCCATGTTGGTGGTTTCAGTGTATAGACCTCTGTACGGCAATAGTAGTGGAATGAAATGAGGCATCAGCCATTATTCACCCCAAAATAATCCTTCAGTTATTAGAAATATCTTAAATACACACACGCCCAAAAGTTATGGATATTGGAAATTTGTTCGAAAATTCAAACTATAATAACTAAATTGAAAATCAAAATATCTCGATACAGTTGCGAAAACATTTTATAGTATTTCAAATACACTTGCCGAGTTTTGATCAGCATTAAAAAATCCCCCTACAAATATCCTACAAATTGAAATAAAATGAATGTGCTCCATGTGTCGCTAAATTAATTAATTTCTTTTATGTATATAAAACGCCATCTTGTGAATACGCAATAACGAGAAATTTTGATACAGGAGTTATACGTTAGGGTGTGCCAAAAACAACGACCTACATGTAGTATTTTTTATGGTTCAACAATAATCGCATCAGTTTTCATCCGTTTTGTCATTGTATAAGTATGTATAGGAGATGTTATTTATTGAGGAATACTCCCACCATATACTGCATTCTGTCTTCTTTCTTCTGGAGTAGCTTCTCTTTCTCCATCATCTTCCTCCATTTCTGAGGTGATATATTTCTCTTCCACTTCAAATATCACTGTTTCTGGATCTTCCCTTTGTTTTTCTATGTCTTCTCTCAATCTTTGCACCAGTGTTATTTTCAGACCTATTGAATTCAAATTCCTACGCTCCAATTCCTTTTTCAACTCCCCTACCTTTAGTTCAGATAATGTTTTACCCATTTTTTTTTATTTTTAATTTTAATTTTTGTGAAAAGGAAACGGTGTTTTTACGCACCGAAATCTACCCCTTTCTAAGCCAAATGTTTTCACGCACCGAAATCTACCCTCTTCTAGGCCCCACGTTGGGCGCCAATTATTAAAGTTTGCTATTTTTGAATAAATTGAGGGATGTTATCTATTATGTTGATTTGTTTATAAATGTTTGTTTTTGCGGTGTGGTTAGTTTTATTTGTCAAAATGGAATCATATATTTTTGCCACGTCTCCTCAGACAGAGATTCCACTACTTACTTCAAAGTCGTGTTTCGGGGTTTTTATATATAACGGCTCGTAGATGGGGTTCCAATTGATTTGATAGATTATATTCTCATGTATGTAAGAAATAAAACAGTTATGTGCTCTGATTTAGATTTAATAATCAGTAGAATACCAACAAAAACAATATGGAAGTCAACGATAACATTGACTACAACAATCATCAGTATAAAAATTTGTCTTGTCGTCAATAATGGAACTGTGAAATACTCTTACCACCAATATTCGCAACTCACCGAATAGGAATACATAACGCGGCTTCCGCTCCGTCCAAACAGCTGTTCTGCTAGCTCAATGCTCCCCAGAGAAATGTGGGGATGTAATCTAATAAAAATTAATACGATTTAAGCTCAGTACTCTGCGAATATTAGTAAAATTTGATATCAAATTCTCATGTAAGTATGCAATTACTATACTAAGTAATACAACCTATAAATAATTTCTTATCTATGCACTTCAAATCACTTTAGCTATGATGCAAAATTTAACCCCAGAACTCGTGTTGTAACAAAGATCTACAATTAATATTTGTGAATTGATTTCAGCTTCCTGAATACTGGAACCTCGTTCAGATTACCCAGCCATGATTAATATATCTCGTACAAATACTTGAATACAAATGAAAAATGTATAGAGTGGATATCTCACCAATTCAGTAAACTCTACGTTGTGATCTTTGTGGTCAATTATCCACAACTCATCTGCAACTCTTCGACGATCTCGATTAATAGTTCCCCAATTGTAGGAACTCTTGTAAACTTGCTAACCACTTTTTCCTGGTTTTCTCCCAGAAAAAATTACCGCAATCAAAAAAAAAGGTTTCGCACCTTTTTCGTTCCCCAGTACCCAACATCCCTTAGTTTCCCCTTAGCAGCCCGTCTTGAAAATTTTAATTGTACTTCCTTCCAAAATGTCTTACCAACCCATATCATTATGATTAATCAGGTAAGTACTTAATTTTTCACTTTGACACTTCATGACATTTGTACAAATTAGTTATTTACAATATTATTATCTAAAATTCACTACATAAACAAAATCAGAATATCATTATAACTTATAACTTATAAGTCTTATATTCAAAATGAAATCAATTCACAATAGTGACATATAAACATTATTTTCCGATTGGGTATACTATTGACAGTATACTTCAAATAATTGTTATTATGAATCAACCTTTGAATATTGAATGTCAACATCTGTCCTTACACAAAATATGCATACTAGGTGTATCAACATTGTTCACCAATAATTATAAATCTTACTAATTCTATAAAATGTTTCAAATTTGTTTTAAAATCGTGACATCTTGAATTTCTATTGATATCATGAGTCCATAAAATCTATAATAGTATATTAAAGTGCATCAAATATAAATGGAATTCTAGAAAGCAGCAGATTTTATCTTCATCCAACGTAATGTTTCGGGAACGCAACGATCGCCACCCTGTAGCAGATTGGAGAAAATGAAATTATCATTCACCTCCAAAACCTCCCACAGCACCCGATTTGAAACCTATCGAGCACAGTACAACAGCGAAAGGACGTGTCGCCCTATCTATAGGAACAACTATTACAAGAAGGGATAGATAATAATTGTCTATTTCTTTTTGTAATAATTGTGCAATTATTGAACCTAAGTTTATATTCGAGTCAATACGAAGGGAGATAGATTTATAGAAAAAGCAGGCATTAGATTTGAAAAGAATAGTGAGAGTGTTAATAGTAATAGTTACTGAAATAATGTCAAATTTTTGGCCAGTAAAAGTCTTTTTGATATTTGTAAGCAATAATCATCAATAGATGTCAAAGATAATAGTTTATTACTATTATAACGCCTTACAAAATCTTTGAAAAATATTTTTCAAAGAACAGAGACCGTTCACTAAGAAGCAACAACTACTTCTCGGGCTATATGCCCCGACAGACATTGTATTATACTTCTGAGTTAAATGGGGTTGGTATATCTTCAAGATGTAACCAACCATTCTGTTTTGTAATTAGAAGGAAAAACATCACTCGTCGACCCGTTTCGGCATATTTGCGCCACATCAGTAGAAGGTAGATGACATCCGTCCAGAAGCCCTGAGAGTATAATCCTGGACTGGAGACAACGCTGAAGCCACATCAATACTGTTTTTACTTGTGGGATAAAATTATACACATTATGGATAATTACTATCTATTGATTCATTTATTAAACTTAGTTTATATACACACTCTACTTAATGTCTACTAATTTATTTACACTCGGTATAATAGTTCTAATTTATTTTTACCACTTGAATAATACACTATATATCTTCACTATATATCTTCACTATATAATCCACTGTCCGATTACTAAGAACTTCTGTAGACTGTCTGTGAACTAACTCTTTACTGCCCGTTTCAATAATTCTCCACTCACTCAAAAACCCGCGTATATATATAGTCTTTATCAGTTCTGGGAAGTTCGAGTATTTTATGACGATCCTCATATGCGTAAAGACTGCAGTAACCAGAAAATTCTAGAAAGCGCATTCGCCAAAATATATATACGGTATCCGCCAAAATAAACATTACCGAAACAGAAAGTGCTGTGGAGTTGTTTATGTAATATGGATTTGTCATATTTGACTTAATTGTCATTAGTTGATATATTAATAGTACGCTGCAGTTAAATTTGATTTAAAAATGGTTCTAACAACGGAAGAAAAAGTGTTTTTGGTAGAGCATTATTTTCGTTCATACGGAAAATAGAATAATTTCTCGGGGAACAGACTTCGAATATCCTTCTCATTCACCTGATCTGACGCCACCTGACGCATACATTTGGGGCATAATGAAGGACAAAATATTTCACTCGGAAAATCCGCCGGCGAATATTGCCGAACTACGGGAAAGAATACAAAATATTTTTCGGCAGTTACATCAACCACTTCTTATAAATATGTTTATTGACTTACAAAATCGATATGAAGCTTGTTTGCGTCGAAATGGTGAACATTTTGAACACTTACATTACAGAAATTAAAAATTAATTTTTATTTTTATTTTCGGTACTGTTTATTTTGGCGGATACTGTTCGAGAGACAGGGCCGGCTTTGAGTTGGTGACCTCGCAACATTGCCCCCTCCTTAATAGGAAGTTCCTCTAGGAACTTCTGTGCAGCCGGGACTGGATGTTCAAATCGGCAATTGGACCCATTTCTACATTTTCCGGCCGTATGGAAATAACAGGGCACTGTCTTCATGGTCTTCGCCGCTTTCTTTAAAGATAACTTACTACTAAACTACTAATTAATTTACTCAGGCGACCCTTGGCCAAGAAAAGCTCAAGCCAAGGTTCCGGCACTGAGGCCTCTGGCGGGCCCATTGTGCCATTCCTGCTAATTATGCATCCATGAAGCCGAGTCCCTCGATGAAGGACTCAATCCTCTTCAGTGGATGCCTGCTTATGTCCCCATGGGCCATAACAGGACCTCCGAAGATTCGCCTGCGTAGCACAGCCCAATGTGGACATACGAGGAGAACATGGTCCGACGTTTCGACAGCCATGCCGCAACCCCTACATAGGGGACTTTCCTCTAAACCTAGTTTACAGAGGTGCCCTGTTAGATCACTTCCATCATATTCCTGATGACTCGCCAATCCAACAGCGTGCTATCTTAGGCATAGCTAGTTTCTTCACGTTGGACTCCAGCACACGGTCTCGAAGGCTACGTAGCGCTTCCCACACATTCCGGTAGGTGGATCGATCTTGAAATTCGTTCTTTGTTACCAGGTAAAGGACGTACCGTGAATTGAGTCTCAGTGTCTTGCCGGGAATTGGAATCTGTTCTGCAAGTTTTTCTAAATGCTCAAACTTCTTTCGGAAGACGGTTGCCAAACCTCGTGCGTTTTTGATACTGGCTGGGATGTTGTGTGCCACTGAATAGTCTTCCAGGAGCTTGAACAAATCTCGTCACCGCTTCGTAGTGACTGCAAATCTAGCTTTACCGGTACCTCCATACTCGTCAGAATCTTCCTGGACATGGTTCACTCCTTCCTCTATGTCATGGTCCCCTTCGAATGGCGCTATTCGGTTTTGGTGGACTACTTTCGGTTTTCCATTGGGGATCTTGCTTATGCGATAGATGACGTCATTGATCCTCTTCTTTATCAAGTACGGAACCTCCCACGATTTTTGTCCAAATCGTGCACATCGTCCATCCTTTTTCTCAACTGGATCACGTAATCTTCTCCAGCTAGATCTTCTCCAGGTCGACAACCAAATTCCAGGTGACAAAGAAGCCTCAAAACGCGTCCAAATAGGATCTTCGCAGGTGTTTTACTCATTGATGGCGGATCGATAACCCAATGCAAATAGAGAAAGATATTGGTCCCAATCTCTCTGGCGGCTGGAAACTACTTTGGACAGGTATTTTCCAATAGTCCTGTTCATTCTCTCGACCACTCCATCTGACTGTAGATGCAACGCCGTTGTCCTGGTCTTCTTAATTCCCAGCTTGTCATAAACTTCCTGGAATACATAGCTTCTGAAATTCCTTCCCTGGTCGCTGTGAACTTCCCAGGGCACTCCATATCGGCAGATGAATTCCTTCACCAATACATCCGCGACAGTTGTGGCTTCTTGATTCGGGATCGCGTAAACTTTTACCCACTTTGTGAAATAATCCATCACAACCAGGATGTATTTACCACCATTTTCTGTCGTCTGAAATGGTCCAGAGATGTCTAAAGAAATCCTTTCGAATGGGCTTCCGACATTATACTGTTTCATGGGTATCTTTCTCTTGTGATGTTGTCCATTACTCGTAGCACAAGTCGTTCACTTATTACACCAGTCCTTCACATCTTCGGAGCTGTTCGTCCAATGAAACATTTCAAGGACTCGCTGAAAGGTTTTCTTCACTCCCAGATGACCTCCTGATGGACTGTTGTGTTACTTCCTCAGTACCTCAGCTGCTCTCGTTCTCGGGATTACTAACTGTCTTCTTTTTTCGGAACCATCATCGTTTTCAAGGATTTGTTTCAACGGGCCTTCTTCCAGGACAAGGGAGTCCCAGTATGCCCAGTATGCCTTGAGTGTCAGTGAAAACCTTGACAATTTTTTCCAGGTGGGTCGCCGATTTTCTTCCTTCCATTGCCGGATCATCTTCAGGTGAGGATCATTCTCCTGCTCTTCTCTGATCCTGGTGGGTGACCATTCTTCGTTGACAACTGTAGTTCTTGAAACTGCAGCTTTCTTAGATTCTGCCTTGTTGCAGTGGGAACAGTCTGCTGGGCACGGTCGTGTAGACAGGGAGTCGGCATTTCGGTGGCTCACACCAGCCCGATATACGATGTTGAAATCGTCGTTCAATCCATTCAGCGATCTGGCCCTCGGGATTCTTGAACTGGATCAATCATTTGAGTGCTGCATGATCAGTCCGTATCAAGAATTTCCTTCCATACAGATAGTGGTAAAAGTGTTCTCACGTTTCGATACCTACGGTTAAGCCGCGAAATGACACTGACTTGGAAAACGTCCGAAACTTCTCTCCGAAAACGACCTGCCTCAATCATACCAATAGCCCTACTATCTGCACCAAGTTTACGTCTTGGCATATTATTCGCAAAAAAGTTTCTAAATTTCAAATTACAGATGACTGAGTAAAGTGGAAACAATAACTGATGTGAAATTCATCAATAATCAAAGATTACAGCCTTTGAGCTAATGTTTTCATATTTTAATTAGATTATTAATGCCAAAACTACTTCTCGACGAATTGATTCGAAAATACACTTGAAATTCAGGTGAAATTTCATTTCATAAGACAGCTTTTCATTCGAATGATACTGATACTCCGTTTCACATAAGAAGAAGCCACGTGAAGTTTGCAAACTGTCTCCATAATCGGTCTTGTTTATCTATGTCGCCTCGTAACGACCATTTCATGCCATTGGCGTTACAAGCGATGTTTCATGCCTACAGCTATTATATTATTGAAAGTATAAATATTTTAACTATACCAAGTATTTTCATATACCAATGTCTATTGTATGTGAAAATATCTCGAAAAGCTTCAAAGAATTCCTAAATATATTTTATTGAAACTATACATATGATAAATACATTTTTAATATTCTAATTTTGTGTTATCCTTCAAAATGTTAAAACGTTACGCTACTGGTTTGAAGTCAAATGTCAATTTTATAATATGGCGCTGGTTTTGACAAGTTCGCGCATACGGCTACAACTTCAGGTGGGCTCTTCTTACGTGAAACGGAGTCTAATATAGTAAATTTTATACCCATTTAGAATAAGACCATCCTTATTTATTATTAATAAATCGGTTGAAACAAAAAATTACCAACAAAAATGAACGTCGTAACTAATTTATTAGATGTCACGTTTTTGAAGTTACGTCAAATTTTGATTTCATGTTAATGTCATAACGTAAAATAAGATATAAAAATGCGATATTCTGATGAATCAAAAAAACTTATGCTTAATGTAGTAAACTATTTTCAAAACGATTTAGGATCTCGATTTAAGGCAATTCAAAAAGCGTCCGAAGCACTAAAAGTTCCAGAAAGCACATTATATAATCTTGAAAAACCAAACAGAGCTACAGATTTCGAATTTAGAAGAAATATGTCTGCAAGCGTTTCCCGGAGCAAAACCCGAATTACAAAAAATACCCTGCATTGTTTGAGGGAAGTAATTTATAAAATGTATGCGCGAAAGGATAAAATCACAGTAGAAACTATTTTACGGCAATTTATCGAAGAGTCTCCAGAAACTAAGATTTCCAAAGGTTCGTTATATTTGGGAATTAAAAAAATGGGTTTTCATTTCAAAAAACAGGATGGAAGAAAACATTTATTGGAAATGCCTGCAGTCAGATTAAAAAGAATATTATTTTTGAACAAATACCATGCTGCTAAAAGCGAAAAGCTCTTTACACCTGTTTTTCTGGATGAGACATGGGTTTTTAGTAAAAGCGGGGACAGAAGAATGTGGCAAGATGGTACTAAACACAGTGATTTAAAAATAACTGGAAGTGGGACACGATATGTAATTGTTCACGCCGGTAATAAAAAAGGTTTTGTGGCAAATGCATCGCTTATTTTTAAATGCAATAAAAAACAGGCGATTACCATGATAACATGAACACCGAAAATTTTGAAAATTGGTTTAAACAGCAACTAATTGTAAACTTGGAAGAACCATCGTTAATTATAATGGATAACGCAACGTATCACAGTCGCCTGGATGAAGAAATCCCAAGAAAAAGTTGGAGTAAAACACGCATGTTAGAATGGCTCAAAAAAAAGAATATTCCTTTTCCAGATCACATTTTAAAGGATGCTGTTTGGAATATAATTGAAAAGCAAGTTTTGCCAGAAAAAAATTATCATTTAGACAAATACGCTGCCGAGCATGGTCATTGTGTTCTCAGGCTACCACCCTATCATTGCCATTTTAATGCCATCGAAACGGTATGGTCAGAAACTAAAAGGCATTATGACCAAGCTATTACGAAAACTGCAAGGTCACCTACTGAAGTCAAAAAAGTATGGAATGACGTTGTAAAAAATGTACCGGAGCAACACTGGCAGAATTACATAAATCATACAGAGAAAATTATTTCTGAAGCATGGGAAGTAGAAAACAAACTGGACCTACTAAACATCGAACCTATGGTGATCTCTGTATCCAATGAATCCGATGATGAACTATCACTTTCCGAAAGTTATTCTGATTTAGAAACTAATTAAACTTTGCCTTGAAGATCACGTTGTCATTTTCTTAAAATCTAGAATTTGTACTTAATCGAACTCTGAATTGCCATATTTTTTTAAAAAAACTATGTATCTAGTTAATAAAACAATGTTTTTAAAATTAGTGCGCTTCTTTTATATTCTTTTATTATGTCAACATCTTTAGAATTTTAAGAATTTTATTGTTTCAATAAAATTAAATTCTCTACCTACAAAATTAAATGTCACTGTTAACACTTGCATTATTAAAACATTACACTCTACACACGGTGGTAGCAAAAATATTATCAAGCACCAACACATGCCTAAACGATAAAGATTATCCTGAAGGATCAAAACTCTCAACACAGATTGTGCTAATGGATACACTTAATTTTTCCATGTTAATTTACAACTAATATGGTTAATACTTAATTTGTTGATATGAAATCCGTGTTGCCTGGCCCATTTCCATGGAATTATACTTCTTAAATTCGAAAAATTAATCATGCGTGTGAAAGATAAACGACGGCGAATATATCATATTTTTGTGAAGGTCTACGGTGAAAGGAAAGGTCATGACACGGATTAAGATATATGATCTGGGAGTATTTAAAGCGATGAAGGAAGGAATGCGACATTTGGGATTATAATTAAGGTTTTTAGAAATAACAAATTATTTATCGATTTATGTTTTTCTGAACTTTATACTTAATGTTTTGCTATGAAAAAACCCCACACAATTCGTGGAAGGTTCTGACAGAATTATTACACCAGCACAAAATCACACAGTGTAAAAGTCTTCTTTTCTTTTTATTAGTCTCTTCATTTAAGTTACCGTTTTAGTAGCATCATCTATGGTTTTATAGGCATTAGCTGAGAGTCCCTGGAACTTGTTTTCTCAAGGATTTTGATAAACAAATTCGACCCATCTCATTGAAGTCCTTTCCTATTCCTTGTTAGACAAGTCTTTACAATGTCTGCTTTTCTTGCCAGCGCCTCAGAGCACTATACAAATCAACAGTCCATCTTTGGCGGTAACTAATCGTACCCAATAGTTTTAAAATTATATTGTACGACTTCTAAATGTGCTTAATCGAAAACATCATCGAATAATTTTGCAGTTTTCCATTATATTAAGCTACAATTTTCCAACTAAACTGGAAATCTATCAAAATCCGCTGAAATATTGCTAATTTATAACAATATTTACTGAACCACGTTAAAATTTTCACTTCTATTACTTCCACACCAACGAACGTACAATTAAATATTAGTTATTGGTTATACGCTTTACTAAATACGACAATTTTACAGAAAACTGTAATAATACTCCAATCAAATATTATCATTGTTTAATAATTAAACAATGATATTATTTTGAAACGTGTTGAAGTAATTCGGATTGTATAATTAAAACAAATTATTTGTTTTCGTGGGAAATTTTTTGGTTTGGCTGCCTCGGTTATTTCTACAATTCTCCGTTTAATTAAGTTTACTTTGGTTTTCTTTCGATATTTCAATGTCATCCCCCAAGACGTATTTCATAAAGATCTTTTTAATATCAAGCTTAAATGAAACACGCCATGTCATCAGAAACTGATGATAATAGTTCCAGGTATAAGTCATCTTTTTAGATCAATCAATACCCTTAACTCATCACAATCATAGCATCTCAGTCTTTTGTTCCTAGTATTGCTTCTTATTAAGTTGTCAACGGGTCTATTTCAATTCTCGTCAATTTAGAATTTTAAATGTACAATAATAGCATGGTAATGATGGCTTGCAATACAATACTACTATGCTATTGCAATGAATATCTCGTATAATTTTATGATAGAGTTTACAGTGCAGCCTTTAAGTTGTCCTTTTATTGCAAATTAACATTTTATTACCCCAGCTTAGTGAACTATTATGGCCCTCTGTATCTCAATTACATTCTCCAGCCCAACTTTTTTTATGATGCCAATCAGTTTAGACACTGATCCTTTCATGTAATTTCCTACCGGTGGTTTCTCACGCCTAATACAAGAAACCGCACATTCGCCAAGCAGCCGCAAACCCACCTCAAACTCGCCGTTACCCCCTTCTCGGAATCAATACCATAGCATACTTCAAGACGGGCGGCGGTACCTCGCACACTATCCGCTCACACCGACGTCTTCTCCCTAACTATCACTCCTACCTCTCATGCCATATCGAGTCCTTCTCTCCCCCTAAACATGATCTCCACTACGCCACTCACCTCCATCCATTCCTCCACCCCCCTCAACATTATCTCCACCATATTCTCCCAATACACCGCCTCCCCTAAGTTCCTCTCCAATTTCTTCAGCACTTCCTCGTTCTTCAAGCATATAAACTCATGTCCCACATATCCACTTCACACCTCTCGCACACTCCAGTCTCTCTTTACCCAACCTTGTAGATGTACCCTACTCTCGACCCATGTCCAGTGAGCACTTGTGTCAAGAAGTAGTTCACCTCCCCGAGTTCTCAGTACATCCAATCTATCCAATACTCCAAAACGCTTTTTTTAGCACGCCATCATACTCCTCCCACCTTCTCTCCATTTCTTCCTCCATCTATTCCTGTACTTCCTCTCTAGTCACCCGGCTCTGAGGACCGAAGGGTGGGTGATTCGGGCCTCACGATGGGACGCTGCCTCTCAGAGACAAAACGTCGTATTGGGGCTCGATCCTCCGTCGGTGGAGGTGCTCGAACGCACGAAGGGGGAAGTCCGGTATGGGCTCGGGAAGATAAAGTTTATCTTCTCGGGAACTACCGAGACCCACCCGAAGTAAAAATGGGTAAAAGAGGTACCTCGTCAGATCTTTGATGTCTGTTTGCAGGGACCTTAAATTTACCCAGATAAATTGACGGGCTGCTGCGGAAGTAATCGCGCAGCGGATGGCAAGTCTGCAGACGGGCATATGCCTCATACAAGAGCCATGAGTGTAGAGAGGTCATGTGCGAGGTCTGGGAACGCCCGGGAGTAGTTTATTCTATGCTGTGGATGAACCTAATCTTAGAGTGTGCATTTCTACACATAGCAGTGTGAATGCAATACTGATTAGAGAACTCTGTTTTAGGGATCTAGTTGCGGTAAAGGTGGACTTCTCGGGCGGGAACAGTACTAGGCGTAGTTTAGTCGTATGCTCTGCTTACCTGCCCTACGACTCACCAGGATTACCACCTACTGGCAAGGCGGTGACTACTGCACGGTTGCCTCTTCTTATCGGCTGTGATGTTATTGCGCACCACACTATGTGAGGCAGCACGGGCGTCAATAGCAGAGGAGGGGCCTTGCTTGACTACCTGGGCACCACTGATCTTTAGCTACTCAACCGAGGGACGACGCCGACATTCCGGAATAGGACTCGGACTGAAGTCTTGGATGTGACGCTTGCGTCAAGTACCGTGGATAGTATGGTAAAGGACTGGCATGTTAATGATGATCCGTCATTGTCGGATCACAGCTATATATGTTTCAAATACAAAGCTGATGTTGAAGAACAATCAGTAAAGTATAGGGACCCTAGGACTACCAACTGGGAACGGTATAAACTGGATCTCACGAGGAGGCTCGATAGATTCCCTGAGAGTCTCAGTAATAAAGATGAGATTGATTGAACCGTAGCGGAGCTGGGCTCGAGTATAGTCTCGTCTTATGAAAGGAACTGCGCGGAAAAAACGAGGAAAGGTGGAACAACTCTCTGGACTCGCTGCGGAAACAAACCCGTCGCCTATTTAATGGGGCTAGGAAGACAGAGCTGGATCTGGACTAGGAACTATACCGCCAGAAACGAAATGAATATAAGAGCGCTGTTAGGCTGGCTCGGAGAGATGCCTGGAGGGCCTTCTGCGAGGATATCGTTTCGGTACCTCAAATGTCAACGCTACGTCGAATCTTAACGAAGTCTCCTGACAGTGCTCTTGGCTGCATGGAAATCGCACCGGGTGTTTTCACGGAAACTCTGGGGGATACCTTGCAGCACCTAATAGAGACTCACTTCCCCGGTTGTAAGGCAGTCGGGCAGGAGGGTCCTGACATGGGGCGTGTGGAAACAAAACGAACATGTAAGAGGGACTATATTCTATCCAAAGAAATAGTTACCTACGAGCGGAGTACTTGGGCTGTACGTACGTTTAGCCCCTATAAATCTCCGGGGAAGGACCAAATCTTTCCGGCTCTGCTTCAGCAGGGCTGGGAGGCTATTGGTTCAATCTTAGTGCATATCTTTTGGGCCTGTTTGGCAAGTAGATATGTTCCTGAGCAGTGGAGACAGGTAAGAGTTGTCTTTATACCCAAGCCCGGTCGTTCTACGTCCAACGTGGCTAAGTCCTTCAGGCCTATAAGTCTAACATCCTTAGTGCTAAAAACACTGGAGATGTTGGTTGATAGGTATATGAGGGAAAAGATTGGGCTTAGGTATCCTTTGCACAACAACCAGCATGCGTTCTGGTGAGGCAAGTCAACGGAAAGTGCCTTACACCAACTGGTAACACAGGTGGAAAAGGCGCTGGAAAGTGGCATGATCGCCCTGGGCGCATTCTTGGACATACAGGGGGCTTTCGACAGCAGAATCAATGTGTAGAGCTGCAGTAGATCATGGAATAGAGCCAATGGAGTAGAGGCTGCATGGAAATAACATCTGGCTAAAATGGTCGTCGACAGGGGATGTCCACAAGGGGGCGTTCTTTCGCCCACTTTGTGGAACCTAGAAGTCGACGAATTAATATCCTTATTAAACGGCGAGGGCTTCCAGGCAATTGGGTATGCCGATGAGATCGTTGCCCTTGTTGCTGGAAGGCGTATCACCGTCCTCAGGGACCTAATACAAAGGGCCCTGAATAGGGTGCAGGGGTGGTGCAACGACCACGGACATGCAGTTTATCCTGCCAAGGCTGAAGTAATTGCTTTCACCAAGAGAGGTGTAAGACCTGATGGTCTGCACCTAGTTGGAGTGCCATTCCAGTGGTTGAACAAGTGAAATATCTGGGGGGTGATCCTGGATAAGTCGCTGACATGGAAGGCTCACCTTGATAGTCGCCTGGGCAAGGTGTCTAACATGTAATGGGCCTGTAGGAGAGCCATTGGTCAGAAATGGGGACTAACCCCCAAGACGACCTTGTGGTTCTATAAAGTGATCATGCTGCCGATGCTCACATACGCGGCTCTGGTCTGGTGGCTAAGGGTAACCCTGGCCACGGCTAGGTCGCAACTGGCACGCCTCTAAAGGGTGGTCGGTTTGGGGGCAACTGGCTGCATGAAAACTACACCAACTACTGCGTTGGAGGTGATTCTTGGACTTCGGCCTCTTCACCATGTGATCGAGGCTGAGGCTGGGAGGGCTGGGATATGTGCAAAACGAGCAAGGGTGTAGGCACGTCAATAAGCTCAGGCTTCTGGTACGAGCGGCTGATGTCTGCCTGCGCAGGTTCTCCTTCGTAACCCCATATAGAGTGAAGATCCGGAATAGAGAATTCTGGGAAAGAGAGGGAAATTCACAGCCCCATGGGATCGTCTGGTACACAGATGGCTCATGCTCCAGCGATGGGGCGAGGGCTGGAATTTATTCCAGGAACCCAAGGACACAAGTCTGTGTTCCATTGGGCAAGGGTGTGTCTGCATATCAGGCTGAGGTATACGCTATCTTGGAATGTGAGCAGATAAACCTAGACAGAGGTTATGCGGACCGACGCATAACCATATACACCGCCGACAGTCAGGCATCAATAAAGGCCCTGAGTGAATATACCATCAACTCAGGGCTTGCTGCTGAATGTCATGAACGCCTTGCTTACCTAGCAAGGCGGAACGCAGTGTGGCTAGAATGGATTCCTGCCCACTCTGGTTTTGAAGGCAATGAAGGGGCGGACGCGCTGGCTGTGGAAGGGGTGGCTACCCCTTTAAACGGCCCGGGCCCGACCTTGGGCCTCACAAAACAAACAATCCGTAAGGAGACGAGGAACTGGTTGGGAAACCAGCACCTCGCTCACTGGAGGGCTCTACAGGGTCTCAGACAGTCCAAGCTCCTATTGAGGGGATGGAATGATGGACATGCTGGAGCTGCACTAAAACTACCAAGGAGTAGGTTAAAAAAGATAGCAAGCCTCTAACAGGGCATTGCTGTCTGAGAAAACACCTCTGCAACCTAGGTTTAGAGGAAAGTCCTGTATGTAGGGGTTGCGGCATGGCTGACGAAACGTCAGACAATGTATGTCTTTGTCTCTACTTTGGGCAGGCAAGTCTTCGGAGTCCCTGTTATGGCCCCTGGGGACATAAGCAGGCATCCTCTGAAGAGGATTGAGTCCTTCATGGAGGGACTCGGCTTCATGGATGCATAAGTAGTAGGAATGGCACAATGGACCCGACAGTGGCCACAGTACCGGAATCTTGGCTTGAGCTTTTCTTGGCCAAGATTCGCCTGACTAAATTAGTAGTAGTAGTAGTAGTAATCCTCTCTGGTCACACCACTTCAGCGTTTGTTCTTGGCTCTAACCATCGCGTCCAATGCGTAGCACCTTGTCAGCACCGCTGCCGCCAGTCCACCAATATTGCCCTGTACCCCTGTACCACTCTCAAGAGTATCCCTCTCTGCAACCGCAGGAATGGCCAAACCCTCGCATTTACCCCTGCTCTTCCACCCCACACCGTCGCACCATACAGCATACTCTGCTCTACCGTCCTACCAATCTTCCACTCTCCCGGCCCTTTCACATTACACAATAATCTTCCCAGTCATGCTGCCATTTCTTTCCCCTTCTGTGCCGCCCCTAACATGTGCGTTCTGCGCACTACCCTTTGCCGTACATACCAGAACACATCGTCCACATACACCGTAACCTCACATCCCTCTCCACGCACTATCCCACAAATCTCATCAAACACACTCATCCAGAGCGTCGGTCCCAAAACCAACACTCCAGCCACCGACTCATACCTCCTCCCTCAAGAGTCTACTATCACACGGCCCGTCAGGTACTAGGATAACCATCCCCTTCCCCACTCCAAGCCTCAGCAACGCGCTCAACACCACCCGTTTGCTGAACGCGTTCCCGACGTCGAAGAACACGAGTAGGGCCAATTTCATGTTCCACCAGTTGCCCTCCCTAGCCCTTTCCACCAAGCCCATCACCCTGCCCAGCGAAGGGGTTGATGCATCATTTCCCCTTCGAAAACCCGTGCTGGTTTACCCTAAAGCCCTCATTCCTACCAATTTCCTCCCCAATCCTGTCCTTTATTATCCCCTCCATCAATTTACCCATACCACACAGCAGGCTGATAGGCCTGTAGTTTCCCGCCCGCTTCTCCTCTCTACATGCCTCCTTTATCAGTATCACCCTGGCCTTCCGGGAACTCCTCCTGCCTCAGCACCCCGTTGAATAGTTTCTAGAAGTACCCCCCATTGTCATCCAATAGCCTCTTCATTATATCACCTCTCAGGCTATCTATCCCTGGGGATTTCCTTACTCTAATTTTTCTCCATCCCCCTCCTCTACTCCCCATTTCTCTACCGGCCTCACCCCCCTCATTTTCCCTACCACCTAGTATCTTGGAGTTCCCGAATCCTTCCCTCACTTCTCCTCCTCCCCCTGTGAACAATTTCCCTATAATCACCTTCTCTAGCACCTCGTTTCTATTCCTACCCATCCTTTTTACCGCTATCTCATACGCTTTTCCCCATGGTTTGTTTTCCAATTCCCCCAGTAACTCATCCCACTTCCCTCTTTTTTCCTTCTCCACCCTACGCTCCAGTCCCTTATGGTTTTCCTTGTTTCTTCCTTTTTCCTCTACCCCCCAGCGTCCGTCTTCGTTCTTTCTTACACTCCCTCCACAGCTCCTCTATTTCCTCATTCCACCAATAATTAGGCATTCGCTTACGCCTATTGCCCCCCTTTCCCTCTGTATTACCTCTTGTTGACAGAATCTGCACATGGGTCATGAGCTTTGCGTGTCTATTACGATCTTTCCCCATTAGGTATGCCGTAAATTTTGTCCTCTAGTGAATTGTTTCGCACCATTCAAGATATTTCTATACCATCAACTTTCTTGTGGTCATGTTTATTGTTGATTTGGCAACGCCGCAGAAGGGTTCCTGTCCAATGGAAAGCATTGATGAGTCTTGACTGGCGGCTTCATCCACCTTTTCCTTACCCTTATATTCCTTGTGCTCTCGTACTCAGGCCACCATGTCCTTCCAACGGTCCCCGAGTTTGTTTAGGGCACGTACGCATCCCAATACTAGTTTGACCTCTATTAAATCAAGAGGCATCGATATAGCTTTTAAAGCTACGAATTAAATGGTAACAACCTAAAAGAAAGGGTCTGATTAAAATTGATTTTTGATTTTGTGATTTTTCACTGACAACTTAAAACTATTCAAATATTTACCTCTTAAATGGCAGGAAACAGGGAATTGTAATTATCATTTTAACAAGGCACTGAAAGGATTCCAAATGGATGATACAATCATAACTACAATCGCATAGGCGTACTATATACTTTTCCAGTTCAAATATAACGATGATTTCATTAAATATTCAGAATTGTCAATTCTGGACGAGTCCAAACATTCAGAATATGTAGGTAAATTGTTTCAGACTTTAATTTGTACACATTTCTTATAGTTTCCACGATATTAAAAGAAACATTTCATTAGAAACTAACATTTTTATGAAGAACAACCAATTAACCCTTGAACACTAATATGTCGTAAAATTGACGACGCTCGCTATATTTCGTTCGAATTCGTTAACCTCCGGGAATACCTCAGACACGCCGCTCACAGTAGCTTCCTGATCAGTCTTATAGATAAGAATGGTGAGAAGTGTTGTTCGAAATTTGTTCATTTGATCCTATGATTTGACACCTCGTCGTAAAATTTACGATATATTAGTAACTACGTTTGTTGACTTTTTTATACTTTTGGGTAAGAAATTTTGATTTTTGTTTTTTATGTGTTACTCAAATGAAAAATATTATAGGAAAATGTCGCGAAAACCGTTAACGGAGAGAAATTTTGAATGGTGACGATTCTTATGAAGAACCTTATGAAGATAGTGGAAGTGATTGGGAAGACAACTTAGAATTGCAGAAGGATAGTGATGTAGATGATAGCAGTGATGAAGATTCAGATGACGACAATAATTTAGACAATATTGAAGATGACGATAGAGATAAGGCAGAGGAAAATGAACAAACTCCTGAAAGCTCGTCTAATGGTGAACTGTTAAAACATCCGCGTATAGACTCACACGTTGCTTTACCAACCAAGAACAACTTAAGAGGCAAAAACGGTCATAAATGGTCAGCCACAGTCCCGATTAATTCAAAATGAACGGCTGCTCGAAATATTGTACATTTTGTATCAGGAAGTAAAGGAAATGCACGTAATCTCGTACAAATAAAAGATCATTTCACACATTTTTTTTCGGATGATATTCTTAGTACCATTATTACATTCACAAACGAAGAAATTGAAAGACAGCGTGAAAAGTATTCTACAGATTCAGCTACCGTATCACAAATCAACAAAGATGAACTGCTAGCATTTTTGGCTGTTTTGATATTTTCAGCTGCAAGGGAAGACAATCATCTAAACAGTAAGGAAACATTCAATCCTACCACATCTTGTAGCTTTTATCGAGCTTGTATGAGTTGTGACCGATTTACCTTTTTATTGAATCAGGTTTGACGATAAATCTACTAGATCCTATTGCATCCTACCTTACAATAGACGAACAGCTTCTTGGTTTCAGAGGTAGGTGCCCTTTCCGCATGTATATCCCCAATAAGCCATCAAATAGTGACATAAAGATCGTCATGGTATGTGACTCCGCCTCCGCCTCCAAAGATATGACTGATGCACAACCGTACTTGAGGAAGAAAACCAATACAGGAGGCCTGCCACTGGCAAATTATTATGTGAAGGAGTTGACAAAATCTGTCCATGGTAGCAATCGTAATAACACCATGGATAATTGGTTCACATCAATTCCTCTAGCCGATGAACTATTACAAGCTCCCTATAAGTTAACTATGATGGGCACAGTGAGAAAAAATAAAAAAGAAATCCCTCCAGAAGTACTGCAGATGAAGGATAGAAATTGTGGATCCTCAATGTTTTGTTTCGATAAAATGAATACCTTAGTGTCTTATAAGCCCAAGCGGAATAAAATGGTACTAATGCTTTCTACTTTTCACGAAGGTGCAGCAATATCTGAAAATGGTAAACCAGATATGGTTATTCATTATAATAAAACAAAAGCAGGAGTAGACACATTCGATCAGCAGTAATATGGGATGTAACCGAAAAACGAGGAGATGGCCACTGTGTGTCTTTTTTGGATTGGTCAATATTGCTACGATCAATTCATATGTAATCTACTGTTATAATACATACAGAACAAATGAGAAACCTTTTTCCCGTTATCATTTTATGATTGAACTGAGCAAGAGTCTAGCTGATCCCTGGATGCGGCAAAGGTTGACGATCCCAAACTTACGACGTACCATTCGCCAGGATATCTGTAGAGTATTGAATATACAGCAAGCCGAGGAAAACCATCAACCCTTAGAACGGAAACGCACTATTTGTTTTTAATGTTCAAGCCGTCTTCGACAGATGACAACCAACTATTGTGGGCAGTGTATGCTCTTCAGAGTAGCCAAAAATGACAAATTTCGTACGTCATTATTATGTTAAATTTGTGACTAGAATGCACCTTATTTAAAAGAAATACAAATTTTTATTGTGTACCTATTTCATGTTTTTTCATAAAAAAAAGTAATATTTACGAAACATTAGTAATAATGTGTGTTAAAATCATATTAGTGTTCTAGGGTTAAACCAGCCGAAAATATTCGACGACGAGGAATAATTACGTCACATACATATCACACCAGAGTTATATTTGCTACTTCCTCTTTGTGCTATTTTTTACACACATTGTCAAAGGTACAGAAAAGTATATTTACCATTGCTCCCGAAAAAAAAAATTGATCCCGAAGGATAGAAAAATGGGTTTTATATGGTCGTCAATCATATCAATGCCTCCTGGCATTATTTTTCTATTGTGGTGTGAGGTTTCTTGATAAAGCATGTTTTTCAGTCCATCGAACCAATTGTTTTCAAATATTTCATTTTTGATGGTCCTCAACACGTATTTAAGGACATCAATGCGGCCGGAGCTATTTTACAAAAAACAACGTTAGACATAATTAGCCAACTTCATCAATTGAGTAGTATTTATTTTTTGAGTGATATAAGCCCAGATTTCTTTCAGAGAGAAGTACACCAATGCAGAAATTTCAATCAATAAATCGGTAGATAAGACTCAGAGATAATGTTTCTATGCAAACGCGCATATACTATTTGTGTATCTGCCAACGACAGTTCACAAATTTCACAATACAAAAGAGCACAATTGGAATACTGTATGCACATACAATTTATACCGTTGTTTACTTACATTGAAAGGATAGGGTAGACTACAGTCATTTAACAATTTGCAGATGCGATGTTAACATTATTTTAAATCAATAACAACCGGCGTTTCAGTAAATCGCGGTTGGTATTTCGCTACATTGAAAGCAAACAAATTCATAAGTGAAAACAATATCGGATATTTCATTTGGTGATAATTACACTCTTGACTTTTAGTTCATTTCATACAGCTATGTTTACTATCTCTTTCAAGGGTCTATATTTAATAGTTTTGCAATTTAATAGTCTTTGCTACAGATATTGGTAGTCACGATTTTCATCAAGTGACTCCCAAAAAAAGGAGATTTTCAATTCAATGTGGATATAATATAATGTATATACTATTATGATTCTGAGAAGGGTCTAAACTAATTATTGAAACTGAATTATTTCCATCTTTTAGAAATAGACATTTTTTATTCAATATAAACTTTGACAGTACTCGATGACATTACTTATTTTATGATTAATATCAACAAAGTCTAATAAAGGTCACAACAATTCTCCCCTCCTTATTACGAAACTATTTCACAATATAAATAGACAAATTTTAAAACATATAAACATTCCTATATACTGTTAACATACTCTTGAATTCTTATTTTATGCCATTACGTAGTCTTTGGACCAAGCAGGTGGACGTCTTTCTCTTTGAGGTCGTAATAATGACGCATCAGGTGTTGGTTCAACTAAATGACGATGATTCAATAAATCTGGATTAATTTGAGGTACTGCTGGAAGCATTGGAACATCGAATGACTGACTGGGTTCAAACGTTACTGACTTTTTCCGGACTAGCGTTGATTTCAATTGGTTAACATGTCTTTTTAATGTTCTTCCTGTGTCTAAAACTACCAGGTAATGAAGTTTCCCAAGTTTCTTCACGATATTTCCGAGCTACCATATATGTTTGTTATTTATGAAAACTCTAGCCTGGATCCTCTCCCCCTCTTGAAATGAACGTACCGGTTTGTATGGAGTCTGTGAGGCTTGGGGTCGATAAGGAAAAATTGCATCCAAACGGATTCGCCTCTTCCGGTGTAAATACAACTCTGCAGGAGATACACCACAAGCTAGTGGTGTCGCGCGATACCGAAACAAAATGTTTTAAACTTTGTTTTGAATAGGCGTACTGTCATGCATACTCGCTTTCAATCTATGCTTCAAAGTCTGCACGTTTCTTTCTGCGAGTCCATTTGTCGCCGGATGTCCTGGAGCTATAAATGTTTGGAATATTCCATTGAATTCGCAATATTTTTAAAATTCTTCACTTTTGGAAATGGATGCATTGTCCGAAACTATTTCCAATGGATACCCATATACTGAAAAAATATTTTCCAATAATCTAATCGTCGTTAAACTATTTGGTGCATCCTTTAATATTTTAACTTCTGCCCATTTTGATTTCGCATCCATGCATACTGATAAATAGCATGACTCAAAAGGACCTGCATAATCAACGTGGATTCTCTCCCAATTACTTGTAGGTAAATCCCATGGATGAACAGGTACCTTAGGTGGATTTGATCTTGTTAGTGCACAGTTTTCACAACTTTTGACCAGTTTTTCGATGTCCCGGTCAATGCTGGGCCAATACACATAGCGGCGTGCCAATTGCTTCAATTTTGTAATTACTAGATGTGCTTCATGTAGTTTTTCAAGTATACTGGATCTTAAACTTCCTGGAATTACATTTCTATCCATCCTGAAAAGTATATCGTCAATCAATGTGTATTCAGAGTCCATCGATTGATTTTTCAACATCTGAACAGTTTTGCTGAGATCTGGGTCGTTTTTGGTTTCATTTTTAATTATCGTAGATGTAACTTTTTCGCTTAAGATTTGAAAAATTACTTGATCATATATTTGATTCACTTCATCACCAATACGATTATCAGTTGAAATATTCGAATTTTTAATTGGAGCTCTAGACAAACAATCAACATTTTGATTTTCTTTGCCTCTCTTGAACTGGACGGAATAATTGAAACCTGAGAGAAATGATGCATAACGAAGTAAACGCGAAGACGTCATTTGTGGAAGTGCTTTATGATGATGAAAAATTCTTGAAATAGGCTCATTATCGGTAATAAGTACGAAATGCTTCCCAAATAAATAATTATAAAAGTGATTAACACCAAAAATGATTGCAAGTTGTCTGTCAAGTTGACTATGATTGCTTTCAGAGGCTGTAAGCGAACGCGAAGCATATGCCACTGGTCTTTCAACTCCGTCTATAGTATGGCTGAGTACTGCGGCTATTCCAGTGGGACTTGCATCTGTGGTTAAAACAAGTAGTAAACAGGGATCGAAGGGTATATTAACACGATTGCTACAAAGCTCAGCCTTTAATTTTATGAACGCTGATTCGCACAGTGCTGTCCATGACCATCGTTTATTTTTTCTAAGCAAACACCGAAGAGGATATGAAATAGTAGAAAAATCGGGAACAAATCTGGAATAATAGGTGACTAGATCTAGGAATCTTTTAACATCATTTACATTAGATGGACGTGGCATATCTTGAATTGCACGTATCTTGACTGGAGATTTTGAAATTTTATTGAATTCTACAATATGTCCCAGATATTCAATTCGTTCTTCAAAGAATGAACATTTATTTTTGTTAAGATGAAGATCATAATCCATGAGTTTTTGCAAGCATGATTTTAAATTTTCAGTGCATTCTTCAATGGTCAATCCTTGTACAATTATATCATCAAAATACGATTCTGTTTTTGTAAGACCCTTGAGGAGCCGAGAAAGAATGCGATTAAATTCGGATGGAGCTGTTTTTATTTCAAAACTGAGACGATTCATGCGATAAGTGCCACGGTGGGTTGAAATTGTTTGAATGGCACTGCTTTCTTCATTTACTTGTAGATGTAGATAAGCTTTATAGAGATCAAGCTTACAGAAGTATTTAGAATGCTGTTCAAGACATCGTCTATGCGACGTATTGGGTGATTTGCTTGAACTAGTTTTTCGTTAACCCCACATTTGTAATCGACACATAATCGAACACCTTCATCTGCTTTCGGAATTACGACTAAAGGTGAACCCCAGTCGCTTGTAGGAACTAATGATATAATACCATCTGCTTCTAGGGAATCCAGTTCTTTGTTTACAAGCTCCCGGAGTGCATATGGTACACTTCTTTCTCTTGTAAACGAGGGCTTAACGCCTTTTCTTAGTTGAAGTGTAACTTTCAGTCCTGGAACACATCCAACTTTTGCTTGGAATATTGGTGAAAAATGATTGAATCTACTTTCGATTGAGTTGACGTGCTGCATGGTATATAAGTTCAATACCTAGTCCTCGAATCCATTGTCGCCCAAGTAGAGCATCATGTCCCGCTGAAACGATGTGTAGTTCATCTTCAATCACCTTCCCACGGTATTCAACATTAACAGAGACTTTTCCCTTGGATTGAATTACATTGCCTGAATAGGATCTGAAAGCTATGTTTGAATTTTTCATGGGTACATTCAAATTTAAGTTATTGAAATCGTTCTCATTTAGTAAAGAAAACTTTGCACCTGAATCGACTTCGAAACGTTGAGATTTCCCATTTAGGTACACCGTAATATAATATTTATCAGAATCAGGACGTATTTCGAATAAATCAACCATTTCAAAATGATTATGTAATGTGTCCATCTGGTTAACGCCATACTCAAAATCGGAACTTGTTTGATCGTCAGAAATAACATGCACTAATGTGGAACTTGTGTTTGTTATACCGGATCTTTTGCGATTGGCATATAACAATGTTGTAATACAAACTTTTGCAACGTGTCCAATTTTCTTGCAGGATTGACAGGAAACTTTGTTTCTATCGACACGACAATCTCCAATTTTATGATTCGTATACAAAGATTTTCGATACCAAGTGCCTTGTAATCTGGTTGACTGCGGCGGTATCGCAAATTCTGGTGATTCTCTGTGATCGAGAATTTGATTGCAAACTGGAACGATTCCTGTTATGTCTTGTAGACTTTGATATTGCTTTGATATCAATTGTGTCGACATTCGAGTGATTCGAACTGGAGTGCTGAGATAATTGTTTACTCTCTATTTTCGAGGCTTCGAGAGCAGTTGCCTTTTTAAATATTTCTTCGAAAGATGTAACGTTTGACTGTAAAATTTGTTCTCTTAACCAATCATCACGCAACCCACGAATAAACTAAGCTCTGAGGAAAATGTCTGCAATAGAAACAGTCCTGGTACATTCACATGTAGTTGAAAACTCACAATCTGCAAGATCGCGTTGAAGTGCTGTAACATATTCGGCAATTGTCTGACGTTCTTTTTGGTAAATGTTTAGAAAATAATGTTGAGAAACAATGACACTTTTCTTTGCTATTAGCATTTGTTTCAAAACCTGCACTAAATCTTTGTAGTTCAAAAGATTTACTGCCGGGGCCAAGAAATGCTGCTAAACCATTATAATGTGTGGAACCTATTGAAACACAGAGCAGCTGAGCAATTTTGGATTCATCAATGATTCCTTTCATGTTATAATAGTTTTCAAAACGTTCAAGATAACAGGAAAATGTTTCTTTGTGGGCATCAAAATTTTCAAACGGTGCTATACTTGAAAAATTCACAGGAAAAGGTGCTGAGGGCTGTTGTTGTTCCGGACGTAATTGATTCTTAATCTCGTTAATGAGACTTTGCTGCTGCTCACGCATTACAGACATAAGTTGTTTAAATTGTTCTGCATCCATTTGAAAAAGATTATTGAAATTTCCTTTTTGTTTCTCGAGAATTGGATGATTTTTTTTTCAATTCGCCAATTATTATGATTCTAGGGTCTAAACTAATGATTGAAACTGAATTATGTCCATCTTTTTAGAAATAGACATTTTTTATTATATATAAACTTTGACATTTCTCGATGACATTACTTATTTTATGATTCATATCAACAAGTCTAATAAAGGTCACAACGTCGGACCTGCACTGAGGATTTGTAGAGGTCCATAATGAAAAAGACATACATCTGGAATTATCTAGAACTGTCATCGAAAAGTCTAGAAATATCATCGAAAAGTCGAGAACTGTCTAGAACAGGTGAGAGGTATAAAAAGCGGGACAATTGACATTAGTGAGTTTTGGTTTTTGAAGCATTAGAGAGTTGAGACGCAGAAGACGCAGAAAGGAGGAAGAAGAAGAGAAGGAAAGACGCAGAAAGGAGGAAGAAGGAGAGAAGGAAAGACGTGAGGAGAAAAACAGAACAAGGAGAGGCATAGACAAGCAGATGTGGAAATTATGAATGGCCTAACACAAATTCAGGAAACATTAAAGCTAGGGGTAGGACAGCTTAATAATAGAGTAGACCATTTAGAAAACCAACAATAAAATTTAAAATTTAATTTAGAAAAGAAGCAAGAAAATTTAAAATCTAGTTTGGAACAACAATAAAATTTAAGATCTGATTCAGAAAAGCAAATAAGAAATGAAATAGTTAATTTATACAGAAGAATTCGTACCCAAGATTCAGTAACTAATATTGAAATTGAAGGCACGACCTCGTCCTCTTCTCTAGTCGAACCTGGCCCCATTCAAAGTATAGTTTCTCAAAGCCACTCTAGCAAGACCTTGAAACCACCTATATTTGATGGCCAAACGCTATGGGAAACATATCGACTCCAATTTGAAGCTGTGGCCAGAGCCAATGGT
The DNA here is from genome assembly GCA_947563755.1 of Lochmaea crataegi. NCBI lineage: Eukaryota > Metazoa > Arthropoda > Insecta > Coleoptera > Chrysomelidae > Lochmaea > Lochmaea crataegi. The sequence continues at coordinate 35,714,281 of OX387433.1, read as the reverse complement.
TGGACTGAGACACAAATGGCGGCTCAATTAATAGTGTCGCTTCGTGGACAGGCGGCTTCCGCGGCGAACAGCACTTGAAGCAGGTATTTCATAGTCAGCTAAAAGTCCGCAATCAAAAATCAAATGGAAGCCTACAGGAATTTGAGGCCGATATTAAAAGATTGTTGCATCTTACCTATTCAGGCACCATCCAGGCACCTAAAGATTTCCCAGAGGAAATCGGAACACAGGCATCCCCACAAAACGTTGAATGACTCTGATTGCAGATCAGGAATAGGAGGCAGCAGAAAGCATATCAAAATCTTTCCGTCCCAAATTGAGAGAAATAAAATTCCAAGAAAATGAATGTATGTATGTAAATTGAGGAGATCTATTGTGCCCCCTTACTTAGTTCCTGAGGAGAGTCTTAGAGACTAGTAGCTCCTTTAGTCCTATTTTCCTGAGGAATTTTAGGATGTCTGCAGGCTTTAACTTAGGTAAATGTCCCTCTTCTATCCAGTAATCTCAAAGGTGTTGTGCCCAGGATTCTGAATTGCTGTGGAATTCGTGAGTACGTGGATGGAGGTTTTTTCTTCCATGTCACAGAATCTACATCTTTCTCCACTAGTTTGAGCGTTTTCAGGTGCCCATTCAGGCGACAATGTCCCATTAGGATCCCTGTTAAGACTCTTAATGCACTTTTACTTTGCCTTATGCATTCATTCGATCTCATCAGGTTGTAGTCACCCATAAGAATCTTTGATTGTCTAAGTCCTACTGGATCTTTCCAATGATCCGATCTTCTCTTTTTTCGGCTTTTCCTATTTCTTCCAATATTACATTGAAGCTGATACCGCAAAAGTGTTCCGGCCCCCAAAAGGGTGTTTCAGCCCCCCTTCTTTGGTAGTTCATTTGCCATTCTTCAGTGCTTGCCCAAGAAAATGAAGAGACAACTTCCACTAGCCACCCACAGTCTACTCTCTCACAAATCTTGGATATACTCCAAATTATGCGACGAAATACACAAAATGAAAGTAGGAGATGCTTCAACTGCGGAAGAATCGGACACATTCAGAGAACTTGCAAAAGCAGAGCCTGTTCAACGAATAAGGAGTCGACAAATGAAGTCAGAAGGTCGCCATCCCGAAGTCCCTTACCAAGTACTACAAAATATAACATCAGTAGATATGCATCACTGAGAAGCCGATCTCCCACACCTAGCCGACTTTCATCAAGGAAACGAATAAAAGTTGACACTACGGAGCAGGCATCTACTGGGAGCCCCAAAATCCGCACTTACATTTTGAATGGAAATGAACAAAACTTACTAGTCAGTGGGCACGTTGACAATCAAAATTGCACATTCGTCATGGATACCGGTGCCAGTAAGTCATTCATTCGAACTGGGATACTAGATCGGAAACTACAACCTACTGAAAAGAGTTCACAGGAGCTGCAGGACATACTGTTCCTGTTCAAGGAGAAATAAAAGCAGCTATAAAGTTTGGTAATACTCTTATAAAACATTCACTTCTGGTAGCCGATATTAAAGATCAATGCATCCTTCGTATGGATATTATTCAAAATATATGTATCATAGACCTTCAAAATAGAATTTTAATAATTGGAAATGAAGAGATAATCGTAAATTCGGAAGAAGAGACTTCTCAGATAAAAGTTATAGTGGACAAAGATACAGAAGTTCCCGAAAACTCTGAAGGAATCGTCTTCGCGAGTTTTTGCCAACAACCAAAAGTACCACATTTGGGCATTGAGGAAAGTGAAGAACTAGTGAATGAAGGAATTCTGGGAGCTGTATGTCTCGTCAATATAGATCAACCAATTCCTTTAGAGTTGCTAATTTATCGAAGAAACCTTTCAAATTAAAGAACAAAGGATAGGACTTTGCATACCGGTGAAAAGCATAATCAAGTGCGAAAATAGTTCCAAAGAGAGAACCACCACAAGTAATACAGTTGACGCCAGCCTCTTGAAACAATTAGTTCAAAATTATGACCACCTAACAACTGTAGAATTAAGAAAAATTTACAACCTTATCAATGACAACTGCGACATTCTTGAGTCGGGAAAATCTACAGGATGCACCAGTCTAGTACAGCATAGAATTTATACAGGAGATGCCAGACCAATTCGTCAAATGCCAAGGAAATTACCATTTTGCCAAACGGAAAGAAGTAGAAAATAAGATACAAAACATGATGGATAAAAATATTATTGAAGGAGCTTCTGGTCCCCGGTGTTCTCCTGTGGTCCTGGTCACTAAAAAAGAAGGCTTCACTCGCTTTTGTGTAGACTGTGGAAGACTAAATCAGGTTACACAAAAAGATAGCTATCCACTGCCAAGAATAGACGACGATACACCAGTAACGTTATTCAATCAGGTGCGAAGTGGTTTTCCACCCTAAACTAGAAGAGTAGAATACTGGCAAGTATGAGTACACCCTGATAGAAACAAAACAGATTTTTTTACTGGCAGCGGTCCCTACCAGTTCCAGTTCCGCCCATTCTGACTCTGTAATGCTCCGGCCACATTTGAACGACTGATGGAGATGGTTTTGAGAAGATTAACGTGAAAAACCTGTCTGGTACCTTGATAATATAGTGATAGAGAACTTTTGATGAACATTTGAAAGATGTTAAAGAAGTAATTGACAGGTTAAGGAGTTCCTTACCCGTCTGGGGGCGGGACCACTCAAAAGAATACCCCCAAGGGATAGGCGACTAAGTGGTTAGATCCCCAGGGATCTAGAGGAGTAAACCTCGATAAAACAATCCGTGATCTACGTTGTTAGCTACCGTGGCAATGGATTAATGGCTGCACGAAAGTCAGTCAGAAACGGTGCCTCCGGGATACCTGGTGACCTCCCGGAGTAACCAGCCTCACCACCACAAGCGGGGCTCTATGGTGGTGGACATTCAATTCCCTAGCTACTCGTGGGATGGAATATGGAAAAAGAAGAAAGCAAAATAGAAGAGGAGGTTGTGGATGAAGGAGGGCAAGGAAATGGAATTTTTGGTAAATCAACGAAGGTAAAAAGAACGCCTGATAAGGCGGAGGAGACGAGAGGGTGGAGTGATGCTGGAGTGAAGAGAAAGGAGGTATAGCCGTTGGAGGACAAGGAACAGAAGAGGAAACTGAAGGAAAAAGGAAAGAAGGAAGTGGAGAATGGGAAGGAAGAAGAGAGGGACAGTGTAGAGAGATTGAAGGATATGGTAATGCGACTGGAGGAGAAGGTGGAAAGGCTGGAGGAAGAGAAGGCAGCGGCAGAGGGGCGGGTCAAGGAATTGGAGAGGTTGAGGAGGGAGGACGATAGAAAGGAGATAATGCAAACACGATGGGAGGTGGGGCAAAGAGACTAGGAAGGATGGGAGGAGGTTATAAATAGGGACTGGGATGGTAAAAAGGGGGAGGGAATAGAGGTGAAGGTGGGAAATCCAATATTAGGGGATGAAAAGGTAAAGGTGGTATGGGTGACCAAGGAAGACAGTGGAATGGAGAAGGGAATACAGAGGATGTTTAGGGATAGGTACCCGATGCTAGGAGGAAAAGGAGAGGAAATGGAGTGGGTCAAGGACGTACGCACTACGGAAAGGAATGGGGTAAGGGTGAAGACGGATGAGTTGATCTGTCGGATGGAGGGAGATTGTAGGGATGAGATAAAGGTGTTTGAGCTGATGAGTCGACTGTTTGGGGAAATGGGGAGCGGGGACAGCATTGGACTCCACAGGTTTGAGCAGGTAGAGGTGGAGGTGCTGAAGAAGATGGTGGCGTGGGTGAGAGGTCACGGAGAGGTGGCGGAGGTAACAATCTATACATATGGGGAAAAGGAAAAGGAGGGTAGAAATGGGGCGATAATCCTGAAGGATATTGGGGAGGTCGATCAGGAGGGGATCGAGAGGATTAAGAAGGGGTTGAGGGAGATGACAGGGGAGTGGGTGGATAAACTCAGAGTCTCAAGAAATAGTGAGGTGGTTATAGAGGCAAAGAAGGGGGTTGAGGTGAGGGGAATCATGGGGGAGGTGGAAAGGGTGACAGGAGCTAGGGTGGTGGAAGCGGGGAGGGAAACAAAAACCAATAAAATGGTAGGGATAGAACCGTGGATGGAAGATGAAAAGGTGGGGAAGAAAATAGAGAATTTGATTGGGAAGGGGACAAAGGTGATTAAAGTGGTAAAGGAGAGGAACGGGATGAAAATGGCGGTGGTGAGGGCGGAATGGGAAAAAGCGGTAGCCTTATTAAAAAAAAGGAGATTAGATTGGGGTGGAACAGGGTAAATATTATAGAGGGTAGAGAGGATGACAGATGCTTTGGATGTGGGATGAAGGGCCATAAAGTAGCAGGGTGTAAGGTGAAGGTAGTCAAGGAGAGGAGTAAGTGCTGGCTTTGTAAGAGCGAGGATCACATGGCGAGAGACTGTCGGCAGGCCTTCCTTTGTAGGGTATGTGGGGGAACGGGACACAAGCCAGGGGAGACAGTAGGGGAAGGAAGGGAGTAGATGAAGACGATGGAAAACAGGAAGGAAAAACTGGGAGGGACCCTCTGGACCCCTCAGAGGGGACGAGGCTGGAGGAAGGGGAGTGCAGTTCGCAGGAAGAAGGAATGTAGGGGATGGATGGAGGGTGCGGCAGATAAATTTAGGGGAATGCAGGATAGCGCATGATATATTGGATCAAGTGATTTTTAGGAGGGTGGATGTGGTGTGTGGATCTGAGGTAAATGCTAGATATATGGGAAAGCAGGGATGGATTACACAGGAGAGGCAGGAATAAGAGTGGTAGGAGATAGACTGAGGGCAGATAAAGTGAGGAAAGGAAACGGATGGGTGGTAGTGCGAATCGGAGACATGGTGGTATACAGTGTGTATATAATCCCAAATGTCAGCCTGGAAGAATATGTGAGGAGCATCACAGGATTGGAGGACGATCTAAGGGTGTCAAAAGGGAAAAGGAGGATAATTAGGAGAATGGTGGCAGGGGACTTCAATGCTAAAAATACTGCATGTGGGGGGGGAAGAAAGCGGATAGGAGAGGGGAGATCCTGGAGGAAGTGTTGACATCCAACGGGCTGGCGGTGCTGAATGATGGACTACTGCCCACCTTCGTGAGGGGTGACGGGGGTTCGTCATTCATTGATATAACAGCATGTGATGAATGGCTGGGGGGAAAGTGAGTAGTTGGAAGGTGCTGGAGCATGAGAAAAGCTTGAGCTTACATAGGTATGTGGAGACGGATATAAGGAAAGGGAGAAAGGAATTATTGGAAGAGAGGGGATGGAGGTGGACGAAGGCCGAGAGTATGAGGAAGAAAGTAAGAGAGTAGATAGAAAAACATATAAATATATATTATAACAAAAACTTTTACAATTTACAGTGTGCAAAGAGGTACTTAATAATAATAACTTAAATCATAAAGCCATCTGGTGAAGCCATCTCAAAAAAAATTTACAAATTACTTTCCATCTATGTGTATTATCCAGGAACTGAAAATGGAAAGGAAGGAAGGGAAGAAAGGATTTATCGGGAGAGTGGGGATGGAGGTGGACGAAGGCCGAGACAGAGAGTATGAGGAAGAAAGTAAGAGAGGAGATAGAAAGGGGACTTGGACATGATGTGAATGAATTATTACAATGTGATACAGGCCTGTAAAAGAGGGGGAAAGAGGGGCAATAGGCGTGATCGAAGGGCTAATTACTGGTGGAATGAGGAAATAGAGGAGCTGTGAAGGGAGTGTAAGAAAGAAAGAAGACGGATGCTGAGGGCAAGAGGAAGGATAGAGGGAAAAGGGTGATACAAAGAGAAGAAGAAGGAACTGGAGCGTAGGGTGAAGAGGGAAAAAAGAGGGAAGTGGGAAGAGTTACTGTAGGACCTGGAAAACAATCCATGAGGAAAGGCATAATAGATAGCGGTGAAGAGGATGGGTGGAAATAGGAACACGAAGTGCTAGAGGAAGATTGGGAGAAGGAGGTTATAGGAAAATTGTTCACAGGAGGAGAAAGAGGAGTTGTAGGCAGGATTCGAGAAGTCCAGGATACTAGGGGGGTAGGGAAAATGAGGGGGATAAGGCCGGTAGAGAAGTGGGAAGTACAGGAGGGGGGAAGGAACATTAAAGTAAGGAAAGCCCCAGGGATAGATGGCCTGAGGGGTGATATGATGAAGAGGCTGTTGGATGACAATTGGATGAAAATGCGAGCTTTTCAACAGGTTGCTAAAGGAGGAAGAGTTTCCAGAAGGATGGAAGAAGGCGGGTAGAGGGGGGAAGCGGGCGGGGGACTGCAGGCCCATCAGTCTGCTATGTGGTATGGGTAAATTGATGGAGGGATAATAAAGGATAGGATTGAGGAGGAAGTTGGTAGGAATGAGGGTTTTATCGAAAACCAGCACGGGTTTGCGAAGGGAAAATCTCGGCGCTGGCAAGGTGATGGGCTTGGTGGAAAGGGCTAGGGAGGGCAGCTGGAGGAACAAGAAATTGGCCCTACTCGTGTTCTTCGACGTCGGGAACGCGTTCAACAGTGTCAGCAAACGGGCAGTGTTGAGCGCGTTGCTGGGGCTAAGAGTGGGGGATGGTTTGGTTAACCTGGTTTAGGACTACCTGACGGGACGTGTGATAGTAGACACTAGAGGGAGGAGGTATGATACGGAGGCTGGAGTGCCCCAGGGTTCGGTTCTTGGACCGACGCTATGGAAGTGTGTGTTTGATGAGGTTTGTGGGATAGTATGTGAAGAGGGATGTGAGATTACGATGTATGCGGACGATGTGTGTCTGGTATGTACGGCAAAAGCAGAGGCGGAGATAAAAAGAAAGGCGAAGAGAATGTGTAGGAAGATTGTGGAGAAGATAGAGCGGTGCGAACTAGAAGTGGCGGAAGATAAGACGGTGGGATTGCTAGTGAAGGGACGGAGCAAGACGAGGGAAGTGGGGGTGATGGTGAAGGTAAGGGGAATTCGCATGGAGGAGTGTGTGAAATACCTAGGGATGTGGTTGGATAGTCAGTTATCCTTCCGAACACACATGTAGAAGGCGGCAGAGAAGGAGAAAGTGAGGGCAGCATGGCGGGGGAGATCGATGTGTAATGTGAAGGGGCTGGGAGAGTGGAAGAGGGGGATCATTGGTAGAACGGTAGAGCAGAGTATGCTGAACAGTGCGGAGGTGTGGGGTGAAAGGGCGGGAGTGAATGCGGGAGTTAGGCTACTCCTGCGGTGCAGAGAGGTATATTACTGAGGGTAGTGCAGGGGTACAGGACAGTGGGTGGACTGGCAGCAGCGGTGCTGGCAAGGACCTACCCATTGGACGTGATGGCTAGAGCCAGAAATAAACGGTGGAGGGGTGCGACCAGAGAGGAAGTACAGGAATGGATGGAGGAGGAACTGGAGAGAAGGTGGGAGGAGTAGGAGGCGGTGTACTGGGAGAACATGGTGGGGATAATGTTGAGGGGGGAGGAGAAATGGATGGAGGTGAGTGGAGTAGTAGAGAGCATGGTTAGGGGTAGAGAATGACTCGATATGGCATGAGAGGTAGGAGTGATAGTAGGGAGAAGACGACGAGAGTGTGCGAGAGACCGCCGCCCGTCTCGAAGTATGATAGGGTAGTGATTCTGAGGCGGGGGTAACGGCGAGTTTGAGGTGGGTTTGGTTTGTAGGCATCCCTTGGGGATGAGTCCAACACTGTTTGGATCTTGGACCCATTCGAACATGAGTTTCCCATATCGGCCCGGAAAAAAAAAGATGACCATAATCTTGAAATAACGCGTCTATTTTCAGTTTACCATATAATTCAGGCTTTTACATGCCTTGGGAAAAAATTAATTTCTTAGTGATAACCAATTTTTCATTTGTAATTTGGTCGAAGCAGATGTTGGCAGTTTTTCCAGTAATGCATTATGATATGGGGAGATTGGGTATATCAGCTTCTCCTTTACCAATTTTTCGTAATTGTTGTAATCCATCTCATGATGATAGTCTCCGGTTTTTGTACTAGTCTTTCAGCAAGTAAATGCATTTGTTGATGTTGGTTGCCTCAAACCGCCATTTGTGTTATCATTCCACCCTTTTTGATGTGTGTGACATGAATGTATGTATGTTTCTTCCATGTAAATAATAGGTTTAGCAACCGACCGATGTTGTTTAATATGCGTTAGGTACTGAATGGTGGAATGAGGTTTTGAAGGGATTAAGAACAGAGTGTGAAAGATTAATAAGATGTCACACGATAGAGAGAGATGGGAGGGCGAGGGAAAGAAGATGGGAAGAATATCAGTCGGCAAGAAGAGAGTTCAGGAAAAAAATTAAGGCTGAAAAGAGACGAAAGTTGGTGAATATGTGTAAAGACCTGGAGGAGGATATATGGGAACAAGGATACGCAATAGCAATAAGGGGTATTGAGTATGGGGGTCTATATTATAGACTCACCAGAGAAAAAACGGAGGAGGTAATCACTTCACTATTTCCAAGAAGGAATTTGGATATGGGAAACTTCTCCAAGGAAGATGTAGTTGGAGACAAAATAACAAGAAGCGGGGACAAGATTAAAGAGTGGCAAAGCACCTGGTCCGGATGGTATCCCTACTGAGTGCGTACAGTTGTTGACAAGGGAGACGCCAGACTTTGTGGTCCGTATGATGAATGGGTTAACGAAGAAGAATGACTTCCCATTACTCTGGAAAGTAGCAAGGCTAGTCTGAATCCCGAAAACACAAACCATTGGGAGAGGAGGGTTCGTACAGACCGCTGTGCCTCATAAATTCAATGGCCAAACTCTACGAGCACGTAATAAAGGGAAGATTGGTGAGGGAGATCTAGAAGAGGGAGGGTTTTGTCAACTATCAATAGGGATTCAGGGAAGGTAGGTCGACGATTATGGCAGTCGAAAAAGTAAAAAAAAATCGCGAAGCAGAGGAGAAGCAGGAGAGGTGGTGTGTAGTGGCCACTTTGGACGTCAAAAACGCCTTTAACACGATACCCATTGAGGGCATAGTGCAGAGTCTGGAGAGGAAAGGAATCAGCCCATACCTGATAAACATAATCAGAAAATATTTTTGCGGGCGCAAGATCCTTCTAGGAGACAGGGATTCCTACAATGTAACGGCAGGGATACCACAAAGTTCGGTACTGGGTCCGGCTTTGTGGAACGTCTTCTACGATGATCCCCTGAGGATAATGACCCCGGAGGGAATTAAGATGATGATGCAGATGACGTTGCCTTGGTGGCCACTGCAACAACAGCAGAGGACCTGGAGATTAATCAAAATGAGGCCATGTGGCAGCTTAGATGTTGGCTGAGAGGCTGGGAAATGGGATTCGCAGCGGAAAAGACCGAAGTAACTGTTCTAATAGGTCATAAGGGGAAGGGGATTGGACTTGAGCTAGGGGAAGTAATACCAATGGCGGATCTGAAATATTTGGGTATTTGGCTGCAAGAGGGAGGGAGCTTTAGGAAACATTTAAATGAAGCTGTCAAGAAGGCTAACGCGAAGGTGACGGCTTTAGGACGGATACTCCCAAACATAGGAGGTCCGACGGCCGAAAAAAGGAAATTACTGAGGGGAGTGGTGCAATCCACCATTTTATATGGTGGACCTATCTGGGGTGGAATGGTGGAGATTGCCAAATATGGAAACATGCTAATCAGTTTACAGAGAAGAATGCTGCTTAGGGTCATCTCGGGGTACCGAACCATATTGGCTCAAGAGGTGAAAGTTATAGCAGGGATACCGCCAATGGATCTACTGGTTTGTGAGAGACAAGATGTTCATAAAAGGAGTAGGGAATACAAGAAGGAAATTCAAAGCGAGGTGAGTGCTAAATGGGACGCTGTAGAGAAGGGCAAGTGGACGAAGGCTCTAATAGGAAAACTGGATTCTCTGTCACCACAGAAAGATAGATTACTTCGTTACTCAGGCACTATCCGGACACGGCTCTTTTAGAGCATACACCAAAAAAATCTGGAAGACACAGAAGACGACACATGTATCTATTGTGGAGACAGAGATGATGTGGAACATACCATTTTTAGTTGTCAGAGATGGGACCCAAATAGAAATTATTGTCTGGATAGGGAGATCAGATCAAAATTAACTAGGGAAAATATGGTAGAGTTGACGACGCTAAAAAAGGAAAACTGGAATGTTATAAGGAAATTTATCAGAGATGTCACGAGCCAGAAGGAGAGGGAAGAGAGTAGACCAAGGTAGTTTTAGTGTGGTGGGCTTTGGTTGGGGTCCCTCAATGCTGCCCGGATATTTCGCGTGCAAGATAGCCAAGTGAGATTGAACCCTTGCTGGAGAAGAGACATTCCCACACTTCCGTGGAAAGGTAGAACAAGTACCCGGTATCAGCTTTTCACCTGTCAAAAAAAGGTTCTGTAGGCCTAATTGCCGTATATTTCCATGTTCCATTAAAATTTTAATATTATTTCGCATTTTTTCCAACGGAAGCCAATATCATAAATATATTTTTTTGGTGATTCTTTAGAACCACGATACCCGTGGTCGGCCGAAAACTATGCGTAAATTTTCTTTAACGTTGTTACGGCTTTTTCTGAGACACGGTAGTTAATTATCGTTCTCCAAAGATGACATTTGTCAGCTTGGTCTGAGGCAACAGTAGTTTTCCTTTTTGTTCTGGTAATCAAACTTCCATCTGCTGCCTCTCGTTGCTTCTTGATAGGTTGGAGGGTTATTTTGTTAACCTTTGTTGCATCTCGCTCAAGGAACTGATAATAAGATTAAGTGTTTTCAAACTGACTTATTGCCCTGATTAGAGATCGGTACCGGAAGGGGAAACATTTTTCAATTAGAATAAATATTAAAATTCAAAAAGTTTTAGTTCCCTTTAATATAAAAATCGCCGATAAATCAGATAATACCACAGGAAAAAAATTATTTTTTAAATTAGTCCACTTCCCCAAAGAAAATAAATAATAAATTCAGTTCATTGAATAGAATGTATCGATTGTGATGCTGCTTAAACTTGTACAGCCTAGCCAATATTAAAAAAAGAATTCAGCAATACCAACTTTCTGAGATTAACAATAAAGATTGCACATGCCAATAAACAGCATCGCAATTTTGACTAACAATTTTTATAATCATTATACGGTTATTAAAATATTGATTGGTGTAGATTAGTCAACTGTATGATTATATTAGTTGGATATTTTTATACAATTTTTAGGAATCAAGCAAAAAACGACGAAGAACAAAAAATGAACGAAAAACACCTTAAATCACGAAAAACTAAGCTATTTCAATCTTTTTATGAACATTAAAATACTCAATTCCACTCGTTCAATGGAAATACACCTACGGTGCTATAAAATGTATTACGTAGTTGATAAAAAATCTTACCTTTGTAAAAGGAATTGAAACTTCTCCCCTTTCAGCTTACGCTTTCATAAAAATCAACATAGTGTTCAATACTTCACGATTTTGATCACTCAATTTTTTTAACACTTTACTTGCTTTATAAGCCATTTTACAACTAATCGGTCGCACTAGCGAAGTGTACTTTACATCAGCTCAAGAACGAAAAAAGCTCCTCACTCTTTTGGACATGTTGGTGGGGGAACCTTGAGTCTCCGGGCGTCAAGATAGATTTGCCGAGTTGTATGGCGGTTCATTCAACAAATGTTTCTGCTACACGGTGTTGGACTTGCTGGATCAAAACAAACTGGGTCAAACGTTTGTCAAACATTTTCCAACATGGATACAAAAATGGTGCAGACATGGAACTTGAAACGGCTGCTGCCATGGTAATAATTTCGGCTTGCAAGATTTTGATTAAAAGACATAAAAAAACGTCCACGGAGATGGTGGATCACATCTTTGAATGGAAGTAGGGCAGGGTAAATGGAAGTGAACTAGAAATACAGTTTGTGAATCAGTACACACTTATAAAATATTAAAGTCAGGTTGTGTATTTTTTATTTAAAATGTCTCATCAGGTGATTAGCCGCATTGTACCAGGAGTATGTACAGCGCTAATTGAAGCTCTGAAAGATGAAATAAAGGTAAGAAATGAAGGAAATCAAATCTTTTATTACATTACTTACAAAATATTATAATAATTATATAAAAAAAAGTTTATTATAAAACCAATTCTTCATCATCAGTAGGTTGGGTGCTCATAGCATCGAAAATTTCTATTGTAGCATTGAAATAATACGATAGTATTGAATGGTTGGAATGTTGCGTATCGGATGATCTAGGCGAAGATTCCGGCACAACACAGGAAACAGAAGAAAGCTGTAACGATGGTCTTGCACAAACGTATGGGAAGGCGTAAAGAGGTACCTCAGTACGAGCAGAATTTGCACTACCAACGTGAGGGACAGAATCCTGTTCTCGCAATTCTGCTTTGAACATTAAATTATCGATTTAATTTTGGAGTATAAGGCGAGATCTCCTGGACAATCTTTTAAGTTTGTCTGACAATAACTTTCCATACAGAGAGGCGGCATCCTCAGGAACTTTATTAGCTGTTCGAGTTGTCAGTATATGTAAAGCATCAGTTGCAACTTTCAAATGCTTGGTAGCCTGGATGTCAATGTTATTTTTTCTTCTTTTTGCCGGACCTGCCTCGTGTTGCCTATTTTCTTGGTCTCCTTGTTGAGTTTCCTGTACAATATGGTCAGTCGCTGTTTCAGTCTCTAATGCAAGTATTCCGTCTACTACGATTACCTATGCTTCTGCAACCGGAAAAAGCTGCCATCATATGCATGACATGTACGTTACTACATAATTTTTTAAGACGCAGTAAGACATCTAGAAAAAGATATACACCGACTGGAACTTTTGATACTGAAATAGAAGGAGAATTATTTCCTGGAACTTGGCGCCAAGATACCATTCTGACATCGTTGAGGTCATTGCAAAATATAGCACGAAAACCATCTCAGGAAGCAAAATAAATCCAACGAGAATTTGCAAACTATTTTATAAACCAAGTGGCAGTGGAATGGCAAAATTGCATTGATTAATAGGAATTCGACTTAAATTGGATTATTTTATGGCGGAGTCTATCCATTAAAAACCATATAGGTAATTAAACTCACCTCTGAAGTTAAAGATTTGTTTTTCTTCCTTGTCGCGTGGATGAACCCATCAATCGCTTTATACGCGAACCACGATGGACTATATACGACTTGGGTGCCCGATCCAGTTGTCTCTGAATCTGTCACCTTTTTTTTCAAGTCAGAGATCGATATGTCCAAATTTAATTCTTTGGCCATGCCCGACCACCCATCGTTCAACATATTTCTATTTTTATGGTCTGGATGTATTGGATTCCATAGTATAGGATGTTTTTCGTAACGTTCTAGAAATTCCAAACACATCTCGTTCGTCCACTCCATAATTTTGCACTATCTAAGAAGTAAAAAATAGCGTACGTCCACTTCAAAATCATTTCAACAATATATTGCAATTGAGGTTTAATATTTTTGAAGAATAAATATATATTATTCTTTGATATCTGTTGGTAACACGCTTTACTAAATACGTCAATTTTACAGGAAACTGTAATAATTCTTTTTATATTTTTGTTTATCATCAACTTCCACAAGTCAACTTACGTAGTATTACCTATTATATATTATATTCTTACGTAGTATTATAATATAATAATAGCAGTAAGTACTTAACAATACGTTATATCTAGTGTATACAAATGAAAATTCTCTTACCGATTTTATAACACATTCGATAGGCAGTCACACGATGCGTCAAGTCGCCATGCGTCCAACGTTGGAACACATTTGCCACATCGTGTAGCGCCGGCTTAACTATAATCGGGGATGTAAGGTCTGCCCATCACTCACTATTGCTTTCTATTCATTCAGTCACTTAATTCACCTCGAAAAATGTCTGGATGCGTAAGTTGAGGGTAGTAAGTGTTGTGATCTGCCAGTTAGTAGAAAATAACTTATTGAAGTTCAAAAATATATGTAAAATAGATTATTTTTCCATCAGTATCTTTATGAAAATATTTATTAGTCTCCGTTTAAAACAGTTGCTAAGTTCAGCAGCAAAAACGATATTCTATTCTTCTTACATGTTATCAACATCTTGCTTCCCTTGGACATTATAAGCTCATCGTGCCACGTCTAGCTTTTTATAGAGTTGCACAAGTTTGACTTGAATGTTTGAGATTGATTAAGTCAAACTCAAGTCAATCTTTCTGACAAATAATTCAAGTCAAATCAAACTGGACAATGGTTACAGGTTTAAAAATTCAAACTATTTGTCAAACTAGTTTGAAAGAGTTTGAAAAATAATTTATTTAGTAGATATACCTTAAATGGGTAAAATATTTATGTTAAATATGTAAGTAGGTACAACAAATACATTTATTTAAAACAAAAAGAAAATACATTATTTTAAACAATTTTTTTAATCAACTCTAACTTGTCACCTCAAAATTCTTCGTGAAAAGTAAAGTTCTTACAAATTAAGTGAAAGCAACAATATATTAGATAGTAACCTTTTCCTTCGATCCTTGTGTGATATTTGTTAAGTATTCTTGTTAAAGCCACCAATTTAAACATATTAATGTTCTAATAGACTGGCCATTTACTTAATCGGTTTCGTTTTTTTGTGACTGTCAAAGAAGCTCTCGAAAAGTAGCGTTCTATGCAGGCTGATGTTGCTGAGGTGGCAAGAAAGTCTCTCGCCATTTTTGATAAAGTTGGAAATACAGTTTCGTGCCGTTTCCATCACTTTAGTATGTTCTCGGTACTGTCAGCTCGTGATTTAGCTGCGTATTTGTCGATTTCGTATCTCCATGAATTTTCGTTTCTATTTATTTTTGGAGATGATTGGAAAAGTCCAAACAAGTCTAAATCACAATCGGTAACTTCATCAGACTTTTTTTTCGAACACACTGACTGTACATTCAGTTTGGGTTTGGGGTGACTCTTTGTCAGTGTAAGGTGAATAATAATTTTCTTCAAATTTCTTGATGGCTTCATCTTTTAAGGATTGTCCCCATGTCGTTAAAGAAAACGTTCCAATTTTATGACCAGGATCCAAAATCAAAACGATACAATACATCCAGTTAGTCCTACTGTAATGCTTAACAATTTTATCACGGGCTGCCTGAAGGGCAAGAATTATCTTTGCATCAAGATCGTCTCTATTTTCTTTATTATCCAGCTCATGCGCCCATCGTTCTAGTTTGTCGAGTAGCATATTGATCCCAATGACCACCATAGGAAGGGTAGAATATTTCTCTCCTTCTAAAATTGTAGTTAGTGTTTTGAAACTTTGTAAATACTTACATGTTCTTTCAATAACATTCCATTCTGTATCATGTATTCGAAAATTTAAAAGAGTATCGGTATTGTCACAAAGAATATTAATCGAACGTTGGAATTGTAAGGCCCAGGAGAGCATTTCCAATGTAGAGTTCCATCTGGTTTTTACCTCCAGTTTGGGAATGGTCATGTGTAAATTTAATGAGTCACAAAATTTTGCGAAGTTTAATCTTAACATTTCGGAGTTTTTAAGTTTTTCAGAAATTACCTTAAACTTTGCATTTGTTGCAGTATTTTCAAATATTGTACTTTCGTTATCACTAGTATCAGAGTCTTCGACTTGGTTTTACAGACGTTAACTCAAACACTTTCATTAAATGTCGAGCAGCTAAGTCAGGAATATGTGCAAAACACACGTAATGCTTATTCGCACCATCAAAATTTTCTATTATGTTTCCCAATTCTTTTAAAAAAGTGAAATTACTATTAGTGTTGTCAGTAGTAATACCTTGAAAAGAGTGTGTAATATTGAATTCAGCAGTTATTTTAAAAAAACAAAGTTGCCATTGAAACGCCAGTATGTTGTCCTTTTGCGGGTACAAAATCTAATAAAAAAGAATGTAATGTCCAGTTACCATCAATAAAATGAACAGCTACTCCATAGTAGCCCTTCATCGAATGGGAAGACCATCCATCCATCGTAAAAACGAAATTTTTGAGTCACAAGCATTTAAAAGTATCTGTACTGAGTTTTTCAAAACATCAAATTTGGAAAATATTCGTGACTTCAGATGGTTTCTTGAAGGGACAAATAAGTTTGGATTAATGTAGTTGTATAATTGGTGGGTTATATCATCTTCAAAGAAGTTAAATGGCAGATATTTTTCTACAATGTACAACGCTAATAGATCCATAATTTTTTTTCTTCTTCTTATTTTATTAGAATTGGAAATAAACACGTTGCGCAATATGATATTCAAACTTCAAACTGTTTGAAGAGGTTTGATTTCAAGTCAAACCTAAAGATACAGAAATCAAGTCAAGTCAAACTTTTTTACATAAAAAGTTTGATTTTCAAGTCAAGTCAAGTTTGTTGAGTAAAATCAAACTAGTTTGACATGATGCATCTCTAGCTTTTTATGTCTCTCGCTTAGTTCTTGAGCTTCTGTTGATCCATTTTATGTGAACATAATCTTAACAAAGTATTTTCTAGCAATTGTACTACTTTCAAACTATTTTATTTTAATGTTTCAATACGTTTGACGATAATCGACATTATTTTATACATTAAAAAATGTAGTCAAAAACAAATACGGAATTTTTCAAAATTATCACTGAAAGTTCACCATACAACCTTAATACATTTTATTGTACAGACTAAAAAATTAAATTAAACGAAACACATTTTTTTTTCAAACTGATTGTTTTTAATGATTCCAGATTTTCAGTATCACAACTCAATTAAAAACGAATGTTTCTACTTCAATCCTGCAAATTTTATTTATCACAAAAGCTCCAGCTCGTGCGAACATATTGCAGATACAAAACAATCAAAAATTAGTTTTTAAATGTCGATTTTACACACCAAATTGGTTTCATTTGTCTGTTTATTAAAACGGAACAAAAAATAAAAAAAACAAGGAAAATTATATCCAGTAGATCTCGTTGAAAATATATATGGAACTAGAGCAGTCAAAAATGACTCAAAATTTCAAAATTTGTGGTTGGTCTTCGAACGTACCTTAGGCACTGGATAATCCAATGGACTTATCTGACGATGCTCATCCTAAGGTATGATGGCTAATACCAATAAAATAGCAGTACAAAGAGTGTTGCGTATATTTTAACCAATAAAAGTAAAAACTCACAATACCTGGTCTAAAATAATGAAATACATTCCATTAAGGGCTTCAAGGGCTATACGTACGTTTAGCCCCTATAAATCTCCGGGGAAGGACGTTGTACTTATTATATATCTACAAAGAAATTTAGGTTAGACACTTGTACCATTCCTTACATATTTAAAAAATTAGAAACTGCGACCTTTCCAGATGTATTGTGGTTCCTTGCCGGTTGCCGGTAGCGCCTGTTACAAGAAACCGCACAATTGCCAGACAGTCGCACTGACATAAAATGTGCTCTGTAGTTTTCTCCTCTAGGTGACAGAATCTGCACATGGCTTCGCCTGTCAATCCCACTACCTTTACGTGGCTGTTAACCTACCTACTACGGCTTTATTATTTTTCTTTGTCTATTAGGTCTGCCGTAAATGTTGGCGAATGTCTTCTAATGAACTGCTTCGCTTGTTTTTGTGCTGGTAACATTACCCACCACTCAAAAGATTTCTGTACCACCCACTTTCCAGTGGATCACCATTCCATCCGCCTCTTCGTTGACCTCATGACCTTCGAACAAACCCATACTGGCTTAGAATTGACCCCTATGGACTCGAGTGTCTTCAGTGCAGCCTGGCTGTTTCTAAAGAAGGCGACTGAACGGTATGTTCTTTCCTAACTTTCAATTTATTTCTGGTGAATCGACATCACTTCAGCTTGGAAAGTTGTGATGTCCTCAGATGGGTTCATTGGAATAGCTAACCTTTGTTGTAGCCCTAAAATTATGGCTGCTGCACCTACTTCTGCCTTGGAGCTATCTGTTTACCTGGTTCCTTCAACATGTATGAATACACCTTTCTTCCAGTCCTTCCTACCTACTATATAATTATTAGTAATTTATTATTGAATCTATATCATCTAGCTGTAGTGTCAATTGGTTGCCCATCAACTCATCCGCTTTCAGCTCCCCGATAAATTTTCACTATTCGTTGGGCTCATGTGTTGTTGACTTCGAAGTAGTCTGAGAGTTACAGTTTTGGCTTCGCCTTGTATAAAAATCCAAGCAGCAAGTCTCCAGATATATTTTAAGTAACACCAATTTCATATGTGAACTTAAGAAGCTCCCCAATATGAAAGTCTCTAAAACCAATAAGACCAATATTAAGAAATTTCTCACTATCAGTGCAGTCGACAGATATTTAGAAAGAAAACGTCGCATAGAATCTAAAGTCGAAGAACATAATCTTTTTCTAATGCAGTTTGTAGCCCCATCAAATAGATGTATGTTCGGTCTAATGTTTGAAAAGTAAAGTACCTCCGTGGGTAGGACCAACTGTTCAAGCGAAGGACAGAGATAAGGAGAAATGTAAGAAAGCGTTTTACATATTAAAAGAGAAGAAGCGTATGTCAAGTAAAGCGACTGGTATTGCTGTAACTTCCAAAGCAATTGGTACGAATGAGCCGAATACTACTACTGTTACAGGTAACATATTATTGTGATAAGTTTTGGCGGAGTCAATAGAATTATTTTTTATTTCCTTGTTTTTTAGTATTCTAACCATTTTTATAAGGTTATTGCATTGTTTTGAAGCTACCAGTTATATATTATATATTCACATGCGTGATTAATAGTTTCGTAGTATCGAGTTAGATGATTATTTCACCCTACTAACAAGTTTTTTTCGGTATCTGATTGCGTTTTCGCGTTTCTATCGCTTTGTAACGGGATTTAATTGGGGTTATATTTGCCGAAAAACAACTTTTATGTTTCGAACCTCCATAATACTTGTAATACATTTATTTTAGACATAACGAGACAATGTCCACGGTGTTTAACAAAGATTAATTTTCATAATAGGAATGTATTAACACCATGGGAAAAATGTAGTTGAATTTGAAAATTTCATTAACGATTACACATTTTCTAACAATAAAGGTATTTTCAACTGATACCTGTTTTATTTTTTAAACGACCCAGTTCGAAGTGTATATACAGGGTGAAATATTAGTGTGAAACCTTCTATATTTAACATTAAAACTGAAATCTGCTTCATTTCCCCATTATAAAAATATAAAGTTGTTATCTGTTATACAGAGTTTTTCAAAAGCTATAATCAATTTTCGATCAAAATCGTAACAAGTTCAACGCCCTGTATAATTGGCTATGAGTAAAATAATGATAATCTATGGAAGCCAGCAGTACCAACCCTAATATTTAATGATGAAATAAAACAATTTAATTTGTTTAAATTTATAAGTGGAAATTTCCCTCTGGCTTGACAGCTGTCATAATCACAGTGGCGTAAAATATTTTTGATAGATATTTATTTATAACTTAATTATAGGTACAAGTTATTATCTGTTACAAATTTCAAATGTATTAGAAATTCCTTTTCCACGTCTTTTCTCCTCAATGGCGAGTAAGGTAAGTATGTCACCAATTTAATTTCTATTTTAAAAAAGTTTTGGTGTAAAAGTTTCTTACCGAATCTCCCGCGAGCACGAATTATTTCCGGAAATTTTCCTCAGTTGCGAATTTTTTAAGAAAATTCGCACTTCGGGAAAATTTCCGAAAATAATTCGTGCTCTAGGGAGATTATAAGTGAAAATTCCACACCTGTAATTTTTAACCAATCAAAACGTGTTTTTTGACAGATCACCATGGCAACGGAGGAATTTTAGTGGAATTTTTTTCCTCGTGGGTACCCAACAGCGAATTATACTGGAAATTTTTTGACTTTTATAATGACAGAATATTTTTTTGACACTCTGGTTTTTATTTGCAAAAAAGCAATTTTCTACCATTTGTAGTTACTCAAAATTTATGTAAAATTAAAGAATATACTGTGATGTCTTGAGATGGTATTTTCGTGCAACTAGAAATCAACAATTTAAAGGTCTAAATTGCTGCCAAAACTGTGACGCGCTGTGAATCTGTTCGTGCAGCTTTCCGAAAAACCTTTCAAATTGTGATTTCCTACCACTTGTAGTAAACCCAAGTAGGTAACTATAAAATGAAAAAAATATAATATTTTAGGTCCTAAAATGGCACTTTTGAGCTACTAAAATCAGTAGAAAGTTTGTAAACTTCTTCCATACACTTTCTTTCTTTCCTAGTATTCGCGGGTATCAACTGCTCAATCTCCTAGAGAAAATTGACGTTGTTGGAAATCGAAAAATAAATTTTAATTATTTCAAACACAATTTGGTGTGGAATTTGCTTACCGAATACCACACGAGGTCAAATTAAATACGGAAATTTTTTTTCGTTCATGAATATTTTTAGAAAATTATCCCGAGTCGAAGACGAGGGATAAAATAAGAGGGCCAAACGTACCACTGGTACCGGAATTAAAACTGGTATTAAATACAGCGTGTCCCTCAAAGGGATCAAGGCAGCTGTGGTCCCAAAAAACTTCCCAGATACAGTTGTCTCTGAAGATCAGATGGGGTCTATCAAAGAGAACCTAACTGACGTGATCGACGAGGTGCAGAAGGCGCCTAGGTTTGAAGCCAGTCGATACAAGGACGGCTACTACGGGCTGATCTGTGACAACTATAACGAGGGACTATTTGTCAAAAAAAAAACAACTGGAAGCTCATCAAGAGTGATGAACTTCCAAAGCAGCAACGAGTTCTCGCCCTTCTTCCTGAGACTAAAAAAGAGGACCTGAAAGTGGGGTTGAGGAGGCTCGAGAAACAGAATCCAGGGCTGGTGAAAGGACTGGTGCGGGCTCAATGGAGACCGTACTATCTATTCAAGCGGGCCAGTTTTAGAACCCTGGAAAACTCGACCGAGGAGGAAACAGGGACTGATCGAAAACCTGTACCATCAACCTCAAAGGACCTTCATGGTGCTACAAGTTAACTTGCAGCACAAAAAGACAGCCACCGCAGTCCTTCAACAAAGAGTGGTGGCTGAACACATAGACATCGTTCTAATTCAAGAACCTTGGATAAACAAAGGTAAGATAGTGGGGCTTAATATTAGGAGAATGGGACTGATAATGGGAACTGATCGTACTAAAATAAGAATTTGTATTTGCTATAGATCCGAATACAACTTGATGCCGATTATGGAACTATGCACGGGTGACATGATGGCTGCAAAGATTATACTCGAAAAACATGGGGTAGTACTAGAGACAATAATAGTGTCTCTGTATCTTCCCATCGATTCAGAAGAAACACTACCAGGGACTAACATGGAGAACCTGATGGAATACTCAAGGAGACATAATCTGGATGTCATTGTAGGGGCTGATACCAACGCACACCATAGCTGTTGGGGCGGCAAAGACAACAACACCAGAGGTAAGAAACTATTTGACTATCTATGTACTACTGAACTTGATATTGCGAATTCACACCTAGGCAGACCAGAAACGACTGAGGATTTAGAGGGAGCAGCCGTATGGCTGCAACTCTTATCATAACAACTGTCCGATAAAGGAGAGTCGCTCATTTAGACACGCCATCTGGAGGAATAAAGAGCTGACATCGCTAAGGAAAGAAACAAGACGCTTTTTTAACAAAGCGAAAAAAAACGGATAGCTGGGAAGCGTATAAAGCTAAACTAGGTACATACAATACAAAAATAAAAGAATCCAAGGAGAAGTCCTGGAGATAATTCTGTGAGGACATGCAAGGTGTCTCTGACAGCGTCAAAATCAACAGGATTCTCAAAAGGGATACTTCTAACAAACTTGGCTCTATTCAGTTGCCGAGCGGAAAGTTTTCAAATACTGAGGCAGAGGCTCTAGAGCATCTCCTCAGTGTGCACTTTCCAGGTTCGGTAAAGATGGAGTCAAGCTACAACAGGCCGGTTGCCAAAACAAAGGCAACCAAAGAGGACTGGGAGCTCACGAATAAGATATTCAGTCCCCATCTTATCAGATGGGCTATACACTCATTTGACCCCTACAAAACTCCAGGACCAGATGGCATATTCCCCAAGCTTCTGCAAGAGGGACTAGACATCATAATGGATCCTTTAGTTCTGATACTTCGTAGCAGCCATGCTTTAGGGTATATACCAATTACATGGAGAGAGTCAAAGGTGGTGTTTATTCCTAAACCAGAAAAAGAAGCGAACACCCATGCTAAATCCTACCGACCAATCAGTCTGACATCATTCATGGTGAAAACCATGGAAAAAGTCTTACAAATGTATTTACAAGAAGGAGTGCTTAAGAGCATCCCTCTACATATACTACAATGGGCTTATCAAGCAGGGAAATCAGGTGAAGCTGCCCAGCATAATTTGGTCTCAGGTCTCGAAAGGAGCCTGAAACATAAGGAAGTAGCCCTTGCAGCATTTCTAGACATCGAAGGTGCTTTTGACAACACATCGATGTCATCAATTAACAGATCCCTTAAAAACAGAGGGATTAACAGTACCACATGCTAATGAATAGGATCCATGCTTGAGCATAGAAGAATAACAGCAGATATGCATGATAAAACATACACCGTTAGGACAACTGAAGGATGTCTTCAAGGTGGAGTACTTTCACCACTTTTGTGGAACCTAGTTGCGTGTAACATGCTGTTCAGCTTGTTACGTTTTTTATTTTCAAACTATTTTATTTAGTTAATTTTTGTGGCTCATTAGTCACTTTCTCCCGAATTTCTATTACATTTCTAAGCATGCCGTTTCCTTGTCGCATTAGCCACTCCAAAATAAAACATTCATTTTTATCAAATTCCCCTTCCATTTTTGTCGTTCGATATTCGAAATTTCAAATTCTCGATTGGAACTCTTTCTTTCCTCTAATTTCCACCATAAAGGCAACAGTCTAAATATATATTTCAATTTTTGTTGGTGAACAATTTATCGTTTGGTTGCTCTGTAGCCCTCAAGTTTAGCTCTAGATTCACCCTCAAGTTTAGGCAAGTACCGTCAAGGCAATTTCAAGTTTATTTCCCGTTCACGTGCACGAGGTCCACAGTCATTGGAGTCATCGCCGCCACCGCTAAGAGCTGCAAACAACCCAGCCCTTTAAGATAAGTTCCCCTTGTCTTATCTTTAGCGTTCATAAAATTTGAATTTGGCGTGTTATTATAACTACTTGTTCTTCTCCTCGTTTGGTTTTTTAATATCCAATTTATGTTGAATTTTTAAATTTCAATAAATAATTATTGTTTTCATTCTTTGTATTGATTATTCAATAATTATTAAATTGGATACACGTGTTCGGGGATAATTATTTAAAATTTGTAGTTTCAAGTTTAACAAGGTGTTTTCAGCTTTCTACCTTTTGCTTTCGTTTTTCTTTGCTTTCGTTTCGATAAAAAGCTGAAAAGCTGGTGGCGTCCAATTTAATATTAATTGTACGCCCCCCCCCCCCCCCCAGTGATAGTATATAAAATAATTTAATTGGTGCCGAATTCCACACCCTGAGGTGGAGTGCTCTAGCCAGGGGCATTTAACGTTACATGTGGATGACTTGATCTTGGTTGAATGATCGAGGCATATGGACGCAGGGCTTTGCGGACGACATAGTGATTGTCACCAATGAGAAATTCCCGGAGGTGATTATGAATGTCCTACAGGAAGCACTGCGAATTGTGGAGGAATAGTGCCTTACAGAGGACCTTTCAGTTAATCCAAAAAAAAAAAAACTAGTTGCTTTTACGAATAGAAGACTTCTTCCGCAGGGTAGAGTACTGTTGTTCGGAGCAGAACTGGAAATATCCAAAGAAGTCAAATATCTGGGAGAGGCCCTTGATTCCAAACTGAATTAGAAGGCACACCTGGAAAAAAATACTACCAGGGCGACTAGGCTTTTCTGGCAATGCAGAAGAGCTATGGGCAAAACCTGGGGAATACGACCTGAGGTGGTTCACTGGCTCTACACAATTGTGATAAGGCCAACGATCACCTCTGGTCTGGTGGAGGAAGACAGAAGTGACCTCTGCAGTTAATATGTTAACTGCAATCCAAAGACAAGCTTTTCTTGGTATTACCGGGGCAATGAACAGCACGGGGACGGCATCAATGGAAGCCCTTATTGGACTTCCTCCTCTAGAACTTTTTATAAGGGCGGAGGCAATGATGGCAATTCTTAGGCTGAATTCGGGAGACTTATGGTCCCCGAACAATGTTCGAGAAGGACACACTGATACAACTGGGACATTACTAGACGAACCCATATTTCACATGAGTTTTGATAGCATGACACCAGAGAATATATTCACTGAGCGAGTGAATATCATCATCCCATCTAGGGAACAGGTGATGCACCCGGGTAATTCTGGAGAAATCATCTGGTTCACCGATGGCTCCAAAACAAACCATGGCACTGGGGATGGTATAAAAGGACCTAGAAAGAGAATGTTCTTTAGCCTTGGTCGATATACGACTGTGTTTCAAGCAGAGACGATTGCCGCCAAAGCCTGTATTGATGAAAACATCAGTAGAGGATATACCGGACAAAAAATTGATATACTCACTGACAGCCAGGCTCTGCTTAAGGCTATCAGTAATCCAACAACTAAGTCTAGACTGGTGAAAAACTGCAAAGAATCCCTCAACAGGCTGCCAAGAGACAACAAAGTGTCTCTAATATGGGTGCCGGCACATGAGGGGATTGCAGGTAATGAAATGGCGGACCAGTTAGCTAAAGAAGGCTCTAAAGGAGACTTCATAGGTCCGGAACCGTTTTGTGGAATCACAAAAGATTGCATAAGAGGGAAAATCGGGAACTGGCTAGATAGGGAACACCAATTCAAATGGAGGGTGACACAAGAGCACCTTCATACCAAGAGTTTACTGAACAAGGTAGACAAGGAACTCTCAACCAGGCTACTGAAACTGAGTATGAGACATTTGAAGACAGTTACCGACCTGGTGACTGGACACTGCACCTTGAGGAAACATCTGTACAATATGGGCAAAGTTAGTGAACCTATGTGCACAAAATGTGAACTTGAAGATGAAACACCTACTCACATATTCTGCTTTTGCGAGGACTTACAAAAACTTAGGAGGAAGCACTTTGGAGAAGAATTTATACAACCATCACAACCACTGAAAATCCCTCCAGTCAAACTGGTGGCCTTTATAGAAGACACGAAGCTTCTGGAATGGAAGTAGATAACATGGGAACTGGTACAAAGATTCAGTTCAAGTGCCTGGGCTGATGAGCACAACCCAAATATATGAATGAATGAATGAATTAGACCTCTAGTGGTATTACTAGTATTACTTAGTCGAGAGTTGTGACATATTTACAATACATTTTCATGTTCAATGGATCAATATGAAAATTGTATTTTTTTTGTTTTGTTTTAATTGTTTGTCGAAAAATTTTTATGAACTAAATTTTAATTGCTCATTTACAAAAATGTAAGCTTTGAAATACTAGTAGAAATAAAAGTTTTTATATTGACCCACTGAATATGAATATGTTTATCCTTTTTTGCAGCGCTATGTACGTCCTGTATTTATTCAGGGGTATTCACGAGAACAAAAATCTCCTCCGTCAATAAAATTAAGGGTTAGAATCAACAGAACACCAAAGAAATTTTACAAAGAGAAATATGAGTGAATATAGCCGATTACGTATTTTACGTTGTTGTCATGTTTATGTTATGAAAACATATTGTTTGTTATATGATTCTAAGTATTCAATTATTAATATGATTTGCTTAGCATGCAATAAGGACGCTCTTAGTAACCATTAGTTAGTATGCTGTTATCGTGTTTATTATTAATAAGGCTGTATAATCTACCTGAAAGATCTTATAGGTCGCAGTGTGGCCAATCGACCCCCTTGTAATCTAATCTCATCTAGATAGACTTATTGGAGTAGCTTTACTTTGTTTTAGCCCTACAATACCAGCTCCCACGCCTATCTCTGTCTTGGAGCCCTCCGTGCACCAGGACCTAACAAAAGTCATAGTATGGAAGCCTGCAACCTAAAGGATTGAGACCATGTTTAACGAATGATTTTTGACGGGCATAGTATACTACTCTAGTTCTCGTGGAATGTAGCATATTTGAATGCTGCCCAATTGCAAATTGACAAAGCATGCGTTAACAAGCTCGTAACGCGTTTCAAACTTCCAATTAAAACGGTAATTCACAATCGGTTAAATCAGAAGCGGAGGGGTGGTTTTTTTTATTTTGTTGTAGCTCAAAATTTCGGATACAATCAGTCAATCAGGGAGTAATTCATCAGTTAATATCAGGAAATGGCGCCATTATTTGCATCGACTAGCATACTGCGATTTGCAGGACACAACTCTAACGGTCCCTAATCAATATTTCCTAAATGGGAAGGCCACAAAGCTACGGAGTATTTTTTGTTGTTCGACTGTGAGGTTTTTAAAAGTTTGAAGGGTTAAGCTCTTGCAAATGGGTATAATAAAATTATTATGCCGTTTCATTGATATTATTCGACGTTTTTGACAGATAATACAGGTTTTTTTCGTTTTTGATGAATACCACTGATGGTGTTTTTCATAGTTACAATCTGATCACTTATATTAATAAATAACATTTTTGAAGCCTAAATTACTACAAAGAAAAAAATAAATCTTTCTCACTAGCATTCCTTAATATTTTCTCATAAAACATCACACACTAACCAACCACACACAACCAATCACTTCTATCTGTATTGCACTAATACGCCACAGAAGCTGGTGAGGTTTGGTCCTCCTGTGTCTTCTCGTATGGTTGGTATTGCTAAGGAACTGTATGGCCTCGACATTGACATGATGTTCGTGACTTTTGGCGAAAGTCTTTGTGGAGCTTGCCGTTGTATTGTAGGCAAAGTTAGGGTCTGAAATTGCATTCACTGGTTCTAAACCAGCATTTGGGATACTGCAACATGGGGCTGTACATCACGGTGGATTCAAACAAAATATCAGACGTACTGGAGCCACGTGCCAAAGCAAGAGCACAGCAAACTACTGGGCCTCGATTCTCCACTTCATGAGAAAATTTTGCTATATGAATTGTTTCCTACACTAATTAACGCACAGGTGTTTCAAAATTGGTGTAAGTCGTTGTTGGAAAGTATTCCACAAGGATCTCTCATAGTTCTCGATACCATGGTGCCCTGCAAGAAAAATTACCAACATCCTCATGGAGAAAAGATGAAATAATGGAATGGCTACAAATTAAAGGTATATATTAATATATTTTATTTTGAGTTTTATAATTTTTTTATATTTTTATTGTTTGATTTTATGATTTTTTGTTTCACCCGGAATAATTTCTAGTTTAGCAATTTTTATTTACTACACAGTGTACTCACCTTTTTATGAAAACTCAGCTTTTCAGGGTTTGGGTTCATGGGTTTAATATGTAAGAAATTTAATTACTGTTCTTTTTTTTATGGGCGCCAAAATTCAATGTTATTTAAATAAAATTTTTAATAAAGTTTTTAACATCTGATTTGGATTTAAATACTTTCATGAATACGGTCCTGTGTACTCACCCTGAAAGTGCCCCAGTGATGTGTAACAGGTGTTCAATACAGTTGTACTAACTGATAAAAATAATTACTTCGAAATAATACTTGGGATGAAACAATTTTAAATTTATTTTATGAAAATTAATTTTGTGGACATAAATTAGCAAGATAAACGTTATTTCTTACATCAAATAGGAAAATAAACTTAACTAAGATGGTCTTCCACTCAACAATCACATTCATCCAATGAAAATTATTTTTAATACATGAAATTATGCAACTTTTTATACATTAGTGTATTTACAAAAGCCAAGAAGAAAAGCAAAATGGACGATACAGTTGTATCTGAATTTGCAGAATATCTAAGTTCCTTTTATATACACTCACAAGTAAGTTTTTCATTTAAAATTGAAGTTTATTAAATACCTTTCATCTTCTGTTAATGTTGAAAAATGAATAATCACTTCTTCACTGTTTTAGACCGCTCTGGGCCTTTGTGAAGTAACCTCCAAAACGAAAAGCAAGACAGCTCCAATGCAGAATGCCTCTTGATGAAATTTAATGTATGGTTTATTTAAATTTATTTACTTACGAAGATCCCTCGGTGTTTATTTTCTTCAGGAACCGTGTTACAAGGTTAGTTAAACTATTTTCACTATTAATTACATAGATATTTTATCGAATTTACAAACTTTTTTCACTGAACGAAATAACGTGCTTCTGGTCGAAAATTTATTCTCGAAAAGGGACGATGCTTTCTCTATCAACAAGTACCTAACAACCCATTTTCTTTTTCTTCCTTAGCAACAAACTGCCTACTATCTCTAAAAGTAAATTATTTGTTTGATTGTCATTGACTATTCAAATTAACTTATAGTTGTTCATTAAATAGATTTTATCATATTCTTTGATAGATTTAATCTTTTTTAAAAGAAAGCATCATATTTTAAATTTCTAAATGAATTATTTAAGTTTAAATCTTTCATTAATTAAATTTTTAAATTATTTGACATATTCAATTTAGGTTGGTAATTTTCCTGTTCTAGCTGAAAATTCTATATTCAAACCTGTCATACATTAGATGATAAATTTCATCATAGATCTAATAACTGTATTAAAAGTTTTTCTATTTTAGATTCTACCATAATACGAATAAAATTTCGTAATGCTTTTGGACAAATTTAATTTTACATGAAGAAATTCAAGATAATACATAAACCACAAACATTTTTTTGAATTTTAGACTTTATCCATTGTATGTATGTACGAGGTACATTATAAATTTTGAATTGCTTCTTTGAGTTTGATTTATTTTAATTTGAATCATTTAAATAGTTTTCCTTCAATATTCTATAATTATTGAAGCTTTTACGTTAGAAGCAACTCGTGTCGGTTATGTACAATGTGTAGTGTTATTTTTCATATCAATCGACCCTATTCTGTATCAGGTTATGTTATTTAACGACCATCGTTAAGCGTGAATTTCTGTAATATAACGATATGACCAAAAATGCAGATTCTGTATAATCATAAGCATAGTTATTTGAACGAGAATCGTTATTTTATAATCGTTATTTTTAAAAAGCCTGTTGTTAAAATAACTGTACCTGTTTGGCAGCTTGTTATGTCTTAACGATCTTGCTAAGTGGAATAAATGAGGAGAATCTAATCTAATTTTGATATATATTCGTGGTAGTGGTGATTTGTCATTTTTAGCAACCCAACATAATTTACATATTTGTGAAACAGTGCTTCTTTAATTAATTTCGAATGGCTGCTTTGAAAAATGCTGAAAATTTCTTGAATTTCGTTCTATTGAACGAAGTGGTAAACTTAAATCAAAGGTAATTCATTGAAAGTATATTTTTGTGTCTGATTTATCGTCTTAAAATGATTGTTATTTCAGGCATCATATGGGAATCGAAAGGCGACGATTGAGAGATCATAGTGATCCATTTCAAATGGCCAGAGTGGAATTCATCAAGTTTTTTAGAGTTCCAAAAGATTTGGCCAGGTATTTAATAAATCTCTATAGACCTTTTAGTCTATCACAGCGATCAACAGCTGTTCCAGTAGAGCTGAAGGTACTTTCAATCTTAAACTTATTTGAATGCAATAACACAAATTTTTTTGATGGTAGGTATTGGCATTTACTGAGTAGCTTCACTGATTTTATGACTAATCAGCTACTGGACGAATGGATTATATATCCTAGAACAGAGGCTGAAAGAATTGTCAAGAAAGAAAAGTAAGAAGAATATACTAATGGTCCCGTTTCTTTCGTATTCACTTTATTGGCGAATTGCTCCCACAAATTGTTTATGAATTTAACCTCACATGGTTTGTTCTCCCCTCTAATCGCAATAGAATTATTCTCTAAGAATTCCAACAGCATCTCATACTATGCCCTTGTTGTTTTTGGAAGACGTACTTGTTTTTCCATTTGAATATTTAGGTATAACACCTGAATTTAAAGTTTCCTCACGTTAAATTGTACATGTGACGCACTATCTGTCATGCGTTTTAATGGTATGTTATGAATGTATGTTATAACGGGTCCGAATCCATCTCTTTTTACATTCGTTGAAGGTGTATCACTCCATCTCGCTTCATAACAATCAAAACTTACTTCCTTTTTAACATAGAATTTTAACAATATCGTTAAGGAAGCTCGATACGTAATCATAGAAGGGTTAACAATATAGTAAAATACGATCGTTATTTTAACATAACAGACTATCGTTGAAAATAACATACATGTTACGGAATATGGCTGAATATATCATTTATTCACATCGTTACCAAAGCTCGTCTCTATGAGATTGCTAAACAACAAAAGTCAAAATATAAAAAATATGTGATAGATGAACTTGTAAAAAAGTGGGTCAGTGTTTTACGGCTCCCCCCTTAACACTACGAGTTAAACCCAATAGAGTAGGTTTGGGCAGAAATTAAACAGTTCGTTGCGAGAAATAATATTACATACAAATTAGACGATGTAAAGGAATTACTATTGAGTACAGTTGGAAACATTACTGAAGAAACGTAGCAAAAGTGCATCAGTCTCGTTGAAAAAATTGAAAAGGACATGTATAATATGGATCATAACGTACACAATGTTTTTGAAAGTGTGAAAGTGAATCCTTTAATTATTAATGTAGATAGGTCTTACACAACTAATAGTGAATCAAGTACAAATGACACATAAACGATGACGACCACTAACTTTCTGCTTTTCGTTTTCCATTGAAGGAATTATTCTTACAGTACCTATGTTGTTTTTTTACATTTTTATGCGATTATATTTATCACTCAATCATTTTAGCAAAATAATAAATATATTGTTGCTCCTTCCACTTTCTTGAACTTTCTTCATTTCTACAACTTTAACTTTCATAATTCCATACAAATAACGTCTCACTATCAGAACACAGAACTAATCTTTCTAATACTTCAAAACTAACTAATTATAGTGAATTGTCCCGCTTTGTATACTTTGTATACTGTTCCAAACAGTTCTCGACTTTTCGATGACATTTCTAGACTTTTCGATGACATTTCTAGATGATTCCAGATGTATGTCTTCTTTTTTTAAGGACCTCTACATATCCTCAGTACAGGTCCGACGTTACATTGCTCCCTCTTTTCTAGTTATTCGTTCCGAATAATCTGTCTTCTGGTCTCTGGTTGAAGCCAACAGGGTGGATCGGGCCCGTAGTGAGGGGCTTACCTCTCAGCATGTATCACTCCTCGCTGACAATTGGATGCGGTAGACAAGGTCGTTGATTTTCTTGAGAACGGTGTAGGGGCCTGCCCAGTTTCGCTACAGTTTTTGGCACAAACCTTTTCTGCGCTTGGGATTGAAGAGCCATACGGGGTTACCTCTCGAGAAACTTGTGTTTGTAGTATGCACGTCGAGTCTAGCATTCACCTTATCGTTGCAGAGCTTCAAACGTTCACAAGCAAAATTTCGGAGTGTTTCTAATTTTTTTTTCAAGATTTCTATGTACATAGGAGGTGTACGTTATTCTGCTCCTTCGCCAGGAGAAAGTCTTCCGGAAAGAAGATCATGGGGAAGCTTCATTTCTCTGACAGTGAGTAGCATAGATGGACTATAACCGGTTGATTCGTGTTCAGAACTTCTTTAGGCCAGCAAAAATAGAGGAACTTCCCAGTCCATTTGGTTTTCAGAGACGAATATTGAAAGATATTGGCAAATAATTCTATTATGTCTTTCTACCATTACATCGGACTGTGGGCGGAGAGGCGTAGTGCATGTTTTCCTAATGTCTTCATCAATTTCTGTCATAATTCTGATTAGAAATTTCGTCCTTGATCAGAATGCAATCCCAAAGGAACTACGTGTCTCGCAATAACGTTGGTTACAAAAGCCTCTGCTACTATCGTCGCTTCTTGATTAGGAGGAGGTGCTATTTCAGGCCATTTGAATATAATCCATTACAACCATCAGGTATTTGTTTGCTCTTTTTGTAAAATGAAGTGGACCGAGAATATCAATTGCAAGTCTTTCAAAAGGCTCTCCGGAAAGATACTGTGCCATTTTTCCTCGGCTTCTTGTTTTAGGACCTTTTCTACTATTGCACAGATCACTTTTCTTGCACCAATCTTCTACGACCCTTCGACAGTTGACCCAATAATATTTTTCCCGAACTCGCGTTATTTTAGTACCAAAATGACCTCCTGAGTGGCTATTATGGGGATGTAGGTGGACGAAGGCCGAGGCCGAGGGTATGAGAAAGAAAGTACGAGATGAGATAGGAAGCGGACTTGGACATGATGTAGATGAATAGTACAGTGTGTTACAGGGCTGTAAAAGAGAGGGAAAGAGGGGCAATAGGCGTGAGCGGAGGGCTAATTACTGGTGGAATGAGGAAATAGAGGAGCTGTGGAGGGAGTGTAAGAAAGAACGAAGACGGATGCTGAGGGAAACAGGAAGGATAGAGGAAAAATGGGAATACAAAGAGAAGAAGAAGGAACTGGAGTGAAGGGTGGAGAGGGAAAAAAGAGGGAAGTGGGAAGAGTAACTGGGGGAATTGGAAAACAATCCATGGGAAAATCCGAACGAGATAGCGGTGAAGAGGCTGGGTGAAAATAGGAACGAGGTGCTAGGGGAAGATTGGAAGAAGGAGATTATAGGGAAATTGTCCACAAGGGGAGAAGGAGGAGTGGGGGCAGGATTCCAGAAATCTAGGATACTAGTGGTGTAGGGAAAATGAGGGAGATAAGGCCGGTAGAGAATTTGGAAGTAGAAGAGGGGGGAGGAACATTAAAGTAAGGAAAGCCCCAGGGATAGATGGCCTGAGGGGTGATATGATGAAGAGGCTGTTGGATGATAGTGGGAAGTACTTCTGGGAGCTATTCAACAGGGTGCTGAGGGAGGAAGAGTTTCAGGAAGGATGGAAGGAGGCCAGGGTGATACTGCTGAAGAAGGCGGGTAGAGAGTGGAGCGGGCGGAGGACTACAGGCCCATCAGCCTGCTGCGTGGTATAGGTAAATTGGTGGAGGGGGAAATAAAAGATAGGATTGAGGAGGAAGTTGGTAGGAATGGGGGTTTTAGGGTAAACCAGCTCGTGTTCTTTGACGTCCGGAACGCGTTCAACAGTGTCAGCAAACGGGTACTGTTGAGCGCGTTGCTGAGGCTTAGAGTGGGGGAGGGTTTGGTTAACCTGGTTAAGTACTACCTGATGGGACGTGCGATAGTAGACACTAGAGGGAGGAGGTATGAGACGGAGGCTGGAGTGCCCCAGGGCTCGGTTCTTGCACCGACGCTATGGAAGTGTGTGTTTGATGAAGTTTGTGGGATAGTATGTGAAGAGGGATGTGAGATTACGGTGCGGACGATATGAGTCAGGTATGTACGGCAAAGAGAGAGGCGGAGATAGAATGAAAGGCGGAGATAATGTGTAGGAAGATTGTTGGGAAGATAGAGCGGTGCGGACTAGAAGTGACGGAAGATAAGACGGTGGAGTTGCTAGTGTAATGTGAAAGGGCCGGGAGAGTGGAAGAGGAGGATGATTGGTAGGACGGTAGAGCAGAGTATGCTGTACGGTGCGGAGGTTTGTGGTGAAAGAGCGGTAGTGAATGCGTGGGCTGGGCCACTCTTGCGGGTGCAGCGAGGGATACTGCTGAGGGTGGTGCAGGGGTACAGGACAGTGGGTAGACTGGCAGCAGCGGTGCTGGCAAGGACCTACCCATTGGACGTGATGGCTAGAACCAGGAATAAACGCTGGAGGGGTGCGACCAGAGAGGAAGTACAGGAATGGATGGAGGAGGAAATGGAGAGAAGGTGGGAGAAGTATAAGGGCGCGCTAAAAGGAGTGATTGGGAATGAGAGAGATTGGATGGACCGGGAATTCGGGGAGGTAAACTACTTCTTGACCCAGGTGTTCACTGGACATGGGTCGAGAGTAGGGTACCTCCACAAGATTGGAAAAAGAGAGACTGGAGTGTGCGAGAGGTGTGAAGTGGAGGATGATGGGAGGCATGTGTTTAGATGCTGGAGAAACGAGGAAGTGCTGAAGAAGTTGGAGAGGAATCTAGGTTGGTTGGTAGGCATCCCCTTGGGGATGAGTCCAACACTGTTTGGGTCCTGGACCCATTCGAACATGAGTTTCCCATCTGGACCAAAAAAAAAAGAAAAAAATTGGTGAAGTATACGTACTACATCAGGGCTTTCCCATATTCGATGCAATAGCCCATCATGAAGATACAGTAAATCCCACGGAGCCCAGTACTCTTTCAAGCTTCAACTATATATGGCTACTTCTTGCCAAGTAGGTCTGACTCCATTTTTAAGTTATTCTCTTATAACTTTCAAGTCATTGTCTTTCTTTCGACCTTTTCTAAGGATTTCAAGGGGATTCTGATTATCATAATCATCTAAATTTTCTTGTTGTTGTTCTAGATGGTTGCTTCTCATTGCACGACATAGGACTTTTGAGAAGGCTAGTGATCTCGTAAAACGTGTAACCGTTACGAAAAGTCCGTCACGCAACAGTGTTGCCATATTTCTGGAAAGGCTAGTGAACTCGTGAAACGTGTAATGTTACGAAAAATCAAATGAGAGTTCGTCACGCAACAGTGTTGCCAGATTTCTGAATAATCCACCAATCCAATGAAATTTAAATTGAAGCTTGCTTCTTATTGCACGACATAGGACTTTTGGGAAGGCTAGTGAACTCGTGAAACGTGTGATGTTACGAAAAAGCGTTCGTCACGCGATAACTCATTCAAGGGACTGGGCGCAATCTCTCATGCCGCACTGAGCTCGCACACCTATAGATGTGAAAAATTGTCAAAAATTGTGAAAATTTTGAAAAAATGGTTAATAATTGCCAAATATGTTAAAATTATTAAGATGTCCTACCTCTA
Organism: Lochmaea crataegi; assembly: GCA_947563755.1. Lineage (NCBI taxonomy): Eukaryota > Metazoa > Arthropoda > Insecta > Coleoptera > Chrysomelidae > Lochmaea > Lochmaea crataegi. The sequence continues at coordinate 35,679,381 of OX387433.1, read as the reverse complement.
GCTTTGATGTTTCCTTAATTTGTGTTAGGCCATTCATAATTTCTACATCTGCTCGTCTACGCCTCTCCTCCTGCTGTCTTTCCTTCCCCTCCTTCTTCTTCCTACTGTCTTTTTTTATGGACCTCTACATATCCTCAGTACAGGTCCGACGTAACAGTATTTTCAAACAGTTACTATTAAATTGTTGTAAAATTTTGAGTACAACTCTGTAATATCCAATAAACACCTGTTAGTTGAGGCGACTATTGCATTCCAATACTCTTATGTACTTGTTGAAATAAACGATAATTTTTTGTTAAGTTTGCAGGTGGAAATAATACTTACCTGATTAAACATTTAGCTATTTTGTTGATCGTTCATCAACAAGGGATTAATTTGTGAAACCACCACACTAAGTACCTGTTGTTATTAGGTACTTAAATATAACCTATACTACAAGTTTTACCTTTACTCCAGTAGAGTTTTAGTAGGGCTGCCTACATTCTAAGGGAAAAATTGAATGAATTGCCACCTATTGACCGCTTTCCGTTGGAAACATTTTGAAAAATTATATTATAGAAATCATGACTTGAATTGCTTCTTCCGTGAAAACCCAATAATCCGTCCGTGACAGTGACAGTTTTAAATTTTAAGACAATACGCAACGGACCTCGACAACAACGGTATTCTACTATATACCTGTCAGCCCTACTCAACTTAAAACTTGTTTATTAAGTTACCGTACAAAGCTCAGAATTACACAAACTTGTTACTAGACTTTACTTGTCTAGAGCACCCAAGGGAGGATTTCTCCAAGAAGGACATAGAGAAAATGATGTTCTCTTACAGTTCTCTCCACATAAACGGTACAATCAAGGGCACAAAAAGCCTAAATGCTGAGGTGCCGAGGGCACGAGGCCTCCAACTGGTGGTGCTGAACTGATAAATCAATCAATTATTTTGATACCAATGGATTATATCTAATTTGCCTTTACTAGCACAAGACCCACAGCTGGATGCATTTATTCAGGAACACCCCCAAATATTTGGGCGCCTGGAGCAAACACTTATTCGAAGCCCCCCTACATTCAATGGGGTACTATATTTATGTCACAGTGAAAGCAAATAAACCAATGTCCACTTCTCAATAAATAGAAAATGGGTTCAGGCATGTATGGTTGTTAATTTTAGTCCACAGTGGATGTTTAATCGAAGCCATAATGGCCAAAACAATTTATTTGTACGCTCAAGGCACTTATAATTTGGAGTCTGGAGCACATTGCACCCTTGGTGGCGGCCCTGACGAAATGTTCATATTGACTCGAGAATATGTTTGTATCTTTTTGTTTATTAGTTCTTGCCCACGTACAATCTGCATTCTTGATTGTTAAATTCTATGAGATACGCCTTTTTAGTCGCCACGCCAAACTCAATAGTCAGTAGAACCAACTATCATTGGAAAGTCCACTGAGTTACTTATACATAGTTTGGAAAACCTATCTGGAGCTACGCGGCATCGGTAAGGGGCGAGCAAACATGGGCGATATCTGTCATAAACGTACCAGTGGTTTACTACTTACTTACTTACCTATAAACATTAGCAATCACCTCTCTAGTTTGGTTAAGAAGTATCTTTCCACGAGTATATTGATTCATTTTTGAAAAATAAACAAACACTACACTATTCAAAGTCACAAAAAAGTTTATTAATACTAAACCCAAAACACAAAAGTTTGGGATGCCAAATGAAACTGAAAATACAATGATAAACACTGACAATTCTAACGCCACTGGATAATCAATATCAGTCAATAGTCGGAGTGAGAGGGCCGAGATGGTAAACTTATGTTCGAATGGGTCCAGGATCCAAACAGTGTTGGACTCATCCCCAAGGGGATGCCTACCAACCAAACCCACCTCAAACTTGCCGTTACCCCCGCCTCGGAATCACTACCCTAGCATTCTTCGAGACGGGCGGCGGTCCCTCGCACACTCTCCGCTCTCACCGTCGTCTTCTCCATAGCAGCGGGCTGTTCGATAAATCTTCACCAATTGAGTTCGTTCGGAATACGTGGTAATAGGATTTTCGCACGACGTTGTCGGATTGTAGGAAACCCATAACATATTTGGAAAAAAGTGTTTACCTTTTAATATTCAAAAATTGAAAAAATAATGTGATGGACAAAATCCAATGAAACAAGCACATTAAAGAACTAACGTTTAATATATACTTAGCACTTTAGCTTTTTCATAGTTAAACGTGGCAATATCGAATGTTTTCGGCCGCATTGCTTTCACAGCTTCAAATGAGTTTGCCAAACTATAGTATATACAGGATGTGACAGATAAACGGTTGATTAAAAGTAAAAAGTGACTCTTATAGCGGTTAAACATATCATGTAACGGTAAATAGCTGTAACCCTAAAGGGCTCCGGCTAGAGACTCCTCTCAAGGGTGATTCGACCCCAAGTTTATGCTGCACAAGTGTTACAGGAAGGTTGTATAGGTTGAGGGCGCCACTACCTTTTTGACGATAAAAAGTACTAAAAAACTAAGGCGGAAAAGGTAGAAACGCCTTGTGGAATTTGAATAAAAGTTAAAAATAAAAAAGTTACTAAAAATTACCCCGGGCGGTATCTCCCTCAACTTTTATAGTTGAGGATTTCTAATAAAAAAAAAGAATTAAAAACAAGTTTTTAATTTATTCTGCCACAGGAAATGAATAACGGAATTTGTACTTTTATAGGTACTTAGCTTAGATGAAGTGGTTTCCTGGAGAAGAAGTCAGGTCTTGATCTGAACTGATGTGTTCTGTTCTAAGGCGGTATTTTGATCTAGGGCTGTATCCTCGGGTTATATTCTTGGGGTTATATTATTGGGTTATATTCTCGGGGTTATATCCTTGGGTTTATATCCTTAGGTTATATCCTTGGGTTATATCCTCGGGGCTGTGCTTACCTAGAAGTACAGGTGGATCAGGGATTTATAGGAACTTGAATGTAATGGCACATTATGTTGGTCAGCTTTTCAGGTTAAAGAAAAGGAAGGCAGTTATTTGAAAATCAAAAAATTGATTCAATTTACTGAAAGCTTTCCAACATTATATGTCCCATGAAAAACAGTAAAAATAGCAATTATCGGCTAAATAAAATAATATACTAATGATCCGAAAGAAACTTATCATAGCAAAAAGTTATTTAGTTATATGAAAAAAATATCGTGCGGAAATGTATGAAGCCGGCACTGGCGTTACGAAGGAATATTTTATAGGTTATTTTATGTTATTTTATAATTAAAAGAGTTATTTCGCAACTGAAAAAGCTTGAAAATGTTTGTATAAAAGTAAAACAGTGAATTATAAAAGAATATTTGGCTTAAAACTACCATATTAGTATAAAAGAACAGTTTATGACCACGTGTTGAATTTAATTTCGTCTATCTCTGTAAAAAAAAGAATGCATACGAAAATTATATCAGACAGTACTTTAGAAGAAGCTTATTAATTATAAATTATGATTTTGAACTTACCACAGCAAAATTCATAAGATAGGTACTTAAGAGATGAAAGATAGCGAAAGATGATCTTTCCCCGTAGCCGGTCGATCATGGAAAGGAAAGGGGTGTCTCTCGTGGTGTTGTGCAAAAAATGGAAGCGTCCGTTGGCAGACGTCAATTGTCTTACGGTCAGGGTTGCAGAGTTTGGGATAATAATAATAATAATAATAATAATAATAACGTTTATTTAGAAGAATTAACAAATTGTAATTATATATATGAAAAAGTAGTAAAAATTTGAACTAAAAAAAACAACAATAATACATAACACTAAAACCAAAAGTATTTTCATCAGTGTAACCCATTAAGACCATAGAGGTTGAGCATGGATGACAAGTGATGAAAAGGAATACCTTTGGATACGCTAATTTGTCTTATTCCATTGATTTTAATTCAAGGAATATTTATTTAAAATTTTTTTCATCAATTTTTTCTATATCTTTTGATCCTAATGATTTTATATATAATACTGTTTACTTAAAGGAAGAATTAACAAATTGTATACATATAAAAAAGTAGTAAAAATTCAAACTAAAAAAAAACAGCAATAATACACAACACTAAAACTAAAAGTATTTTCATCAGTGTAACATTAAGACTATAGAGTTTGAGCATGGATGACAAGTGATGAAAAGGAATACTTTTAAGTACGCTACTTGGTTTACTCCATTGATTTTTAATTTAAGAAATATTACTTTAAAATTTTTTTTTAATTTTTTTTGTCAATTTTCAATAATCTTTTCTATATCTTTCGATTCTAATGATTTTATATATGTTTTAAATATTGATTTTAAAAGATTGATTGAATTTAGTTTCCTTATATACATTTTATATATATCAGGTAGGAAGTTAAATAATCGTGGAGCTAAAAAACCGAAATATCTTGTACCTATAGTTTTTTTAGCAGTATTTGTTTGTATATAATTATTTGTTTTAGTTCTAGTATGATAATGATGATCAGGTGTTTGCAGGTTAGCGCGATTTTGGAATAAGTGAATAATTAAACTATCAAGATATAGTTGCCTCAAAGACATTACATTTGCTTCTTTAAAAAGAAGATTTGTGTTAAATCTTAAATTTTTATAATACATAATTTTTAAAATTTTTCTTTGTAGGATTTCCACCTGTTCTAGATGACTTTGCATTGTTCCTCCCCAACCTATGATGGCATATCTAAGCCGTGATTCCACAAGAGCATGGTAAATTATTTTTAGATGCTGTAAGTCTAGTATTGTTCTAATATATTTAAATTTATATAATAAAAACCTTAACGTCTTAGCTATACCAGATAGGTGTGAGGTCCATCTTAAATGTGAGTCTATTGTTACTCCAAGGTAGTTTATTTCGGATTTTAAAGAAATATTAATAGATATATTATTGTTTGTAATAGAGATTTTATCGTAAAGTGGTAATTTATGTTTATAACTGGTGAACGGAATAATATAAGTTTTTTCATAGTTAACCGTAAGAATTTTATGTTTAAATATATCAAATAATTTTTTTACATCAGTTTCCATTTTATTTTTTAGGTTTTCCCACGTATTATCTCTATATATCACAGCAGTGTCATCTGCAAAGCCGATTACCTTTCCCGAAGATTCAAAAGAAAATATATCATTGATATATAGATTAAACAAAACCGGTCCCAGTACGGTACCTTGAGGAACTCCAGCCGATATAACTTTTTCCTCACTGAGCTCTCCATTTATCTTAACTAGTTGTTTTCGGTTAATTAAGTAGTCTTTGAAAAATTTTAATGGGAGTCCCCGTATCCCTGCATCATTTAGGACGTCTAATAGTTGTGAGTGATTCACAGTATCAAACGCCTTTGCTAAGTCTAGGAACAGTACCGCTATTGGTTCAGTTTTATCAATCGAGTTATAGATTGAGGAAACCAAGGTCTTAATTGCATCATTCGTTGATAACCCTTTCTGAAATCCAAATTGTCGCTCTGACAATAATTGATGCTTGTCTATAAAGTCCATCAGACTTTTCTTTACAGCTTTCTCCATTATTTTTGCCAAAGTTGTAATTAGGGAAATTGGTCTATAATTGGACATTTGATCTTTTTCATCTTTTTTATATATTGGTGTAACAACAGAGGTTTTAAATATAGAAGGACAAACCCCACTAGCAAAGATGAGATTTATAAGATTAGCCAAAGGCCTGGTTAGCTCGCTCTGCAATTTTTTAAATAACTAGGCTTTCAAGTTATCTATTCCCGTTGCTTTGTTTGTTTTGAGTGATGATATTAATTCCTTGATCTCTTCCTCAGATACTGGTAACCAATAAAAAGTATTAGAATTTATTTTTCGTTTTGGAGGAGGATTTGTCGGAATTGATATTTTTCGTGCTAGGTTATCTCCTACCGAAGCAAAGTAATTATTAAATTCTTCTGCAATCTCTTTTTTATCTCCAATTCTTTTGCCCGACTTGGCAATTATTTCATTGATACTATTTGTTGCTTTATCTCTTTTGTTCACCAGATTCCATAGATATTTTGAATTATTTGAATTGCTTTGTATTTCGGCTCGGTAATAGTTGCGTTTTGCAGTTTTAATTAGTTGGTTTACCTGTTTACGATAGTTGACATATATTTCTCTTTTTCCCTCATCATTCGGATTTTGTAGATATTCTTTATATAATTTATTTTTATTATTTATTGACTGGACAATACCTGCTGTTACCCAATTTTGTCGATTTTGATAATCTTTATTTAATTTTATGGTTTTCGTGTGTTTTTTTAAGAGAGTATTTAAAATATTTAGTAATTCTTGAGTTTTTTTGTTTACATCGTTGAAATTATAAAAATTTTGCCAATTATGTTCCTGAAGATCACTTTGAATGTTCTTGTAGTTTATAACTGTTTTGTATTTATCTGTTTTAATGTATTTAGATTTAGCTTTTATAGGAAAATTGATTATAGTTGCCTGGTGATCAGTAATGCTATTTCCATATACAGCCGCGACTGCTTCGTCGAGAGTAGATTTTTCTATTGCTCTGAAGAATATATGGTCTATGCAGCTACGTGAATTTTTTTGAATGCGCGTATATTTATTTATCATAGAATGTAAATTATATTCATATAGTATTCATTATCATTTTCATCTTTAATGTTTATATTAATATCACCAACTAATAAATGATAATCTAGTTTAGAATAGTTTATTTGCTCTAGATCATTTTCTAAAGACCAGATGAAGAACTCAAGTGTATTTGATGGGGAACGGTATATACAAGTTAATAAAATTTGCTTATTATTTTGTAAGTCAATTTTTATCTGCAATGCCTTTGAATCGCCGATATCAATAATTGAGCAACTTACATTAATTTCAGTTTTTACATATACAACAACACCGTCATTTTTATTTAACAGTCCTTGATTATAAAATGTCTTATAGCCATCTAGATTAAAAAGATCAATATCATATATTTGAAAAGTTTCTGTTAGCACAATGGAATCAAAATTGCAGCTTCTAGCATTATTTTGAATTCATCCAAGTGTGCATTTAGACTACATATATTTTGATGAATTATGCTAAAAGTTTTTTCATCATTTTTGAATAATTTGTTTACATCTCCAGGATTGAAACATTCGGCAGTGTTATAGACCTCATAATTTATGTCACGAATATATTGATCCATTGTAAAATATCACAAAATTAAGATTTATAATACATAAAAAAAGAGTATAAAAACTATTACTAAAACAGAAAAAGAAAAGGAAAACTAAGACCTACTACCGAAACGTATTCTTTGCTTTATTTCTTCAACCCTTGTCTGCTGATTTGTTTCGTTTTTGTTGCTTGTAGGGAATGTGTCCTTGGTGGTTTTTGATTTGGAGTTTTTACCCTTGATATCGGCTGTTTCTTCACTGTTTTTCCTATTTGGTGTTAGATTTTCTTCAAATGTGGGAGATGAGTGACTAGGTCCCTCTTCTTGTACGTATCTTATATTTGGTGTAGGAGGGGCACTATTTCTGCCTCTTTGGTAGGACTCTTTTTCGCTAATTTCTAGATCACTCACTTTGTATGGTTTATTATTTATATAAAGCTTATTACCTTTAATATAAGATGTGTTAGCAGGAGTTTCTCGAGCCTTCTTTAGGTGTTTTCTGAGAATAAAATTTTCTTCTCGTTGGAGCTCGGTCAGATCACTACTGATGCTTATATGAGTTCCCTTTAGTTTTCTACAGTTTTTTAAGATTTCGACTTTTTTTAGGTAGGATAAGAATTCAACTTTTATCGGCTTATTTCTTGAATGGCCCAGTTGATAATAGTTATTAATATCCTTAGTGTCAATATCAATGTCCAATAGGTTCTTGATAGATTTTTTTATATCATCAAGTGTGATGTTTTCGTAGTTTAATCCAAAAATCAATATATTATTTTTTTTGTTCCTCTTTCCAATGTTTCCACTTTTATTTTCAACAATTCATTTGCATTTTCGAGTTCTTCAACTCTTTTGCTGAGCAACTCTAACTTTGGTGATAGTCTTGCCTCAGACGCATCTATTGTATGGATTATTCCTTTTCTATTTGTTAGAATATCTTGTCTGAGGTTATCAATTGATTTTGCTAAGCTCTGTGCTTCTTTTTCATTTTTGGAGCTCATACTTATACTAAGTTCAAACCCCGTGATACGACTATGGTATGGATAAACTAAGGCTTATCTTTCGATGTTTTCAATTTTTAGGTTAGCATGACTTGGTAATTGAATAGTAATATTTAGAGGACTAACCTGCTTTTCACGGAAAATTTTACAAACTGCTGCTTCCTGACGTATTTAACTTATTTACTACATTTCAAGAAATCAAAATTTCGCACTTTTTCCACTTATATATTATAAAATATTTTTAGAAAACCAAAACACGTATATACTCATACATAGGCGTACTCAATCACAGAACTATAATTGGAAGTGGCTAGTGACGACGAGCGCTAATTAAAAGGATTTATTCTGTAAAATCGAAACAGGTTGATAGACATGCTACAATCATTTTTGGTAAACTTCGACTCATCACACCAAATATTTTTTTTTTGTAAAATCTCCTTGACATTTCATTAAAATCCATTCACAAAATTCTAGACGTCTTACATAATCTCCAGGATGTGAATGCTGAGCTAGTGTATACGAATAAGAGGTCCAATGATGTTTTTTTTTTAATTCTCTGAATTGTTCTAGTCGACACCTGTAACAGCTGCTCACATTCCCGTAGGTATGAATTTGGATGAGCTGCAAAATATCCCAGGATGTATAATTGTAAGTCTTCATTGGGCTTGTTTCTTTTACTTATAAACTAAGCAAACTGGGAACAGCTGCTCAGCAAACGTTCAACAGTTTTATGATTTGGTCAAGGCTTTTCAAGATATCTCTCAGCAAAAACACGGCAAGTTCTGGATACTATTTTGTCATACCCACCGTAAATTATGATGAAATTCAAAAAAATCATCATTTGTATATCCTAAATGTGCTATTATTATTTTGTCAACAAAATTGGAGGCAATCTACCATTACACCTGTCACCCAACGGCATACAACAAGTTTACTACTAAACAATAACAATAACTGACATTTGTTAGAATATTCCATAGGTGACTTGATAAATAAATTTTTTATGACAAAAATGTATCGAGTTGATTTAATTAAAAATGCAAGAGTTGGGTATGGGGAATACTATTACAGATCAATAGTGGGCAACGTATTGTTCTAAAACAATCAATCACATACAGGAAGTCGTCCCATTTGGAAAAAAAGGAATTACGCTAAGATTTTGGATGCCGTTTTTGACCGCACCTTGTATAATAAAAAAAGTAACCTCACAGTGTAAACGATAAAACGGTAGGTGTGTGCAAGAGAACGGTTACATAATATCAAAAATTTTATTTTTAAAACACCCTATATGTTGTATCTATGTATGTTGTTTAGTTAGTTAGTGTCAGATGAAAATAAAAAAACCTGTCAAAAGCCGTTACTTTAATTTTGGTTCTCCGAGCAAGGATATTAATTTTTGATTCATTCATAAATTTGGGTTGTGCTCATCAGCCCAAGCATTTGAACTGAATCTTTGTACCATTTCCCATGTTATCTACTTCCATTCCAGAAGCTTCGTGTCTTCTATAAAGGTAACTTGTTTGACTGGAGGGATTTTCAGTAGTTGTGATGGTTGTATAACTTCCTTTCCAAAGTGCTTCCGTCTAAGTTCTTGTAAGTTCTCGCAGAAGCAGAGTATGTGAGTAGGTGTTTCTTCATCAAGTTCACATTTTCTGCACATAGGTTCACTAACTTTGCCCATATTGTACAGATGTTTCCTCAAGGTGCAGTGTCCAGTCACCAGGTCGGTAACTGTCTTCAAATGTCTCTTAACCAGTTTCAGTAGCCTGGTTGAGAGTTCCTTGTCTACCTTGTTCAGTAAACTCTTTGTATGAAGGTGCCCTTGTGTCACCCTCCATTTGAATGGGTGTTCCCTATCTAGCCAGTTCCCGATTTCCCCTCTTATGCAATCTTTTGTGATTCCACAAAACGGTTCCGGACCTATGAAGTCTCCATTAGAGCCTTCTTTAGCTAACTGGTCCGCCATTTCATCACCTGCAATCCCCTCATGTGCCGGCACCCATATAGGAGAAACTTTGTTGTCTCTTGCCAGTCTGTTGAGGGATTCTTTGCAGTTTTTCACCAGTCTGGACCTAGTTGTAAGATTACTGATAGCCCTAAACAGAGCCTGGCTGTCAGTGAATATTTCAATTTTTTGTCCGGTATATCCTCTTCTGATGTTTTCATCAATACAGGCTATAGCGGCAATCGTCTCTGCTTGAAACACAGTCATACAGGGTGTCCAGAAACTCTCCTGCCAAACGGAAACTACAGTTACTAGAGGTGAGTTTAAGTCGATTTAGCTCAAATTACCTTAATCCGAAAATGCTTCCTAAGGGAGCTACAGCCCTTTGAAGAAGACGTCCTCATATGAGTTTTCTTCAAATTATTCAAAAATACCGTTACTTAAAATATTCAAACTTGGTATAATCAATAAACAGTTACAAACCAGTCGTTCGCTGTAAATAAATTTTTTTCAGATCCATCACAAGCATGTCAGTCGGGGGGACCAACAGCTATTTTAATTAAAAAAAATTTATTTTCAAGTTTTTTATGTATCCGACACCGAATTTGGGAAATTCAAGATAATTTTCATAAAAAATGTTCTCTTCTTTCAAATCGATATCATGAACCGTTTTCGAGAAAAATAAATTCAAACTTTATGTGTTTCTTACATAAAATCATGTTGGATTATAAAATTGTATCTGTAATATTTTAATAAAAATACCTGTTGGTCCCCCCAACTGACACGCTTGTGATGGATCTGAAAAAAATTTTTTACAGCGAACGACTGGTTTGTAACTGTTTATTGATTATACCAAGTTTGAATATTTTAAGTAACGGTATTTTTGAATAATTTGAAGAAAACTCATATGAGGACATCTTCTTCAAAGGGCTGTAGCTCTCTTAGGAAGCATTTTCGGATTGAGGTAATGCGAGCTAAATCGACTTAACATCACCTCTAGTAACTGTAGTTTCCGTTTGGCACGAGAGTTTCTGGACACTCTGTATATCGACCAAGGCTAAAGAACATTCTCTCTCTAGGTCCTTTTATACCAGCCCCAGTGCCATGGTTTGTTTTGGAGCCATCGGTGAACCAGATGATTTCTCCAGAATCACCTGTTCCCTAGATGGGAAGATGATATTCACTCGCTCAGTGAATATATTCTCTGGTGTAATGCTATCAATACTCATGTGAAATATGGGTTCGTCTAGTAATGTCCCAGTTGTATCAGTGTGTCCTTCTCGAACATTGTTCGGGGAACATAAGTTTCCCGATTTCAGCCTAAGAATTGCCATCATTGCCTCTGCCCTTATAAAAAGTTATAGAGGAGAAAGTCCGATAGGGGCTTCCATTGATGCCGTCCCCGTGCTGTTCATTGCCCCGGTAATACCAAGAAGCGCTTGTCTTTGGATTGCAGTTAACATATTAACTGCAGAGGACACTTCTGTCCTCCTCCACCATACTATTGTTCCATAGGTGATCGTTGGCCTTATCACAGTTGTGTAGAGCCAGTGAACCACCTCAGGTCGTATTCCCCAGGTTTTGCCCATAACTCTTTTGCATTGCCAGAAAAGCCTAGTCGCCCTGGTAGTAATTTTTTCCAGGTGTGCCTTCCAATTCAGTTTGGAATCAAGGGTCACTCCCAGATATTTGACTTCTTTGGATATTTCTAGTTCTTCTCCGAACAACAGTACTCTACCCTGCGGCCGAGCGAGGATAATAATTAGTAATTTATAGGTAACAGTCACACTTTTGGTCCTTCAACCTAGCAGAGCAGCCTTAAGGAAAGCAGCTCAGAAAGGAAGATTGAAGAATATCCTTGTTGAGAGACAGCATGGGTAAGTCCGCATTCTCCGAGCCATTGGACGAAGCAATCGTCTTCGACCGAAGGGAACGGTAGCAGTGATGCCGAGGACATTATATACTGCTAAGCCATCAACCTTCAAGACGCAAGCGGAATTAGAAATGGAAGGCGTTCAGAAAATGAAGACACCAGCTACGAGATCAAAGACATTGGAATATAGTGAGATTCTACGAGAAAAGGAAACAAAAGCAGTGATGTTGACGACAATCCCCACTGCAGAGACATCGGCTATCGTGACGAAGAACAATTTAAGGAAATCCATATCTTCGGCAAAAAGCAGATCTAGTACTGCTCCAAAAATAAGACTGGCAGAAATTCAATATGCTATAAGAAAAGGAATTGGAACGAGATTAGGAGTTATTAGATTCACAATTTGCATTGAAAATTGCAGAGTTGGAAGATGATGAAATGTCAGAGATATCTAGATCTAGGGTTTTGTCAATATGTGAGTCAGAGAAACCAAATGTGAAAAATTGGTTAGATCATGTGAGAGCCCTTGGGAACCCGTCCAGAAAGACGAAGAAATGCGAGCGGTATGTGCATTCACGTACTACTTCACCTAACTCACTTCCTACCACCAATCCTCCATTAGAAACAGTATCTCCTCTAATAACTGAATTAATAGCTAGACAATCTCTACCGAAGGATTTACCGTACTTTGACGGTAATCCCATAGATTGGCCAAGTTTTTTACCACAGTATAGAAATTCTAATGAAATTTGTCAGTTCAGTAATGAGGAAAACCTATGTAGACTACAAAAATGCCAAGAAGATATGTCAGTCTTTGTTGATTATACCCCATGGTGTTGAAAAGGTTATTGATTTAAGTACTGCAGTCTAGATTCTAAAAACGGAACAAATTGATCAAATTATAGATTTTGCTGATGAAGTAAACAACTTTGTAGCCACAGTGCAATCGCTAAATGAGGAAGATCACAGTCACAATCCATTACTGCTAAGTGAATTACTCAATAAACATATAAAGTTCAATGGATTTACATGTCCCAAAAGTTAGTCCCAAATTCAAAATTTTAGAGTTTGGTGATTGGCTTGTCAGAAAATACTTTGTTTTGTGTCAAGTTGAGAATTGTAAAACACCTGATTCTGATAAGCTAGAAAAAAAAGTAACCCTAAAGGTAACTCTAAAAATGTACGCAACTACTCTCATAACCAAAGATAAGGAAAATATCAAAACATGTATTTATGGTTGTCAGATAAATCATCAATTAACTACTTGTCCCACATTCAATTCTTTTCCAGTGAATGAGAGATGGAATGTTGTTACAGCAAATGGAATTTTTGTTCCTGTTTGAACCCCTTCCCCATTGTTAAATCATGTCGCAAGAAACGTCCATGCGGTATAAAAAATTGTCAGAAATTACCTCATGTTTTATTTCATAAACACGATGCAAATATTGTCGAAGAAGCAGGTAAATCGGAGAACAATTCGTCAAAATTAAATGAGTCTCTGGTTACAAAAGGTGAGTCCTCTGCAACCAATTGTCACATATCAGATAAAAAATGTGTTCTTTTGAAAATTATTCCAGCTGTTGTGCAACATGGATCAATTAAAATGGAAACGTATGCTTTGTTAGATGATGCTTCTACTATCAGTTTAATAGACACAGATCTTGGTGTACAACTTAAACTTTCCGGTCCAAATCAACCGCTATCTAAATAGTGGCCAAATAATGACTTTACTCAAGAAGAAAGTGATTCGGAAGTTGTAAGTTTTACAATAAGAGGGATTAATGCAAAGCAAAGTTTTCAGTTAAGACATGTTCGCATCGTTCCGTAACCGTTTCAAACAGTAGATGTTGAAGCCTCGAAACAGAAATACCCTTATTTAAATGAAAATGTTATTTCAATGACAAAATGCCCAACCAAAAATCATTATTGTGCAAGATAACTGGCCACTTTTAGTGAATAGGAAATTAATAACAGGTTCTTGGAAGAGCCAAGCAGCAAACGTCACTTGGTTGGGTTGTTCATGGTAATCACATAAAAAAAAATGATCATACTGACATTATACGACCATCAAAGACCATTTAGATATCTAACATGGTTTAGTTAAAAAAAATGTGGAAATTAGATGAGGTCCCGGGAGGAAGAAGTAAATCCATTTCTCCCGAAGACAGGCGTGCCGAGTCTATCCTTGACGAAACCATGAGATGAGTGGGTGATAGATATGAGACAGGACTCTTATGGAAGAATCCTAACATTATTTTACCTGAAAGTAGGGAAAATGCATTCCGACGACTACTCTCTACCGAAAGAAAAATGGACAAAGACGAAAAGTAAGGTGAAATTTATGTTGAAAAATTTTTATAATTGGAAGAAAGAGGTAAATTATCGCCTAAGGAGACCCAACAGCAGTCGGAGGGAACGTGGAATCTGTCACATTTTGGGACTGTGAACCCGAACAAACCACAGAAGTTGAGAATTGTGTTTGATGCAGCAGCTAAGAGCCATCCTGATAACTTACTCACTGGTCGTGATTTATACAATTCTCTATTTAATATTTTTTTAAATTTTAGAATAAAAAAGGTGAGCGGTCGTCGGACCGCCGACAGAAGCTTGCTTCTTATGCACAATAGAATGACCATTTTTCGTAATTTTTTGACCAATTTTCAAAAATTTTGACAATTTTTGACCATTTTTTCAAAATCTTTGACAATTTTTGACTATTTTTTTTTTAATTTTAACAATTATTGACCATTTTTGACAATTATTAACCAATTTTGACATTTTTGCCAATTTTTCAAAAAAATTTACTATTTTAGACCATTTTTCCAAATTTTAACAAATATTGACAATTTTTGACAGTTTCTGACAATTATTGACCATTTTTGACAATTTTTCAAAAAATTTGACCATTTTTCAGAAATTTTGACAATTATTGATCATTTTTGACAATTATTGACCATTTTTGACATTTTTTATAATTATTGACAATTTTTCGAAAATTTTGACAATTTTTGACCATTATTGATCATTTTTGACAATTTTTCAAAAATGTTGACCATTTTTCCAAATTATACCAAATATTGACCATTTTTGAGCATTTTTGACAGGTTCTGACAATTATTGACCATTTTTCAAAAATTTTGACAATTTTCGACAATTATTGACCATTTTTGACAGTTTCTGACAATTATTGAAAATTTTTCAAAAATGCTTACCATTTTTCAAAAACTTTGACAATTTTCAAAACAATTATTGACCATTTTTTTATAATTATTGACAGTTTTTTCAAAATTTCAACAATTTTTGACCATTTTTCAAAATTTTAACAATTTTTGACAGCTTCTGGCAATTATTGACCATTTTTGACATCTTTCAAAAATTTTCACAATTATTGTAAATTTTTCAAAATTTTACCAATAATTGAGTATTTCTGACCATTTTTGAAATATTGAAAAAAAATTTAACAATTTTTGGAAAATTTTGGCAATTTTTGACAGATTCTGACAATTATTGACCTTTTTTCAAAAATTTTTACCATTTTTCAAAAAATTTGACAATTTTTAACAATTATTGGCCATTTTTGACAGTCTTATATAATTATTGACCATTTCAAAATTTTGACAGTCTTATATAATTATTGACCATTTCAAAATTTTGACAGTTTTTGACAATTATTGACCATTTTTCCCAATTTTTGACAATTTTTGAAAATATTTGGCAATTATTAACCATTTTTACAAAATTTTGACAGTTTTTGACAATTATTGACCATTTTTCCAAATTTCTGACCATATTTCCCTCGTGCCGGCGTGTATGAGAGAGAGAAAGAGCGAGAGAGAGAGAGGCGTGCCGCTGTGTAGCCTACGAAAGAGAGAAGAAGAAGAAGGCGACTGAGGAAGAGAGGAAGAGAGAGGAGAGAGTAAGCGCAGCGGGCGGCCGAGAAAATGACGAAGAATGAGTCATCGCATGATAAACACTTTTTCGTAACTTCACACGTTTCACGACTTCACTAGCCTTCCCAAAAGTCCTATGTCGTGCAATAAGAAGCAAGCTTCAATTTAAATTTCATTGGATTAGTGGATTATTCAGAAATCTGCAACACTGTTGCGTGACGAACGCTTTTTCGTAACATTACACGTTTCACGAGTTCACTAGCCTTCCCAAAAGTCCTATGTCGTGCAATAAGAAGCAAGCTTCAAAAATATGCCTTTACTGCCGATATTCGCGAGATGTTCTTGCAAGTTCGTGTTAGATCTGAAGACTGTTGTGCACAAAGACTGTTATGGAGAGGAATGGATCGGGATAGAGAACCCGACACCTATGAAATTGTTGTTGTATTTTTTGGTTCCAGTTGTGAACCATGTCTTGCGCAAGAAGCAAAAAAACCGTAATGCTTTGGATTTTCAGAAACAATTTCCTGAAGCGGTTGAATGTATATTTGAACAGCACTACATGGACGATTATTTGGGAGGTGCAGGCAGTCTAACGATATCATTTATGTACACAAACAAGGGGGATTTGTTATATGTAATTGGATATCAAATTCTCAAGATATTTTAGCTTCTATTCACCCTGATTTAATAGCAAATGGTATAAAAACTCTAAAACGAGAGGTAACCACTGCTTCAGAAAAAATCCTGGGACTTTATTGGGATCCAGAGAAGGATTCTTTTGAATATAAGACAAAATTTTATGAAGTTGACAAAGAGATTTTAACTTTAACTATACTGTATTTCCTTTTACGTAGGAGCAAAGTGCCTCATTATTAATTCAAAAGTACTATAAATATAGGGTGAGTCTCTCTTTTTTTCTATGTGGAATAAAATGATAAAACAGGTTGGTTTTACCAAAATTAAATCGACACGTCCTGTATCGCCTCAAATACAATAGGGTCGTAAAATTCACAACAATGGATGGGGATTTATTAATATGATAAGCCGGTGGCCAGTGTCGTGCAGTCAGTTTAAGGGTTTTGCCTAGTAGGGGTGGGTCTTACAGTTTTTTATTCTGTTAAATAATTTTGTATTAGGATAAATTTATATATCTGGATTTTTTCTATTAGATAAAAGTATAGGCTGAAGTATGGTTTGGTAGGTATTTAATAAATTATAAAAAATAAAACTAAAGATCTGAAAGTTATATAAAAAGCCAAAGATAAAGATAATAATTATTTAAAGAAAGTCGCAAACAAATATTATTTATTTTGCTTTATTAAAAAGAAGCAGCATACAAAATTGTGAAAAAGTAAGAAGTGCAATGATCAAAATTATAAATAAAATTTGTTTTTATATATTTACAATAGATGTAAATTTTAATAATAATATGACTGACGCATTGTAATATTTTAGAAATTGTTATGACATTTATTTTTGCATACCTACCTTAGTAAATGTAACCAACCTATCCCAACATATAAAAACACTGTTTCGTCAACTTCTAACGGCTTTCTACCAGTGGTCTTTTTTACACTATCAGGCAACTTCACTCTTTTTCCACATTTTCTTTCACTAAGTCTGTAAATTGTAAATTCGCTAATTCCTGTCATATTGGCACACGTAGAAACTATACTTCTAACAGTACTTAAAGGTGCTTGATGCTCAAGCGTATCATGTACGTTTAGTACTATAGTCCTTGCTTCAAAATCTAAAACACCTTTACACACTACGGGGCTAAATTTTGACGACATTCTGACTACAAAAGTGCAACAAATACTGAAAAATATATTTCATTATTTTTAGGATATATATTATATACCAAAAGATAACTGCCTAATTATATTAAGGATTGCACAATTCAAGTACCTTTCTACATTTATAGCTACCTGGAATACTTTATGACCGCATACTGGTCAAAACTTTTATTGTTTAGCAGTATCTAGAATACCTAGTTAATACCCATTTTCAGTAACGGATTATAGCAGGTATTTTGGCCCAATTGAATAGTCTCCGTAGAATCGGCTCTTGATACTGTAATAATTACTCACTAATGATATGATACTTGCCCAAATTTTGCACTATTAAATAAACCCGAAAAATGAAACCATTCAGGTCTTTACCGAAAAATGTAACGCCAATGGTTTATTGCCGTTTTATGGGTGTTGACCCTTTCCTGTGCTCCTATGCAATAGGAAATCGAGTATAGAAGACCAACAAAACGAGATATTTTAAAGGTTATTATGTCCGTGTTTGATCCTCTAGGATTTTAAGCTTTTTAATTCAAGGAAAATTATTACTCCAAGATCTATGGAGAACCCATATTAGTTGGGATGACGAAATTCCAGAAAATCTTAATTGTGAATGGGAGAATTGGATAAGAGATCTTAGCAAATGTACAAATTTAAAATTCGTCGCAAATACTATACGTTGGACTACGATGAAAATTATGTGCAATTACACATATTTTGTGATGCATCCGAAAGATCTTATTGTGCTGTAGCATATTTGAGAGTACAAACCGATCAGGATGTACAAATAAGTTTTGTTTGTGCTAAAACGCGAGTAGCACCTGTAAAACCGATATCTATACCTCGTCTGGAACTACAGGCTGCGTGAACGGCCGCCAAACATGGTAAACTTTTGAAAGACTGTCTAAATCTTAAAATATCAACAATTACCTACAAAATATTTTGTGGCGAACCAATCCGTCTGATCCGATCCAGAATAAAGAACTCTTAACTGTTAGTTATGGAACTAATTTTGCTCTCTTCGTAGCTACACGATGTAAAACTCAGCAAGCTATCACCTCTGAAGAAGAATATCCTTTAGCTGCAGATGCACTAGGACATCAGACATATGTTGACGACATATTGTACAGTTCCAATTCAGAAACTGAGATTTAAGATTCCTACTCCGAATTAACAAGACTTCTTGAATCAGCAGGTTTTCATCTGCATAAATGGAATTCAAACTCTGTCCAGTTTAGAGAAAAATTTTGTGAAAATATTGCTTCCGTGAATTACGAAATAACAAATGAAAAGACATCCAACAAAGTGTTAGGCTTAGTCTGGAACAACATTTCAGACTCATTTCCAGTGTCAGTCCCGAAATTTTCGATGGAAACTTCCGTAACTAAAAGAGTGGCATTGGCAACTATTAGTAAGATGTACGATCCGCTTGGCCTAGTAAATCCTGTTTGTGTCAATTTCAAAGTATATTTGCAAAAGCTCTGGGCCGCTAAACTTTCTTGGGATGGCCCAATTAGCGGAACTCTCCTTTTCGAATGGAATGAAATATCAGTTCTTCAAATTCCCTGGCGGAATTGAAAATCCCTCGTTGTTCATTTATCAACAAACAAATTTTACGAATTGAAGTACACTTAGTGCAGAAAATAATAGACGTTTTCCGGTTAAAAATTTCACTAGGATCCATTAATGTATGGACAGACTCCCAGATAGCGTTATGTTGGATACAAGCGCATCCATCTCGTTGGTCAACCTATGTTGCCAACCGAGTTTCGCACATTCAAAAAATGTCATCCAATTAGCAATGGAGGCATATCAAATCTGCGGAAAATCCAGCTGACATGTTGTCACACGGATTACACCCGCCTATGTTAATCCTATCTTCATTGTGGTGGCATGGACCTTCCTTCTTTTCCAAACCCAATATTGAATTAAATGAATTTGTTCCAAAATTGTCCTCCACCGAACTTCCAAAACAAAAAAAAATCATTCTGCATAATACCACTCCGATGGATATTAAATTGTCAAATGATTTTTGGCATAAATTCTACTTACGATTTTCACAATTCCACAGATTGGTGCACTCAACAGCTTACATTTTCCGATTCATCTCAAATTGTAAAAATAAGAGTAACAAAGTCAGAGTATTGGAAGTACTGCCCGGCTCAGATGGAAAAGTGAGAGCAATCAAGCTTAAAACACTCGACTCCATATTAACTATACCTTGTTTTTAAACTAGGAGGAGCATTTTAGGAAACCTCAAACACACCACTATAGCAACGGGATAATGCAAACACGATGGGAGGTGGGGCAAAGAGACTGGGAAGGATGGCTGGAGGTTAGAGATAGGGACTGGGATGGTAAAAAGGGGGAGGGAATAGAGGTGAAGGTGGGAAATCCAATATTAGGGGATGAAAAGGTAAAGGTGGTATGGGTGACCAAGGAAGACAGTGGAATGGAGAAGGGAATACAGAGGATGTTTAGGGATAGGTACCCGATGCTAGGGGGAAAAGGAGAGGAAATGGAGTGGGTCAAGGAGGTACGCACTACGGAAAGGAATGGGGTAAGGGTGAAGACGGAGGAGTTGATCTGTCGGATGGAGGGAGATTGTAGGGATGAGAAAAAGGTGTTTGAGCTGATGAGTCGACTGTTTGGGGTAGTGGGGAGCGGGGACAGCATTGGACTCCACAGGCTTGAGCAGGTAGAGGTGCTGAAGAAGATGGTGGCGTGGGTGAGAGGTGGCGGAGAGGTGGCGGAGGTAACAATCTATACAAATGGGGAGAAGGAAAAGGAGGGTAGGAATGGGGCGATAATCCTGAAGGATATCGGGGAAGTCGATCAGGAGGGGATCGAGAGGATTAAGAAGGGGTTGAGGGAGATGACAGGGGAGTGGGTGGATAGACTCAGAGTCTCAAGAAATAGGGAGGTGGTAATAGAGGCAAAGAAGGGGGTTGAGGTGAGGGGAATTCTGGGGGAGGTAGGAAGGGTAACAGGAGCTAGGGTGGTCGAAGCGAGGAGGGGAACAAAAACCATTAAAATGGTAGGGATAGAACCGTGGATGGAAGATGAAAAGGTGAGGGGGAAAATAGAGAATTTGATTGGGAAAGGGACAACGGTGATTAAAGTGGTAAGGGAGAGGAACGGGATGAAAATGGCGGTGGTGAGGGCGGAGTGGGAAAAAGCGGTAGCCTTGTTGAAAAAAAAGGAGATTAGATTGGGGTGGAACAGGGTAAATATTATAGAGGGTAGAGAGGATGACAGATGCTTTGGATGTGGGATAAAGGGCCATAAAGTAGCAGGGTGTAAGGTGAAGGTAGTCGAGGAGAGGAGTAAGTGTTGGCTTTGTAAGAGCGAGGATCACATGGCGAGAGACTGTCGGCAGGCTTTCCTTTGTAGGGTATGTGGGGAAAGGGGACACAGGCCAGGGGAGATAGAATGTAGTAGGGGAAGGGAAGAAGTAGAAGGAGACGATGGAAAAGGTGAAGGAAAAAATGGGAGGGACCCTCTGGACCCCTCAGAGGGGACGAGTCTGGTCAAATAGGAGGAAGGGGACAGCATTGCGCGGGAAGGAGGAATGTAGGGGATGTATGGAGAGTGTTACAGATAAATTTAGGGAAATGCAGGATAGCGCATGATATATTGGATGAAGTGATTTTTAGGAGGGAAGTGGATGTAGTGTGTGGATCCGAGGTGAATGCTAGATATGTGGGGAAGCAGGGATGGATTATGGACGATACAGGAGAGGCAGGAATAAGAGTGGTGGGGGATGGATTGAGGGCGGATGAAGTGAGGAAGGGAAATGGATGGGTGGTAGTGCGAATGGGAGACATGGTGGTGTATAGTGTGTATATAAGCCCAAATGTCAGCCTGGAAGAATATGAGAGGAGCATGACAGGATTAGAGGACGATCTGAGGGTGTCAAAAGGAAAAAGGAGGATCATAAGGAGAATGGTGGCAGGGGACTTCAATGCGAAGAATACTATATGGGGGGGGGGGAAGAAAACGGACAGGAGAGGGGAGATCCTTGAGGAAGTGTTAACATCCAACGGGTTGGTGGTGCTGAATGATGGACTACTGCCCACCTTCGTGAGGGGTGACGGGGGTTCATCATTCATTGATATAACAGCATGTGATGAATGGCTGTGGGAAAGAGTGTTTAGTTGGGGGGTGCTGGAGGATGAGGAATGCTTGAGCTTACATAGGTATGTGGAGACGGATATAAGGAAAGAGAGAAAGGATTTAGTGGAAGAGTGGGAATGGAAGTGGACGAAAGCCGAGGCAGAGAGAATGAGTAAGAAAGTAAGAGAAGAGATAGGAAGGGGACTTGGACATGATGCAGATGAATTGTACAATGTGATACAGGGCTGCAAAAGAGAGGGAAAGAGGGGCAATAGGCGTGAGCGGAGGGCCAATTACTGGTGGAATGAGGAAATAAAGGAGCTGTGGAGGGAGTGTAAGAAAGAAGACGGATGCTGAGAGGAAGAGGAAGGATAGAGGGAAGAGGGAGATATAAAGAGAAGAAGAAGGAACTGGAGCGTAGAGTGAAGAGGGAAAAAAGAGGGAAGTGGGAAGAGTTACTGGGGGAATTGGAAAACAATCCATGGGGAAAGGCGCATGAGATAGCGGTGAAGAGGATGGGTGGAAATAGAAACGAGGTTCTAGAGGAGGATTGGGAGAAGGAGATTATAGAGAAATTGTTCAAAGGGGGAGAAGGAGGAGTGGGTGGCAGAATTCAGGAAATCCAAGATACAAGGGGGGTAGTGAAAATGAGGGGGATAAGGCCGGTAGAGAAGTGGGAGGTAGAAGATTGGGGGAGAAATATTAAAGTGAGAAAAGCCCCAGGGATAGATGGCCTGAGGGGTGATATGGTGAAGAGGCTGTTGGATGACAATAGGGAGTACTTCTGGGAACTATTCAACAGGGTGCTGAGGGAGGAGGAGTTCCCGGAAGGATGGAAGGTAGCCAGGGTGATACTGATGAAGAAGGCGGGTAGAGAGGGGAAGCGGGCGGGGGACTATAGGCCTATCAGCCTGCTGTGTGGTATGGGTAAATTGATGGAGGGGATAATGAGGGATAGGATTGAGGAGGAAGTTGGTAGGAATGGGGGTTTTAGGGTAAACCAGCATGGGTTCACGAAGGGGAAATCTTGCATCTCGGCACTGAGCAAGGTGATGGGTTTGGTGGAAAGAGCTAGGGAGGGCAGCTGGAGGAAGAAGAAATTGGCCCTACTCGTGTTCTTCGACGTCGGGAACGCGTCCAACAGTGTCAGCAAACGGGCAGTGTTGAACGCGTTGCTGAGGCTTGGAGTGGAGCAGGGGTTGGTTAACCTGGTGGAGGACTACCTGACGGGGCGTGTGATTATAGACTCCAGAGGGAGGAGATATGAGATGGAGGCTGGAGTGCCTCTGGGCTCGGTTCTTGGACCGACGCTCTGGAAGTGTGTGTTTGATGAGGTTTGTGGGATAGTATGTGAGAGGGATGTGAGATTACGGTGTATGCGGATGATGTGTGTCTGGTATGTACGGCAAAGGGAGAGGCGGAGATAGAAAGAAAGGCGGAGAGAATGTGCAGGAAGATTGTGGAGAAGATAGAGCGGTGCGGACTGGAAGTGGCGGAAGAGAAGACGGTGGGGTTGCTAGTGAAGTGACGGAGCAGGGCAAGGGAAGTGGGGGTGATGGTTAAGGGAAGGATAATTCGCATGGAGGAGTCTATGAAATACCTAGGGGTGTGGTTGGATAGCCAATTATCCTTCAAAACCCATATGGTAAAGGCGGCAGAGAAGGGTAAAGTGAAAGCAGCATGGCTGGGGAGATTGATGTGTAATGTGAAAGGGCCGGGAGAGTGGAAGAGGAGGGTAATTGGTAGGACGGTAGAGCAGAGTATGCTGTACGGTGCGGAGGTGTGGGGTGAAAGAGCAGGGGTGAATGCGAGGGTTAGGCCACTTCTGCGGGTGCAGAGAGGGATACTGCTGAGGGTGGTGCAGGGGTACAGGACAGTGGGTGGACTGGCAGCAGCGGTGCTGGCAAGGTCCTACCCATTGGACGTGTTGGCTAGAGCTAGGAGCAAACGCTGGAGGGGTGCGACCAAAGAAGAGGTACGGGAATGGATGGAGGAGGAAATGGAGAGAAGGTGGGAGGAGTATGAGGGCGCGCTAAAAGGAGCGATTGGGAATAGGAGAGATTGGATGGACCGGAAATTCGGGGAGGTGAACTACTTCTTGACACAAGTGCTCACTGGACATGGGTCGAGAGTAGGGTACCTCCACAAGATTGGGAAACGAGAGACTGGTGTGTGCGAGAGGTGTGAAGTGGAGGATGATGTGGGGCATGTGTTCAGATGCTGGAGGAACGAGGAAGTGCTGAAGAAGTTGGAGAGGAAACTAGGGGAGGCGGTGTACTGGGAAAACATGGTGGAGATAATGTTGAGGGGGGAGGAGGAATGGATGGAGGTGAGTGGAGTAGTAGAGAGCATGGTAAGGGGGAGAGAAGGACTCGATATGGCATGAGAGGCAGGAGTGATAGGAGGGAGAAGATGACAGTGTGAGCGGAGAGTGTGCGAGGGACCGCCGCCTGTCTCGAAGTATGCTAGGGTAGTGATTCCGAGGCGGGGGTAACGGCGAGTTTGAGGTGGGTTTGGTTGGTAGGCATCTCCTTGGGGATGAGTCCAACACTGTTTGGGTCCTGGACCCATTCGAACATGAGTTTCCCATCTCGGCCCGAAAAAAAAAAAAAAAAAAAAAAAAAAAAAAAAACACACTACTAAAAGTAACTAGATTGGAAGAGTGATCCGAAATTGTCGTGTTCAGACTTTTTGAACTAATTGACAATTACGTGAAATATGTTTTGTACTGCTGGTAGTTGTCGTAGCCAATGAGGGATCAACGCATGTCTAAATATCGAATAATCATTGGCCACAGGCCATGGCGAAAGTAGTGAGCAAATGACACAATATTGGGAAAAATGTATGGTTATAATAGGTAGTTTATGTAAAATTTGTTAATAATTTGAGGATAAATAAGTACGTAGAAAATGCAATTGTATGTTTCAATTATTCTTTATTTACGTTGGAAGCTTAAGTATAGCACAAACTAAAAGTAAACAGAGGTTTTAATATCGAAAAATGCGATAATATTGTACTGCAATGTATATAAAACTTGATGTAAAAATATTTAGAAAAATAAGATTTTACTTGGAAACTTATATTATTAACAAGAAAGAACAAGCATGGATTTTGTTTATCGAACTGAATAAATAATAAAAATAGCACTTTAACTTGGTTGGAATATAATACTTTGTTCATAATAAACCAATCAACAACAAACGCAAAAAAGTGGTACAGTCAGATTGAAGTAATGAATATTTTCATATAAATAAACACAAAACTGACAAATGTCGTTGTCAGTTGCATCAAAAGTGCTGTGTGAAACGGGCTGCAATCTGACCAATCACTAGGCAGTAGAAATGCCAACTTAAATTCAAATCGCTCCTCTTAGTTTAAAAACAAGGTATAGACCTATTACCAAAGTATGTTTGTTACCGTCCTCTATGATTAGGTTAACGCTATAGTACTATCCCCTATTCATTACATGGTTGTGGTTTTAGTTTAGTGTTGAGGTATGGTAACTTCAAGAGGGGGGAGTATGTTGGAATATCCTATAAAATATAGTTGTATGCACTGACTGGCCAATAAGTTAGGCAACGCAGTAGTTGGCGGAAATGCATACCGAGCATCACGTGGTTCATGTCATCCATAAAAAAGAAAAGTCAAAATTTAGTAAAATCCACATATTATTGAGTATTTCTGTGTATAGTGTGAGTTTTTTGATAGTGCATTCATTAACGTACCCAGGAAATTAAGGTAGTAGTTTATAGTTTCGTTATTTAAAGAGACTGGAAATTATATAATAAACATTTGGTCCTTCGAGAGTATTTGTATTTTGGTTAATAGTATGTAATATATGTTACAAAAATAAATACTTACGTATTTGACTGGTGCAAAGAAGCACTTCCCACGCAACAAATCTTCAAGAAACCAGCTAACAATAAATAAATTATTTCTAACCACAATTATAAACAACCTACTGGAGCGACTCATAACAGTTCTTCATTGGCTCCGTTCTGCAGCAAGAAGCTTTAAAGTTTTTGTATCACAACGAATTGGTGAGATACAAGAATTGACCGATGTATCCTATTAGCGGTATGTTCCTTCAAAAGAGAACGTAGCGAATGAAGCAACTAAATGAGTTAACGCAACAATTCTGCATGAGAATTCGAGATGGATCAAAGGACAGACATTTTTGTATTCTTCGTTACAAGAATGTCCTGTCCAACGTAGGGATCACCGAATAGATCGGGATATACTCGAAATTAGACGAGTAGAGGAGAATGTTGTACCTACTTATGATCACATCTCACAGCAATTTAGACAAAACACTGCCTAAACCTTAAAGATTTTCCAAATGGAATAGATTACTACGATCCACCGCTTATTCTCTTAGATTTATCAAAATATTACGTGAAGAGAGAAAATTTCCGGAAGTACTACAGGTTGACGAATTGAGTAGGGCTAAAAGGTTACTTTTACAAAAGGCCAAATTGGAGTTGTTTCCAAATGAACTCAAATTATTAAAAAATGGTAAACCTATACCCCCTTCTTCTAAATTGTTCACCTCAACACAAGTTTATTCAGATAAAGATGGTCTTATTAAGCTTGGTAGTAGACTCGACAATTCTTCTCCTGACATATTAACAACCAAACCAGTTATTTTAAACTCTTCACATATCATTACCAAATTACTTATACATAACTATCATGAACAATTTTGTCATTTAGGGCAAGAAACTGTTATAAATATTATCAGACAAGAGTGTTGGATATTTAAATTAAGACAAACAGTCAAAAATATAAAAAAAGTAATTGTCAATATTGTAGAGTTAAAAAGGATAAGCCTAGCGTTCCTTTAATGGGACAGCTTCCTTCATGTAGGGTAGAACCCACTATCAGGCCCTTTATTAAAACCGGTGTGGATTACTTTGGTCCGATAGAAGATAAAGTGAATTTATCTCATGAAAATAGATGCGGTGTAATTTTTTCATGTATGGCTACTAGAGCAATTCATTTAGAACTTGCTTATGATTTAAGCACTAATGAATTTATAAATGTCCTAAGACAATTTGGTTGCAGAAGAGGCTTTCCTCAAGAAATTTACTGTGACAATGGTTGTAATTTTCATGGTGCTGATAGAGAATTAGCCCTAGAGTTTGAAAAGTTAAACAAAAAGGATATTATAACATTTTGTTCTATAAAAAAGATAAAGTTTTTGTTTAACCCAGCTATGGCTCCAAATATGGGAGGTAGTTGGGAGGTTTAATAAAGTGTGTTAAAAAGGTACTACGTGAAATTTTAAGAAGTAAATACCCTACCGACAACGTATTACGTACTTTACTTGTAGAGTACCACATCGTGAGTTCTAGACCTCTGACTCTCGTATCGACGGATCATTTGGACCCGGAGGCACTCACCCCAATTCCACTTTCTCATTGGACCTCCCTATGAAGCCGTTCCTTATACAGTTACGGCGGAAACTGATCTACATCTCAAATTAACCTGGCGAGCTGCACAAAGATTAGCCGATTATTTTTGGAAGAGATGGATACACGAATACGTACCATCTTTAATACGTCGTTCGAAATGGTATACCAACAACAAACCGATAAAAATTGGTGACCTTGTAGTATTAGTTGATCCCAATGGAACACGGAATTATTGGCAAAGGGGCAAGGTGTCACAAGTTTATCCAGCGAAAGATGAAAAAATCCGTGTAAGTAGTTGATGTAAAAACCAGTACACATACAAATAGCCAATTACTGGGGGAAGATTTGTTGAAGAGGACAATTACATATCAAAAATTTTATTTTCAAAACACCATATATGTTGTATCTATGTATTTAGGTACTTCGAGCGAGGATAATAATTAGTAATTTATAGGTAACAGTCACACATTAAAAAAAATTATAACTCAAAAACGGTTCAAAATAGGTATGGGAAAGTATCAACAAAAAATGTTCAGAATAACGTGACTATTTCTAGAATTTGGAAATATACAGATGCCGTGTGTAGAGTCCAATGGGTAAATTAAAAAAAATTAACGATGTATATTTGCATTTTTTAACTACTTCTGAGTTTCACCGCGAGTATTTAAATTTAAAATTTCAAAACTGTAATCTGATTACACAATATTCAACGCTTCTCCGCCGTCCACAAATCTCTCTCAAATGCATTCTCCGATATTCCCCAAATAAAACATAACAAGTAAAACTGGATTTCTGGTCCAAAGCAATTGATTCTATAAAAATCTCCAGCGAACCAGAATCAATTTGGGATTTGGTGATATCGACTATTGGCAAGAATTGCTCGTGCGAAATTAATCATTGTTTCGAATTTTTTTGTCAATTTGGCGAGATTATACAGCAATTCAATAAAAGAGAATTCAGGGAATATTAAACAGATTATGTTACGAACAGAATTTTCAGATTTTTTTTCTTACAAGTTAACGGATATCTCTGTAATAAAAAATAATATTTTCACACCTCCTATGGAACGACTAAGTCGATGAAAAAGTTTCACAAAAGTCCATTCTGATATTTATTATAACAAATATTTAAAACTACCTTCGGAATAAACTGTAAACATAGTAAAGATGGAATTACCTAAATACAATGAATATTTTCCTATTCTATTGTAGAATGTTACCTGATAAATCCTTCACAGGGAATTAGAATGTAATAAAGAGCACACTGGAGTTGTGTTCTTATTTTAGAAGGATAAAGGTAAATATACAGTTGTTGATTTGTAATAAGTCTAGACAAGCTGCGCATACTGAAACGGTGGTCGATTCGTCTTCCACCTGTTCTCATAGGAAGTTTTCCATTTTAAAACGTGACGGCGTGCTTAAATTGATGAAAAATGGGTTTTGTCTGGCAAGTTTTTAACAAAAATAAACAATTATCAGAATATTTTGTTGTCTGCTTTTATTTTTATAACGTTTGTATTAGTTTCATGAGTATTAGTCCAGTAAATAAAGGGACAAACCAGTAGTTCATTAAGCAAAAGGATCATACCGGGCTCAAATGTAGGTCTCAACTGGGTCTTTCAAATTAAGAAATTTCCCCCATTTTCCAAGCCTGGTATCATGGTAAAAAATGGCCCCAAAGTTCCAAAAATCCACTTTTCGCTGATATCTGCCAAAATATAACATTTAGAGAATTTTTGATTGGATGAAAAATAAGATCAATTCATTATCTACAAAAATGGTTTCCATTACTTTTTCGGAGAACTCGATAGTTTCCGAGATAACGGCCCTAAACGCGCCCTTTACTTGTAGCTCCTGCTGTCAATACAGGAGAGCAAATTCGAGAAATGTAGACATAAGTGGACGGACATATTGTCCTATAACTCGAAGAGATATTTGATTTGTTTGAGTTTTAAGCAGCATAATCTAATTTTCTTTGGTTTTGAGTTAATGTTATCTATGGGATTATGGAAAGAATTACTTCATTTGATGCTGATACGATTCTGTCTAATATTTTAAATCTTTTATTGAATTGAATTTTGGTACATCGGCAAATCGGGCGTTTCAATTGAGTGTGATGTTCTTTTTGGAGCTTACTCACATCACTTTGTCTCAGATCACATTAACTGGTGTGAGCTGAGAGCAGCAAGTGCAAACAGTGAAAAAAAATTAAGGTTATTGTTGCCTCACGGTTTTGTCATTTTGGAGCTGAAGGTAAAGTTTATTTTGCCTGAAATAATTTCACTTATTGGAATTCATATTTATTTGTTGTAACAATGTCTCAACTTATTATGTGGTGAGTCTTTTGTTGTTCTAGGAAGGAATGGAAGCGAACTACTTTCTTTGCACCAAGAAAGTTGTGGATGACAACAAGACGAAGAAAACAACTAGAATATTGTTAACGACGAAGAAACTGTACTTGACTTATGTGAATGGTACTGAAAATTTCCAGAACAATGTAAAATTTTTGTATATTTCCTATTTTTATATATTTCTTGTAATAGATGCAATCTTTCAAAGACTTTATTTTTTTCCCCAAAAATCCCTATGAAAATTGTTGCGAAAAAATTGCGAAAAATTGGACCGAATTGTCTATAACTATTCGTACCTTGAAGGGTTATTCGGTTATTTCGGTTGCCCTGGTTACCCTGGAGATTCTGCCTTGAGATTTCGCTACATGGAGAAACAGATTTTTGCAGGATTCGGATCAATTTTTGGGCCACACCAGTATGTAAAAAGTCTGAATATTCGAATATCAAATAGATGTAAGCGAAATTAATATTGTCGAGCAAAAAACACACTTACAAACCCCAAGAATGGTCAAGTAATCGGGAATTCCAGGTTGTATCATTCACGCACGCCAGAATTTCGCGACTTAAGCGAACGTAATGGCGCCATCTACAATTTGTATCTCAAGTCCAAATCACGGAGACTAGTGCATTTTCAAACCCAAATCATTAGGACCATTTTTGTAGATAATTAATTGATTTTCATTTTTCATCTAATCAAAAATTCTTTAAATGTCATTTATTTATTTATCAAGGGATCCTCCATTTATATAAAAAAGTACAATATCAAACACAATGATTGTTCTCAATTACATCGATAATAAAAAACATATATAATATATGAAACGTATAAAACATATAAAACAATATGTGCAGTATAGTATGAGTGTGAAGTATGTAAAAAAAAGTAAGTGAACTAGCAAAAAGACCAAAGCCGGTCTACGCAACATTAAGGATACTACTGCTTATTTGTTTCTTGAAAACATTCAGTGATGTAGCAAAAAGATCAATTTCTGAGCTCGTGCTATTTAAAAGGCGAAGCGTTCTAGAGATAGGACTGTAGTAAGCGTAATTTGTATTATGGAAATAAACATAAAAAAGGTTTCTATTTCTAGTGTTGAATACATTACTTTTAAAATGAATCAAGGCAAGTAACTCTGGGCAGTCGACTGCATTATGTAATAACTTATAGATTCATTTGCATATAAGGCTCCGGAGGCGTAAGTTATTTGCAATATTCGTTGATTTTAGCCGTGCCTTTGATTCTGTCGACCACAAACTGTTGTGGGAAAAATTGTTCAGTTCAGGGGTGACTGGGAAGATTATACAGCTCTTGAAAAAATTATATTCATCCGCAACTGTCAGAGTCAAAGCGTCCGATGGACTCTCTAAACCTTTTGAAGTGACAACTGGTGTCCTACAAGGCGAATCTTTGAGCCCTATGCTCTTTTCTTTGTTTATCGCGGATATTGAAAAACATTTTTATGAACAGGGAGCTCAGGGAATAAACATTGACGGTAATAATGACATTTTGTGTTTGCTATATACGGATGATCTCGTCATACTTGCACATTCTGAAATTGACGTATCAAGGAAACTCAAATATTTGGAAACCTACACAGCTCTGAACAAATTAATACCCAAAAAACTAAAATAATGTCATTCTCAAGAGGTGGTTTTCACGACAGTAAATTCAAATATTTTTTTAATGAATCTGGAATACCTTTCACTAACAAATATGTGTACTTAGGTGTTACGCTCTCATCATCTTGTCTGTTTAGGGAGATGGCTTCTGTTTCTACCGAAAAAGGCAAGTATGCAGTTGGGGCTGTTTTGCCAATTATGGCTAAAGCGAAACTTGATACTTGGTATCCCAGAATAAAAATCTTTGAATCGCTGGCACTTAGCACAATATCTAATTGTATACCAGTATGGGGTCTGATGTACGTTGACATAGTGAAAAAAGTTCAAATTTATTTCCTGAAACGAGACCTGCAAGTTCAAACTAATACTCCCGATTATGTCATGAGACTGGAGACTGGACGTGTAAAGTTTGCATATAATGTTTTCAAAATGACGTATAATTGGTTGTGCAAAATACTAGCTATGACTGAAAAACGCCTTCCCTTTCTATGTTTCAAACGTCAACTCCAGCTTATGAATGAATCAGGCAATTTGAAGTTTAATTGGTTGGCACAAGTCAAACAACTCTTCATTATAACCGACTCTCTTGAAATATGGGATAATTTGAATACTAATTTGTTGAAAAAAAATAAAAATATTATATTTAAAAAGTACTATGAAAATTGCATGATGACGATATTTTACTGATGCAGCGTTGTTCCTTTTTGTCTTTATATTGTAACGTTTATTCTAATTTATATTTACAATTAATTTATATTTACAGATTTATATGTAATTCAGTCCTTATTTAATAATTTATGTAATAAACTAAACGCACTAATTATAATTTATATGAGAGTCACTTAATAAACACTTTATCGATGCGCGATTACTTTCCTTCGGTATCAACACTGACTAATTGCCTGCAGCGATGCTGGTGGCCTATTTATAGTCGCGCGCCGTAATTCTCGAAATTTCTCGCGGGTGCACTGGATATTTTCGACGTTCTGGCGGATCTCGCCGGGTTCGGTGGGTATTCTCGATGTTTCTCGAAAATTGGGCGGAGGAACCATAGTCGTCTCATATGGGGATTTCACTGGGGGCACTAAGTGAGCATATTAATGCAGTAGCTCGCGTAACATTGCCCCCTCCTTAAGAGACAGTTCCTCCTGGAACTAACTAGGAAACTGGAACGAGATGACTGTATCGGCAACTGGTCCCCTTGTTGCATTTTCCAGTTGTATGGAAGTAACATGCGACCGTCTTCTCTGTTGGCGGTGTCTCCCGAGCATGGCCGCAAACCAGTACCTGCACTTCGGTGTCTCGGAAGATTACTTCTACCATGTTACGGATTATTCGCCAATCTAAATGCCTACATTCAATCTTGGGCATGGCTAGCCTATGCACGTTCAGTTCAAGCACATGCTCCCTCAGGCTTCGTAGTGCTTCCCAGACATCCTCGTACGTTGGTCTTTCGTCGAAGGTGTTCCTCGTCACTAGGTGGAAATTGTAGCGGGAGCCATTTTGCAGCTTCAAAGCTTTACCTGGTACTGGTAACTGGTTTACCAAAGGTCGTGCGCCACTCTTCTTTATAAACAGAGATGCCAGTCCGCGCGCATAGGTTACGCTGGCAGGGATGTTTATTGCCAGTGAGTATTCCTCCGGAACGGTAAGCAGGTCTTGTCGTCTCTCAGTGGAGACGCCGAATCTTGCTTTTCCGGTACCACCATAAGCACCCATGAACTCTACAAAAGTAGGATCGGCTACTTCCTGAAGCTGGTTTACTTCCTCATCGTGGTCCCCTCGAATGGCGCTAATCGGTTTCGGTGTACCACCTTTGGCTCTCCATTTGGGATCTTGCTGATACGATAGATGACATCGTTGATTCTTTTCTTTACGAGGTACGGACCGTCCCAAGCTTTCTGCAACTTTGGAGAAAAACCCTTTTGTCTTCTTGGGTTATGCAGCCAGACTTTGTCTCCTTCGTGGAAACCTCCTTCCGTAGCTTGCGTATCGTACCTTTTCTTCATCCTATCGCTAGCGATCTGGAGGTTCGATCGAACCAGCTCGTGTACGTCGTTTATTCTTTTTCTCAGCTGGGTCACGTAATCTTCACCAGCTATGTCTTCTCCGGGTCAGCATCCAAATTCAAGGTCGCAGGGTAATCTCATTTCGCATCCGAACAGAACTCTTGCTGGTGTTTGGCCGGTGGACTCATTGATGGCGGATCTGTAGGCCATCGCGAATAGCGAGAGATATTGGTCCCAATCTCGCTGATGGCTAGATACTACTTTAGACAGATATTTGCCAAGAGTTCTGTTCATTCGCTCTACCATCCCGTCCGACTGTGGGTGCAAAGCCGTAGTTCTCGTTTTCTTCATGCCGAGCTTTTCACAAACTTCCTGGAACAGCTGGCTTTCGAAGTTTCTGCCCTGGTCGCTGTGTATTTCCAGGGGCACTCCATATCGGCAAATGAACTCATTCACAAGCACGTCGGCAACCGTTGCGGCTTCTTGGTTTGGAATGGCATACGCTTCTACCCATTTTGTGAAGTAGTCCATCACCACCAAAATGTACCTGCTGCCATTTGCTGTCGGTGGAAAAGGTCCGGCAATGTCCAGGACAATGCGTTCAAAAGGGCTTCCGACATTGTACTGCTTCATAGGAGCCTTTCTTCTCCCGTGCGGTCCATTGGTCGTAGCACAGGTAGTGCACTTCTTACAACAGTCCTTCACATCTTCGGAACTGTGCATCCAATAAAACCGTTCTCGCACTTTCTGGAGGGTCTTCTTCACACCTAGATGTCCTCCTGACGGACTGTCGTGTAATTTCCGCAGTACTGCTGCTATCCTTGTTCTTGGAATCACCAACTGTCTTCTACTTTCGGAACCCTCATCGTTCTCGATTACTCGCTGTAGCAAACCGTTTTCCAAGACCAGCGAGTCCCACTGGGCCCAATACGATTTCATCGTTGGCGAGTACCTTGAAATCTCCTGCCAAGTAGGTCGACAGTTCTCCTTTTTCCAATGTCGGATTTTCTTCAAGTCGGGATCGTTCTCTTGTTCCTCTTCCAACTTTTCTGGTGTCCATTCGTCGGTGGTCACCGTGGTTCTTCGAATCGCAGCTTCCTTAGCTTCTGTTTTGCTGCAGTGAAAGCACTCTGCAGGGCATGGTCTTCTAGAGAGGGAGTCTTTGGAAGGTCTTCGGGTCGAAGCTGCCCTCTGAAGGTCGACCCTTCCTAGTTTTTCCTGCTGGGCATCTTTGTTTGTAGCAGTTCTCGGTCGCTTGCACGAACTACGTACATGTCCCATTTCTCCACAATTCCAGCATCTCACAGCTTTCCGTTTTCCATTTGAGATGCTTTTCACAATCTGGTCAAGCTTGTTCCCAACTTCTTCGTCTGCTACAGCCCTCACCTTGCCGTATATTCCGGAAGCCTGTGTAGCTGCTTCGTACTCCAAGGCTGCAGAGAGAACGTCGACCAGTGTCTTATGCCGAGCCAAGCGTAGAGTTCTCTGCATTTCATGGTCACGAACTCCGTCGATGAATGTCTGTACCCCTAAACA
Organism: Lochmaea crataegi; assembly: GCA_947563755.1. Classification (NCBI taxonomy): domain Eukaryota; kingdom Metazoa; phylum Arthropoda; class Insecta; order Coleoptera; family Chrysomelidae; genus Lochmaea; species Lochmaea crataegi. The sequence goes on along the minus strand of OX387433.1, from coordinate 35,644,691 downwards.
TTCCATGACATTCTCCGGTGCCGATGGATATGCAAACCGCACCAACCTCGCAATGTCTGCTTCGAATTCTTGCAGAGTTTCGTCGCGTTTTTGTTTGCGGTTTTTCAGCTGCGATTGGTACAGATGCTCCAGGTGTTCCAGGCCATATCTCATATTCAATCGCTTTTTGAGTTGTTCAAAATCTTCGGCCTCTTCCACTGGAATGGTCTGGAGGATATCCATAGCGTCTCATCTAAGGGCAAGAGTTAAATTTAACGCTTTTTCCTTCTCACTCCAGTTGTTTGCCTTTGATGCCGCCTCGAATTGCTTAAGATAGTTCGGCCATGACGTTTTACCATCGAATGTTGGCAGCCTCACTCGGCTGTTAATATCGTTTTCCATTTTCGGCTTCAACTCTACTTTCTCTGCCAGTTCGTCGTTATTCGGGGCTTGCCTAGTTGTAATATCCGGTTTATTACTAGTCTTCCTTTCGATTTCTTTGATTTTTTGTTTCATTTCTTGCTCCATTCTTTTGATCTTTTCTTCCACGGCAGAAATATCAGTCTTCATGGATGTCATTTCATTTTTCATGTCCGTCGAAATTTTATTCTCCATGTCCGACATTTTGTTTTCCATGTCCGCCGAGAGTTTACTTTCCATGGCTGAAATTTCGTTTTTTATATCCGTCGAAATTTTATTTTCTATGTCCGACATTTTGTTTTCCATGGATGAAATTATAGAGGCGGACGCTTCGTCGGTGAATTCAAACGTTTCCGGGTCCAATCCATTGTTAATCATAGCTTTTTTTAGTCGTTCCACTAACACTGACTTGACCCCACTTGTGTCCAGTTCGTAATCCTCCAACTCTCTTCGAAGCTCTGAAACTTTTAATTCACAAAGTTTCTTCGCCATCTTCCTGTATATTTATTTATTTATTTATTTTTTTTAACCCTACACCTGACACCAATGTAACGTTTATTCTAATTTATATTTACAATTAATTTATATTTACAGATTTATATGTAATTCAGTCCTTATTTAATAATTTATGTAATACACTAAACGCACTAATTATAATTTATATGAGAGTCACTTAATAAACACTTTATCGATGCGCGATTACTTTCCTTCGGTATCAACACTGACTAATTGCCTGCAGCGATGCTGGTGGCCTATTTATACTCGCGCGCCGTAATTCTCGAAATTTCTCGCGGGTGCACTGGATATTTTCGACGTTCTGGCGGATCTCGCCGGGTTCGGTGGGTATTCTCGATGTTTCTCGAAAATTGGGCGGAGGAACCATAGTCGTCTCATATGGGGATTTCACTGGGGGCACTAAGTGAGCATATTAATGCAGTAGCTCGCGTAACAATATTCTTCATTCACTATAATTAAGCAGCCTAGTAATTATTTATTGTTAAAATTACCCATACAGATCACCCGTACAATTGCCCAGCTACGACTGTGTAATAAATACAAGTTACGTTTCACGTACAGAGTGATGTCGTACACAGTTGATCCAAATCAGGTATGTACTGCCTGTAATCACTTAGTAAATGAAACCTTATCACATTTACTATTTGACTGTCCAATTTATACGACTAAGAAACCGAAGCATGACTGTTACTTAAGTCTTGATTTCTTCATTAATGCCCTTGATAATTTAAACACATTGAGTGCTAAAATTATCTCCAGTTACATTTGGAATATATTACAATTGAGATCATTTATCATTAACGAATAATTAAGCTTTATATAGGTTGCAATTTGTTTTGTTGAATATCCTTCGTTTTTTTTTCTCTCTCTTTACCTTCATGTGTTGTATACTAGGTAATAATAATTGTTTTCTTTTTTTTTCTGTTACTCAGATTTCTTGATGTAAACTATTTTGTTTTAAGAGCAATAAAAGTATTATTATTATTATTATTATTAATAACTTATAGATAATAGTACAATTTGTTATTTGACGCCTTACATTTAATCTATACATATTAAGAGTGTACAATAGCTATTTGTGTATCAAGAGCAGAAAGTAGTACTTTGGCAGTCGAGACAGAAAGTTGCCGCGCGACGCGTCAGCGGAGCGCGGCAATTTGTCGAGACAACCAAAGGATTTTCTGCTCGAAATACACACAATATTTTTTCTACGATCACACCAAAATAAAATTAATTTTTTATTAAAAACGTGTTACTTTCATTACAATATTGGAAGTTTATTTGACATATTAAGCCTACTATTTGAAGACAAAAGATTAATTGTGTTGCCTACTTATGACAATAGACTTTATGATTTAAAGATTTATGATTTTATGGTTGTATGAATATTATAGTTCATTAAATAAATTACAACTTTTTAAAATTTTATTTGAACGGAATACAGAACGATAATAAACAAACATACCTTTTACTTATTAAGTAAATTAAAATTAAAGGTACAATTTGGGCAATTTTTTATGTTTATGCCTGAGGTAGATGTCTCTGAAAGGTTAGAAAATGTCAAATCTTTCTGGTGGCAAGTATTAATGTTGATTCCAGCTCTGAAGGGTTACAAAACAGATAGGGTATTTTTTCTGGCACTTGAGCTGAAACTTGACCAGATATTTTTTGAAAAGTTTCCATTTTATTGTTTATGGATTCATCAATATACCCTTCTGCCACATTACTGCTTTTCCATCCGCCATGTTTTTTTAGGTGAATTAAATCGGCTCCGCCATTTACTAATAAGGTTGCAGATGTACGCCGGAAACAATGTCCTGTATAAGAATCAGGATTCGGCAAATTTAAATATTTGGCAATATCAGTAGGTACTTTACCAATCGTATTTAATCTTACTACCTGATTTGCGCATTTTCCTACGGAATATCGGAAAAATAGGCGATTTTCTGAACTATTTTGGCATTGCTTTCTTATGCAAATATACTTTTCACAACACGCAACGTAATCAATGTCGTTTTCTTCTGGTGTGTTGTTATTAACAATTGTGAACATTCGACTATGCTTTGTTTTCGAATCTGGAATATGAACAATCAAAAGGGATTCTTTGTCTTGAATATCATCTAATTTCATTTTTCCCAATTCATTTCTCCTACACACACCAGCAATACCCATAATTAAGACAACCTTTAAAAAAATTAAAAAAATTAAATTTAATATTGTTTGGAGACATAGAAATAATTATTTATTACCTTTTTCAATAAATAGTCTTCATCGGGAGCAATGCGAATAAATTCCTCCACCTGCTCCTTAGATGAAGTTGAAGATTTTTTTGCTTTATAACCGACAGATTTTTTTTAATAATGCAATTAATTTTGCATATTGACTAATGTCAATGTCGTTTTTTATTTTCAATGTTTGCCTTAGCATTGAATACTTGGACCACAGGGTTGATGACTTTAATGTTGCTGCTTTTTCCCCAAAATATGTTAATAACACATTTTCTGAATATCTTTTAATTTTTTTGGATCTGCACCAACTTATAAATAGACTATATTCATTTAATTTCATTTGGATTTCTCCGGAAGTAGATTTGAAGTGACTTTTTTGGCCGCCTCGACAATATCTGGCGGTGTATTTGAAAAATCAGTATCACTTAGTATCCATTTTTCTTGTTTTTTAAGTACTTACCGACTTATAGTAAAATATTAATACAATTACACAGCACTATCTCAAAAAATATTTCAGTGACAATGCACTAGGTTCTTTCTTTGACATAGACATACTTGATTCTTATAATCCGTTAGTTATTTGCAAGTATGTTGTGTTGCCTACCTATTGCCATTGTTTGTACTTAGCAGTTTCCAGATTGCAGTTTCGTGTACCTATGTACGTAGGCAACACTTAATACAATAATGTCAGATATTTATTACATTAACGTCAGATATTTTTTAGATTTCCCTATTTCTCATTAAATTATTACGGAAAATACTGTTGGATGCTTTAACATATTAGAAAATCAACTAAAATATTTATTTATTTTACAGTTTATATTAAAATAACTACTAGCTCTCTTTTATCTATAAATAAAATTAGGCGTGCGCCAAAGTTACTTTCTGCTTAAGAGCGCCAATAATGTCAAATTATGACAGCTCGCGGAAAACATCAACTTTGCGGTTAGATTTGAGTGTGCAAAAACCTACTTTGGGTAGTGATCGTAGGAAAAGTATCTTCATAATTAAACTGTCTATATGTGCCATATCTTAAATGCGGTGTACTTCGCAAACTTGATCTGGACACTTTCAATGTGAGAAATGTCAGAGTTATAAAATGGTGACCATATGATAGAAGCATAATCAAGTTTTGATAGTAGGTACCAGAGAGCAGTATAATATCTTCACTGTTTGATGTGAAAAATTTCTACTATTCCTCATAATGAGGCCCAGTGTCTTATTTGCCGGAGTACGGATTTCTTGCATATGTTTTTTGAATGTTAGTTGTTGTTCAAAGACCACACCCAAATCTTTTATTTCGGTTACCCTTTTCAACAGCGTATTATTGATGCTGTATGCGTATTCCGCGAACATAATTCCCCTAGAAAAAGATATAACATAGCATTTATCAATATTAAGTTGTAACAAATTTTTGTTTGTCCAGTTGAAGAGGGCATCAAGATTGCTTTGTAACACGTTACTGTTAGTAGCGTCATTCACTTTATAAAATAATTTCAGATCGTCAGCAAAAAATAAAAAATCCACATCCTTAATTACTTGTTTTAGATTGTTTACAAAAAGACTGAATAGTGAAGGAGCACAATGTGACCCCTGAGGTACACCAGATGAAACTTCGATATCGCCTGAAATATATTTATTAATTCGGACTCACTGATGACGCCCAGTAAGATAATATTTTCTCCAAATCCCAAGACTTTTAGCTTACTTATTAGTAGTTGGTGGTTAACTCTGTCAAATGCTTTTTTTAAATCTGTTTAGATTGCATCAACTTGTTGAGCCTTTTCGAAGGCAATCAATATGCAGTTCTGTTATTACATGAGATTTGTTACAGTTGATCTACCCAACTGAAACCCATGCTGTTCAGAAATAACAATATTTTTACTGGCCCATGTCAAATGCTTTATTATGATATTATCCATTAGTTTTGGTAATACGGATTGAATACAAATACTCCTGTAGTTTTTAATATTTTCTTTGTCACTTGATTTGAATATTGGCGATATGTAACTGGTTTTCCAGAACTCAGGATACTGACAAGAATTTAAAGACAAATTCAATAAATAATGAATAGGGTTTGATAAAGCACACACACATCCCTTCAACAATACATTCGGTACACCGTCTGGACCACTTGAATTTTTGTCCTTCAATTTTTGAATACCTTCATATACTTCAATTAAAGTAATTTCTATATTTTGAAGGTCAATTGTTTCATTGCAATTTAAGTTTAGGGTAGCGAGATCAATATCACATTGATCATTTGAATAAACGGTTGGAAAGAAATTTGCAAACGGATCTACTATTTCTGATCCATCGGAACTATTCCTATCATCCAAGTACATCGTATTTGGATAGCTATTTGATTTGCGGATACTGTTAAAGTACCTCCAAAACGAACCCGAGTTATTGTGTATATCAGTCTCCGCACTCCTGCAATAATTAGGATAACATCGATCACTGAGTACCTTACACGATTCCCGCAATTCACAGAACTTCAGATAGTCGCCCATATTATGAGATACCTTGTACTGTTTATTTGCAATTTTCTCATATATTACAAGACTTTTAAGCTCAAACGAAAACCATACTGGAAAGTTTGAGGTTCTAAATATCTGTAAAGGAACAAAAATGCGTATAACTTCGTAGACAATATCATAAAAAAGTTGAAAAGCTGAATTAATATCCCCAATGCTGTACAATACAGACCAGTCCACTGAAGAGAAAAAGTTGTTGATGCCGATGATGTTTGCTTTTTTAAAATTATAGTAAAAAGTATCAAATTTTAAATTATTAGTAGAATTTACAAAAATGGAAAAATTATATGCGTTATGATGATAATTCACATTAAGCAAAACATCATTTGCTTCAAGTATTCCGATTTTAGTATTATGGGTAAAAAGCAAGTCTAAAAATTCATTATGATTGTTAGGAATATTATTAACTTGACCCATTCCCATGGCATTAAAATAGCTATTTATAGAATTTCCTTGTGAGGTTAAAGGACATGTGATATTTAAAATATTCTCATTATTAGATCACAATGAATCATTATCATTATTATCATTAGAATCACCAAATAAAATAAAGTCAAAATCTGGATGGTTAACAAAAATTTCAAATACATCATCTGCATGCTCAGTGTATAAATTCATGCTGGATTTTGGTGGGATGTACAGGGCAACCAAAATAAACTTATTCTGACCATATTTTAACGACACAAACAGATGCTCAGCTGATTCATGAATAAGTGTAAGTTTACTAGTGGTAAAACACTTTCTTACAGCAATTATTACTCCACCACCATGACTTTTTTTACTATTTTTACTAGAGCGATCACATCTATAGACTATATAATTATCCAGACCCAGATCGCTATAAGGTACACTTTCATCCAGCCAAGTCTCAATCAAGATAATAATGTCATATACAGATACTCTAGCACTGGTTTTCAGTTCGTGAATTTTTGACTTCATTCTACCAGCGCTTTGACAATATACCAATAATTCTTTATTCAGTTTTTTGAGTTGTCATTTGATTTTTTCATAATTCGGGCACGCCAAACTGGCAACGGATGACAATATCAGATTTCTCCATTTTTCTTTCGCTCTTCAAGATCACTGTAAAGTTCTTCAATATGCTTCCTTTGCATTGGAGTTAGATCAGCATTAATATGAGCACTAGAATTGTTAGCTATCAATTTCCTTTTGTTTTTTAAGCAGGCTAGTGCTATATTGCTGTCTGAAAAAGAGATTTTGATTGGTCTAGGCTTAGCGGTAGGTTTACCTAAAGGTATAACGTTAAAGTCACAGGAAGGTATTTGCAGAATGTGGAAAATTTCCATACAAGCTCTTTTGTCTTCTTCAATGCGGCCTTGAAATTCCCTATCCCTTGATTCATTAACGTTATACATTATAATATTCTTAGATCTTACACTTCTGTCTTGAATTTCAAAGTTAATGGTTTCGTTGTCAAAATTGTTAATTGTTAATATTATTAACGGAATTATGGAACTTTGGGGCCATTTTTCACCATGACACCGGACCTGGAGAATGGGGGAAATTTCTTTATTTGAAAGACCCAGTCGAGACCCACAATTGCGCCTAGTATGATCCTTTTGCTCAAATAACTAGAGCTTTAGGTGTTCATCGGCCTTCATTTACTGGAATATATGTGTCCCTTTACTTCTACTTAGTTTCTGAAAAAAATCTCAGAGACTCCTTTAGTCCTATTTCCCGGAGGAATTTTAGGCTTTAACTTAGGTAAATGTCCCTCTTCTATCCAGTAATCTCCAAGGTGTTGTCCCTAGGATTCTGAATTGCTATGCAATTCGCAAGTATGTGGATGGAGGTTTCTTCTTTCATGCCACATAATCTATATTCTTCTTCCTCCACTATTTTGCCCATTCAGGCGACAATGTAAGGATGCCTGTTAAAACTCTTATTGCAGTTTTAGTTTGGCTTATGCATTCATTTGATCTCAACAGGTTGTAATCACCCAGAAGGATCTTTCATTGTATAAGTCCTACTAGATCTTTCGAATGGTCAGATCTTCTCTTTTCTTCGGCTTTGCCTATTTCTTCCAATATTACATTGGAGCTGATACCGCAAAAGGGTTCCGGCCCCCAAAAGGGTGTTCCAGTCCCCCTCTTTGCTAGTTCATCTGCTATTTAATTTCCTTCTATCCCTGTGTGTCCTGGAATCCACAGTAAGGTGACTTTATTGTTCTCGCCTAGTTCATTTAGTTTGCCTAGGCATTCCCACACTATTTTGGACTGATAACACAGGAGCTCAGTGCTTTAATGGCTGCTTGACTATCAGACATTATGATAATCATTTGCCTTTTATATCCTTTATCAATATTGAACTGGGCATACTTTCTTATGGCGTGAATTTCCGATTGAAAGATACTCGGCCTTTTTACGGGATAGGGAGTGAATAGGGGTGCTGGGTGGGATGATTGGTGGGTAATGCCCTACCTTAAAAATACCAAAAACTATTAAGATATATTATTATAATTAAATTGTTTGTTCATAGTTTGAGATAAAAAAAAATTGTAGCAATAGGTATCTGTACTTTTCGGACCACAGTTTACCACAGTTTGTGTTTTGTACAGGCACCGAGAGGCGTTCAAAGCTACATATGAACTTTTTGCATCCGTGGCGACCGTAGGATGTAGCAGTGTGCAGTGTGCGGATCTACGTTTTCAACTTTAACTGCAATCAATAGACCTCAAAGGCTGTCAATGGGTCACGAGAGAATGGCTGGTATAGTATTTCTGGCCTTTGAAAAAGAAAGAACAAAACCACTTGATCTGAACGAAGCTCTTTGCATTTTAATAATATGGCGAATCGTAGAATTCGGCTGTTTCAAATATTTTTTTATTATCGTTAATTATTATAATAAGTTTGCAGAAACAATATGATCTAACTGGTATTTTTGGTCGTATCTATTTACTCGTATCACCCCATCCAACAATTAATTATTACCTCACTCTCACTCAGACGTGGATCTCTACATCCAAATCTGTAAGTTCAACCATCTTGTTCGCTTCTTCATCATCATTGAGGATTTAATAGTTCTTAGATCCATGCTCATGCTCTGTCACACAAATTATTTGTCTACGAATAGCTATTGAATGTACATCACTGACCTGGAGGTCAGTGGTATACATGGCGATTGATTAAGGATCCCGTGCTCCGAGGGCAGATTAATTAAGATAAATTTTTTACTTACGCCCTACCAATGCTGACCTACCTCAAATTCGACTCTAGCTACAGCCCTGAACCAAACCTAATCCAACAAAACAAATGATATCATACCAATGCCAATTGAATACTATAAAAATAATACTTTCTGATTATAAATATGACAACACCGTCTTAAGACAAAGTAGGGTATAAAATTATCTTCAGTTGTTGTCCGAACATCGTACGGCACAAAATTGATTGACATTGGCGCGACCTTTGATTTTTAAGTAAACTTCTAATGCCCGTTGTATAAAATTTGAAGGTCAGCGACAAAAAATAGTACCTATTAATGTAGGTATTGTAAAGAATATAGAGGTATAAACATTTTTGTCAAAATCGAGAAGCACAATGACCAAAATTATGTTGCTAATATTGTAGTGAAAATAAAATAACAAGTAAAAAGCATCACAAAAATATTTATTAACATTACATAATGAAACAAAACATAACAGAAATTTACAAAACGCACCTACTACCTAATTATTTTACATACTCAAAATGCAATGTTTTTAAAACACGTCCAACTACACGTGAGGCGTGAGGACATGGAAGATACGATTCGGGAAGCAGTTCGAAATTGGCACCAGTGTTAATTCCACTATAGAAATACTGGATTTGTGCGTAGCAAATGATGGCAAGCATTTTGAGTATTTAGTTATTTGTTTCTGGAAGCCACCTTTAATGCTCTATGCATGGAGTCTATATTTTTAAAAATCAGTTCAGGCTTGTTACAGTCATTTTTAAGGCAACGAAAGAACACATCCCCTCCACTTCAGAATAGGTGATACAGAAAAATGACTTTAACAAATGTTGTAAGATAAGCACAGTAGTTTCTAAAGTTATGATTTTTTAGCAACCTAAATTGGGAATTATTTTGTAAAAACTCCAATTATATTTTGTAAGTGATAGATTGCGCCACCTAGCGAAAAACTATAGACCCAAAAACATTTTTAATGATTCTTTTCCTCCAAGAATTTTTCCCCAAATTCTAGGACACACGGTTTCCGAGATACGGCCGGTCGCCACCCTCAATGAATCACCCTGTACAAGAGAGACCAGCTTTACCAACCGAGATATGGTTTTTTCAAGATTATAGAAATTCAAAAATAAATAATAGGATTAAAAACTTGAAAAGACGCTCTTATATCAGATTGAATTAAAAAGTAACAAATAATTTTTAGTTTATCATAAAAACCGAGTGCTGTCAAATAAAAGAAGGACCACAATTTGAGCATTCATTCCATATTCATTCATTCGCTTCTGGGTTATGCTCAACAGCCCAGGAAGTTGAACTGAATATTTATACCATTTCCCATGTTATCTACTTCCATTCTAGAAACTTCGTGTCTTCTATAGGCCTTTTCATCAGAAATTTTTTTTGTGCGCATGCGTCAATGTCAGCCGTATTCTCCGTAGGGGTGGAGGGGACACTTTCGGCCATTCAATATATTTTGATTTGAAAGAAGTACTGACATCATATTTTTTTAACTGATTAAATTAAAACGATTATCTGATCACTTTTAGAGTAATGGTGGCGGATATTTCTCTTAAATGGTAAGTATTATTTAATTTATTAGTAAAAATTAAAATGTTAACATATTGGCCGAATCTACCCCAGCATGGGGTAGATTTGGCCGATACTTGGGGCACTTTCGGCATATTTAAATTTAAAGCATATTTCGAAAACCGAGTCGAAAACATAAAAACGATAAATTCAGAAAAAAGTTTAACATCTTTTAACAAATAAAATAAAAAACTTTAAATTATTCCTTAAAACCAAAAAATATACTTAAAATATGTAAAAAAAATTATTTTACATTTAGTTCTTCAAATTTGTAGTAAAATGTGACGGTTGAATCTCGTCTTGACATCGAATATTTTTTAAAAATTCCTATTATATTCTCCTTATTGCATATTTCTACGTCCTCCACTTGGGGAAAGGAGAATTTATTAGTTGTTCCCCTTCTCCTTAACCAAAATATAGTCATTTAACATTACACTACCATCATCTTCTTTAAAAGCTTCCAGACTAAGATTACTCTCTGTTTCACTACAATATTCAATATCTTCTACATCGGATTCACTGCTGGAAGTATCAAAAAAATCTTCTTTTTAACTTGCTTAATTTTTTTTAGTTCAGTTTCATTACTCTACTTTTAAATGGCCCAAGGATCCCAAGATGTAGTGGCTGGAGTTTGTGAGATGTGTGGGGAGGGAATGACAGGAAAACAATACCATTATCTCTGGCATACGAAATCGCTGCTAATGTTACATGAGACTCGTGATCATCCAATAAAACCAGTATTTTATTTTCTTTATTGCATTTGGTATGCTTGACATCATGTTCTAATATTTCAACAAATAAGTCGCCTGTCATCCACCCAGACTTATTTCCAAACGCAACACTTGAAGTTGGACTGTCCTCTAAAAAATCTTGTATATCTCGCACCCCTGGAAATATATACACTGGTGGGGGTGCGTTACCTGTTCCACTGATTATGCCAACGATGGTTACTAATTCCCCTCTTTCAGCAGATGCTATAAGGCCTACTTGTTTCTTCCCCTTTGGAGCAATACCTTTGGGTGGATTGAAAACAGTTGAAATTCCAGTTTCATCTAAATTATAGATTTGTTCAGGAGTAAATTTGTACTAAAACCTTTCCATAATTTTGAAAAAATTCTTCCACTTTGGTCTTATTAAAGCCAACTCCTCTAGCTAGGCTGGTGTTTTCTGGCTTACATAAAGATGGAAGAGATTTGTTCTTTTCCATAAATCCATACAACCAGACAATTCCTGCTTTTTTATTAGAAACCCATTTATCTGGATACATGCAATCAGGTAACACTTTCGCATATTCATAAACAAATCCCCTCAGTTGATCACGACTCAAACCATAATTAATGTTTGCGCACTGTGTGATATACTTGACAAGCATATCGTCCTGGGAAGTAGAAAAAATGATTCTGGTAGCGTATTTCTTTTTTTCTTCCGTGTCACTTTGATATCCATCATCTTCTTTCTCCAAATACACCTCCGCAGTCATTTTTTTTTAAGATTTTTCATGTCGTCCTACTTATTCCAAAAATTCTGGATGCTTCTCGCTGGCCCAAATTTTTTGATAAAATTTGTCGCAGAGCATTAGTTATTAATTTTTCATCGCGTGTTTGACGTTTTTTGAATGAAGTGTCAGGTAGGTAGCTTAGTTTTCATTCGAATATCAACATTTACAAGTACCTATCCACCGTAAAAATGATGTATACTCTGCAAGATAGAATTGAAATTGTAGGATTACATTACGAAAACAATAAATCTGCAAGAGCCACAGCTAGACAGTTTAGTGCTGCTCATCCCGGAAAACTGCCACACATAAGTACGTTATTAAATTGATGCAAAAAATTTTTGAAACAGTATCAGTTACCAATAAAAAACACTAACCACAACGAGTAGTTAACAACGAGGCTATGGAAGTTGCCGTTTTAGGACAACTTACGTTAGAAGACCAACAGTCAATATCACAAATTTCTAGCAGCAGCAGCTTTCACTAGAAATACGTCAGACAACTAAAGATGAAGCTAGCAACTTTCTGATTAGATGTTTTATGAACTAATAGCCAGCTACATAATGGCCATTCGAATTTGAAGTTTGAAGAACTGTCAAAGTCTATAATGATGAAGTAATTTGGACTCCTGTCAGTGTCAAATTATTTGAAAATTAAACTTCAAAATAACGATTTATTTTAAAAAAGGAATACACAAAACGTATTGTTTTCATTTTAAGAATACAAACATTATAGATATTACATTTTAATTATACTAGATTAATATTAATATCGCGTTCCGTATTGTTACTAATGTTGATTCCTGATGACCTCTTTTGATGCAATATTTCCTTGGTCACGCCTTTCAAATTTATTACTGAAGAATTTTCTCCAAAGGCTTCCGTTCCCAATATTGTGCTGGCTATACTAATTTTGGATCTGTCAGTTTGGTCAATATTGCCTTCCGCAGTAGTCGAGGAACGCCATCCTCCATGTCTCTTCATATCCTCCAATTTTGCTCCCTCATTTGCTAGAACACTGGCCGAGGTACGCCGAAAGCAATGACGTCTACGATGATGGATTTTCTAAATTAAGAAATTTGGCCACAATATTTAGCACATTTTCAATTTTATGTACCCCTACTGGCTGCACAGTGCATTTCTCTTTAGTATAGTTCACAAAAAATCTGTAATGGAGTGTCTTTGCAGATCGAAGTGCCACGTATTTTCTGATTATCTCCAACAAATCCAAATTTTTCAGATTTCCTGGTACAATCATAAAAGATCTGTCAGTCTTTGTTTTCGTTTCCACAAGTTTTACTATAAAGTAAGTTTTATGATCTTCAATATTAATTTGTGGTCTGCAATGAAACTAATTCCTGTCTTCTGCATCCACCAGCTTCTCCGAATATAAAACATACCCATAACATAACTTAATAGTAAAGTTATTACCTTATTTAACAAATGTTCTTTGTTACTGGCCTTTACTAAAAATGTATCCACATTTTCTTTGCTCAATGTCAAAGACTTCTTGGCTTTATACCCTTCTCCTTTTCTCTTGAGATACGGAATGAGGCTTGGAAATTTGTTATTATCTATTCGCTCATTGATATTATGATTGATTACTTACTCCATAAAGAAGAACTTTTATAAGAAACCAACTCACTATTGCAATTAGCCAATATACTGTCCTCTGTTGTAGAATTAATTTTTTTCCGCAAGCACCACAGTCGGTAATCCTTGTAAGCGCTTTCGTATAGAGTTTTGGATTTGCTGGGTAAAAGCATTTCTCTCGCACTCGATGCTATTTGTCTTATGTTGTCTGAAAGTTCCAATTCTGCTGGTAGATCCATTTTTAAACTACCAGAACCAATTAATAATTATTTAATCGGCGCTTTCTGAGACATTTACAAATTTCAAACATCTACGTATCTATGACAACGCAGAAGGCACACTATATAATATTTTCTATTGCAAATTTACTGAATAAAATACACACATCAAAAATGTCTAAGGAACACAAATATTTTTCCTCGTATATACATGAATTTTAATCGGATTTTTAAAAGTGACATATCGTTATGATGACTGATTAGTCAGTAATGAATTCATCTTAATTTCAGTGAAATTAATTTTCTCTTTGATGAAATAATTCAACAAAAATTAAAAGGTGCACTAATTTAATTGAAATTCCTAACACATCCATGAATGTAAAACATGAAAATCTAAACACAAAATGTTCTTAATAATCTGTATTTCCTCCAAGAGCATTAATTACAGCTTGACACCGTCTTTGCATACTTAAAATTAAATTATCAATTTCGTTTTGTGGTAATAATGTCCATTCTTGTGTAAGAAGATCTTGGAGACCTTGACGAGTATTAACATTATGCAAATGAGGAGCGATCCGTCTCTGGAGCATGTCCCATACATGCTCGATGGGATTAAGGTCTGGTGACTGTGCTGGCCAAGGTAGAAGGGTAATTTCCTCAGTATCAAACCAATCTCTTACTGTTGCTGCAGTATGTGGCCTTGCATTGCCCTGCATGTAAAGCAAATCAGCGCCTGCAGCAGTGGCAAATGGATGGACAACAGGTTCTAAGATACGGTCAATATATTGAAACTGATTCAAAGTGCCTTCCACAAAAACGGGAACAGTTCGATGATGAAAAATTATTCCATCGCACATCATAACTTGTAGACCACCATACGGACGAACACCCTTTACACGTCTGAGTCTTTCTTGCCGACCAGGTCCTCTCTAGACTCTCACTCTTCTTGAGTCAGGATAGAGACAAAACCTAGATTCATCCGTGAATAACACAGAACTCCATTCTTGTAAGCCCCAATGAACATGTTCTTGTGCCCACATTAACCTTAGTCCACGATTTCCATGACGTGACATGGGAACCCTAAATGGACGTCTGGCGTGTAGGCCAGCATCATGTAGTCTATTCCTCAAAGTTTGGCCACAGACATTAATGTTGTGGGCATTTGCTTAGGCCCCACAAAGTTAGCGTGCAGTGGTATTCACATTTCGGCGAGCCAATCCTACCACATATCGATCCTGTCGAGGCGTAGTTGCACTTTGACGACCTCCACGTCTTTCAGAGACATCACCAAATTGTTCATATCGATGCCATAATCGCGAAATCACGCCCCGAGAGACGTTAAAATGACGTGCAACATCAGCTTGCGAAACACCAACCTCAATCATATTCACAGCAATTACCATTTGAACACGTGATAAATGCCCACGCTCCATGACCACCGTTGCTCTTGACAATCTTGTTTGAGTATAAATTTGAAGATTACTAGAGCCTATCTTTAAAATTGGAAGAAATTTGTCTATACAACTAGAAACAATAAACCTTGTTAGATGAAGCGCTGTCACTTCTGGCTTAATAAAACAATACAATTGACCGAATAATTGTCACCCCCTATCTTGAATTGTAGATAACAAATTTACGAATCGATTGGTATGTATTTACAAAAACTTGTTAAAGTTTTTGTTGAAAAAGGTAAAATATTAGTCGTGTTCCTTAGACATTTTTGATGTGTGTATATTTTCCTAGACATTCTTTGAATCGAACATAAAGCTAAGTATGTTACTCGTACATAATCAGACTTAATTAACTCGTCTTTATTATTAGTCTAGTCAACAAGTGCTTTTTTAGGTCAAAATTTTTAGCTCACCTCGAAAATTATGATCGAGGTGTCATTCGATTCGTCATCGCATCTAGAAACTTTTTGAAAAATTTGGAGTTTTTCTTGCAAAAATTACAAAAGTTATAAACAATTTAGTAAAAAAAGGGGGTTTTGTATTTTGCGAATATCTCAAAAAGTATTCAAAATTTTCGAAATTTGAAAGAACATCCAAAAAGAGGAAGAAATTTCCTGAAAAAAGTCCTACCTCCCGGAACTCTAGGACCAATATTTATAATTTTTCTAGAGGGTTGAAAATACGGCCGAAAACGGGAACTCTCGCTTGCGTAAGCTCCGCCCACTTCGGACCTTTAATAAGAAAATATTATTTAAACTTATTAAATATGAAAATTAAAAAATTGAGGCACCTACAGGATAGATCAATGAACAATAATCCGGCGATCAAAAATTTTTATCGCGATTTTTCAATTAATTATGCATTAATTAATTACAAATTTTTTGTAGCACGAACATCAACATTGAAAGTGCGATAATTGTTAAACTATTAATCTGGGATTTTTTTCCTTTTATGGAGCTATTTTACAAAGGCTGTAGAATAGATGTCCTTTGGAAAAATTAAAAAATTGTTAGTTTTCACTTTGTTATTAACAATTTACTTAAGTTAAAAATTATCAACCTCGATTAAACATTTTTTTTTATAATATTGCTATTGGTCCGTTTTCCTCATGATCATGAGCTACTTAAAAATGATTTTTAATAATTTTTATTTCATATTGTTTGAAAAATTGTTATAAACAAATGCGTTGTTTATAAGATAATCAAAAAAAAATTTTTGATAACATAATCTTTGATGAAAATTATGATTAAAAAAAAACCGTTTCTTAAAAAAATCTTTATTGCTTAAAAACGCATTTGTTAATTAACTATTTTTTTTACCACTTGTTATGAAAATTAAGGAACCATTTTTTTTAAATCATTATTCGTCTTGCTTTTCGATATCTGAAATTTTTTTTTATTTTTATTCAAATTTTAATTGTTTATGTAATAAACAATTTGTTATAAACAATTGAATTTTTTTTTATATTTTTTTTTCTCTAAGAAATACTGCAAAAACAGCCCAGTATCCGTTTTTGAAAAAAAATGGATTTTTCGATTTTTCATTTTATTTGAAGTTCTCTCGTATATTCAAACTTACCTTTAGCGCCTACTTTTCTTCATTTATTATTAATAGTACTTGCAGATACAACAAATTCATCTAAACTTTTTTTTCTAAATTAGTTACTCAACAAATTTATAACAAAACTGAAGCCCAAACTTTATTATTTGAATAATTTTTTTGCGATTACTTATAAAAATTAAAGAAATTTTTTTTTTTAAATATTTTCTTATTAAAGGTCCGAAGTGGGCGGAGATTACGCCAGCGAAAGTTCCCGTTTTCGGCCGTATTTTCAACCCTCTAGAAATATTATAAATATTGGTCCTAGAGTTCCGGGAGGTGGGACTTTTTTTTAGGAAATTTCTTCTTCTTTTTGGATGTTCTTTCAAATTTCGAAAATTTTGAATACTTTTTGAGATATTAGCAAAAAACAAAACCCCCTTTTTTTACTAAATTGTTTATAACTTTTGTAATTTTTGCAAGCAAAACTCCAAATTTTTCAAAAAGTTTCTAGATGCGATGACGAATCGAATGACACCTCGATCATAATTTTCCGAGACGAGCTAAAAATTTTGACCTAAAAAGTATATGTTGACTAGACCATATTGGCCTCGCGCGCAAGCGACTCGTCCAATAAAGTCTTATATTATGTATTTATTACATAAGCAGCTAATACATAACTGTTTTGTTTTTGTTTACAGTTTATACTAGCTTGACGATTCAATATTATAATAAAATAAAAGATTGTGTTTATTTTTTTTTAGTTAAGTTTAGCTAGTTTTAACCCTTACTCTGTGGAATTACAACCAGTCGTTGTGAAACTGGTAATTTTAAGATTTACTAGTTATATTTTTGTTACACTCCATAATTTTTCAAGTTGGAATAATGTCAATATCGTATAAATATTTTTTTATTCGGTTATTTAACGTCGGTCTATTTCTGCGCAACTTAGGCTAATCACCGACGCCGGGAGCACTCTACCCCTTACCGGAAATTTTGCCGAATCCACTAGTGTTCCAACCAGTGGTAGGTATCTTTATCGAGCCCAACATCCATGGACTCGGGATCTCGGTTTTACGTCTCATCAGCCTATGTACATCATACCTCGTGCTCATTGGTATAATGCCTGCGAGCTATGATATGCTACTCGTCCTAGTAGTCTAATGCCCATATTTATAAACAAGAGTCAAGGCAGAGCATGGCCTTGAGCATTAGTTTTTGACACATTTTACATGGAAGAAAAGTCAAACACGAATGCTTAAGGTCGTGCTTAGCCTTGAGTCTTGTTTATAAATACAGGCATAAAGTGCACCCGAAAGTCCACTACAGAGCTGGGTCGATGTCCTCGTATAAATCTTGTTTTGTATAGGACATCACGAACACAATAGTTGCCACACCTCGTAAAAAGTTTGTAACTTTTAAGGCATCCAATATTAAAGTAATATAACATAAGCATAACCTATACTTTATCACGATTTCAAAAAAGAAGACGACATAATTGTGGTCCTATGTTAACCCTTATGTAGCTAACTTCTCTTTCGGGTTATGTACGTCACAGCATAAATGGCGAACTATTCAAATCTTACAAAAGTTGAATTTTCAAATCGACATAATAACCTTGTGAGAATAAAAATATTAAAAACTATTGATTCCCCATAATGATTTTGTCCACCACTAACTATTAACATTGAGAAAGTATCAGTTTTTTTATTAATTTAAATAATTTATTTCGTTACAACTGCTGCCAGAGCGACATGTCAAATCACTTTTTGATGAAATCTGATGCTAAATGACTGTGATTGTGGATGAATCGTTGTGTTATATTCGTGTTTTAGTTGCGTTTCAACCACTTAATTAAATATAAACTTTCTTGCGTGTATGTAACACTATTTAAAACACTTATACAATAAACAACTATTAGTTTTTGATTAAATGTCAGATATAATTTTTGATTAAAGCATTTTTCTAAAAGTCACTACAGTTTTTCTTAATACGGTTGATAAATTTAAAAACAGTTAAGTTCACGGACAGTAACTTTGACAAATACACTAAGATAATACACTAAGATCAAATATCATGGTTGAAGTAGTATTGTTCGGTTCACGAAAATTCCAAAACAAGATTGGTACCCAATTATGATCAGGGACGTACTAGTAAAGCTCCAAGAAATTCCCATGTCCCATTTCAATTTAATAGGTATTGGATCTTGGACTTCGAAGATACACGAAGAAAAAAAAAATAGCGAATGTATGTTGATCGAGGTATTGGTAAATTTGAGGCATTTTGTTACAGGTCAAAAGTTACATGCAAACACTTACTCAATATGCCAAATTTTACCAACAAATTATAGTGAAAATAAATAAATATTAGGACTTACTCTTCATATTTGTGTTTATTTTGTATTTTAATAATACTACTTTTACTTAGTATTCGTAATTGACCTACATTTCCTCTTTAAATCTTACATATACTACATCTTTGGAAGTTCATCTTCCAGACTTTCACATCCACTTCAATTCCCTCAAAAAGTATGTACAAATAGAAAATGATTCCTAAGTAGTGATTGCGAGCAAGATCAGTTTCAGAATATAAGGTATTTAGTTTTAATAATAAAATATATATATCAAAGGTTCAAATGTTTACATTTGGATCATCTAGGTTAAATTGACATCTGTCAGACCAAGAAAATTCAATAAAATGAATTGATTGATAATCGGAGATGACTGATAATCAATCATTCATTAACAAAGTGGTAGTTGTACAAAATCAGTACATCCTTTATCCTTTTCCATCTTTGTAAATTCACATATAGCATATCTTTTGAACTCTTAGAAGCTACTGGTAAAGGAAAAGAACCATCCATTCAGGACAGGTTGTGAACAAGGGAAGAGAGATATCGTCTCATTTTGCTTTTTGGATCTAAGAGCACATAACGTTAGAGTAACGGATTTTTTGTAATTTACAAAAAGTTTAGAAAGGAAAAGTTTCCAAGGTTCCTTAGATCTGGAAACTCAACCAGTGGGTTGGATTTATTCTTTTTAAACAAATTGTAATTTACCTCAACTTGTCTTGTTTTACTTAAAGGCCACCCCCCATCAACGGTAAGTTTGTCGACCACTCACTTTTATGTGATTATATTCTGAATACTGGCTCAATATCATTCACTTACGTTTATTTCTATTTAAGGCCTTCAATCTCATCCTTCAATTTCAATTTCATCTTTCAATTTCCATATCACTTTCAACTTCAACTTTCCATTTCAACTTTCAACTTCATTTCCAGTTTTCACTCTTCTGACTTGAATTCTTATTTTGGGATTCGACTGGTTCTCACATCGTTGATGACCTCTGGATCATCATAGGACAACTATTACCCCGATCTACACGTGCGAGGACTATACTTTTGGTATTCAACCCCTACACGTCCTAACCTTTAGCAAGTGGTTATTCCAGGTAACATAGGTTTAAGTAAATCCCTAGGACTTCTCTCCGACCACTTCGTATTCTATCAAGAATAAATTTATGAGGTTTTTAATTGTACGTTCATACTTTTTCATATATTTACCTTCAGTAAACATTGTATATACGATATAGTAAATTTAAGTAAATCATAAATACTGTGAGTCCTAGGTATGCATACTTTTGGTGATTTTCCATATTATAGTTATATAACGTTTATTTAGAATAAGAATTAACCAATTGTAGTTATACATATAAAAAAGTAGTAAAAATTTGAATTAAAAAAAAAACAACAATAATACATAACACTAAAACCAAAAGTATTTTCATCAGTGTAGCCCATTAAAACCATAGAGGTTGAGCATGGGTGACAAGTGATGAAAAGGAATACCTTTGGATTCGCTACTCAGTCTTATTCCATTGATTTTAATTCAAGAAATATTTATTTAAAATTTTTTTTTTATATCAATTCTTTCTATATCTTTTGATCCTAATGATTTTATATATAATACTGTTTACTTAAAGGAAGAATTAACAAATTGTATACATATAAAAAAAGTAGTAAAAATTCAAACTAAAAAAAAAACAGTAATAATATACAACACTAAAACTAAAAGTATTTTCATCTGTGTAACATCAAGACTATAGAGTTTGAGCATGGATGACAAGTGATGAAAAGGAATACTTTTAAGTACGCTACTTGGTTTACTCCATTGATTTTTAATTTAAGAAATATTACTTTAAAATTCTTTTTTTTAATTTCTCTGGTGTCAATTTTCAATAATCTTTTCTATATCTTTCGATTCTAATGATTTTATATATGTTTTAAATATTGATTTTAAAAGATTGATTGAATTTAGTTTTCTTATATACATTTTATATATATCAGGTAGGAAATTAAATAATCGTGGAGCTAAAAAACCGAAATATCTTGTACCTATAGTTTTTTTAGCAGTATTTGTTTGTATATAATTATTTGTTTTAGTTCTAGTATGATAATGATGATCAGGTGTTTGCAGGTTAGCGCGATTTTGGAATAAATGAATAATTAAACTATCAAGATATAGGTGCCTCAAAGACATTACATATTCATCTAAACTTTTCTCAAATTTGCACGTGATTATAATTTTAGACATAAGTCACCGTTCAAATGTGATATTTGAAGTTTAAGTATATCGGTGGTTCTCACCTTAGATAACCCACGTGTTCCCTACCTTCCCTTCGTATTTTTGTAAGAGTCCCTTTTTGTGAGTATCTTAATATACATACGTGTAATCTGTATGGCCTACCACCTGTTAGGTAAATCAATAGAATCTACTAATCACATATCTACATAACGAGATAGTTTTATTTGTCCCCTTAAGAACCCCTTCCTTAACCCTGATATATTCAAAAGGGTGTTTATTATCTTTTATTTATACCCTTTCACTGTTTAACATCCTTTATAACAGGTGTTATAATTTTCAAAAAAGATGGATACCAGGGGCGTAACAGAGGCCCCCGCAGACCCCAAGAAGCGGGGGCCCTGGCACTAAAGGGGCCTCCAAGCCAAACGAAAAAACAGTAAATGGGCCCCCGATAATTTTATTAGGTTGAACTTGCCGATCCGCGATATCTTTCTGATAATATAATGAACAAAACCTATACATTCAAAAGTAACCAATGAAGGTACAATTTTACCCGAAAAATAAATATATATTCCCAAATTATATCTTAAAAAACATATCAAGGTTTCCATTAGGCATGACTCCCTGCGCTCCCCTATTTTCAAGAGTTTTTTATGTTCATCAAGCTTGTCGGCATTCTCTTTAAACGTCACCAGATGTTCGTTTTATTGGGTTCTTTGATGTGGAATTCATCAGGCGGCTTCTCCAATGTTACAAAAATGATTGTCCGTTCCCAATCAGGATATTTTTTCCGAGAAGGGGGAAAATATTATAGAAACTTTCCATTTCTATTTCCATTCTATTTGAATTTGAAACCAAGTTGAGAGTGTGACTTTGTTTAGTGTCAGGATTACAGGACTTCAAATTGTGTTATAGAAGGTAAGTTTTATAATTAATTGCGTAGCTAATTTTTCCGTTGGAGGAATTTTCACACACTTTGAATAATCCTCATTGCAAAAAGAGAAAAATTATTAAATGCGAAAATTAGAAACGGCACTTCAAATATTTAATTCTTTTCCAGATAAGCTAATATGTCTAAACGGAAAAAATAATTTGAGTGGAGCTGGCAAAAGAAAACTCCATAGAGAAAAAGAAAATGCAGATTGTAAACTACGAAAGGTTACTTCATATTTTAATGAGCCAATTCCAGAGTCACTGTCAAACTATTCAGCCTGAATCACATCAACATCAACCCTCGAATCAACATCAATCCTCGAACTTGAGTATTAGAGATTCTGATCTACAATCAGTAGAAATTTTTGGAAATATCGATATGGGCGTTGTTTCCAACTCTACTGTATATGATTCAGTATCAGAACAGGATAATACAGAAGTATCGAAAGAACTAAAAGTAAGCTCTGCTGCTGAAATTTCTCAGTTGCACCATGATCAAGAATATCCGAGTGATCTGGTTCATTATCCATTGAATATTTCTGATAATGATTTGAAACGTGACTTATGCCAAAGATGGAATGGGACGTTCATTTTTCGCTTCCCACTATACTAAGAAGACAGCTGATGGTAATGACATGCCCAAACATGGTTGTGCTACTCTAAGTTATTGGACAAATCGTTTTGTGAGCCCTGTTGGCTATTTGGTGATAGAATTTGTTCAAATTTTAACACAAATTGGGTGGAAGGAGTGAATGATTAGCAAGTATTGTCAAAAAAATCAAAGTTCATGAGTTATCCATAACACACATCAGAGACAAATAGAAACAGCAATCAACAATTCATATACTTTTTGATAAGGAATTAGGCCAATTTATCAATTTATGGAAGCAAATCTTAAAAAGAATTATTCATGTTACTCTAACTCTCAGTACGTGTAATTTGGCTTTTCGAGGGCACATACATAAATTAGATGAAAATGAGCAGCAAAAAGGCGTCTTCTTGTCTATTATACTTCTATTGGCGAAATATGACCCCATTTTAGCGAAGCTCGTGGATAAAAAAAACAATTTAAAACGAAATTATCCAAGTCCTAACATTCAAAATGAAATAATTAATCTATTAGCTCAGCAGACAAGGTTAAAATTAATATCGACAATTAATAAAAGTAAGTTCTACTCCCTTATACTGGGCACAACTCAAGATATTTCAAAGCAAGATCAACTAAGTATTATTCTCCTATTTGCTCATATCACTTATAACGACCAAAGTTTACCTGCTGAACTCAAAATTCTTGAGAGTTTCATTAGATTCATTCGTCTTAAAGGTTAGAGTGCAAAGAGAGTGGTAGAAGGAGTTCTTAACATTTTGAACAACTATCACATTCCAATAACTAACTGCAGAGGCCGAGGGTATGATGGAGCTGCAGTGATGAGTGGAATATATTCTGGAGTACAAAAAACAAATAATTATAACGGATAAAGAACCTACTACTGCTTCGTATGTCCATTGTGCTTCCCATAATCTTAATTTCGAAATCAATGACTCAGTGTCTGGAGTAACAGAGGTACAGAAATTTTATGAAATATTAAATAAGGTATACGTATTTTTTAGTGTGAGTATTAAAAGGTGGGAGGTTTTTGAGAATGTGGTATCCTTATATTCTGGAAAACTTCCCCCTTTGAAGAAATTGTGTGAAACAAGATGGTCATCACGGTATGACGCACTTCATGCCATAAACCGAGCATTTCCACAAATAATGAAAGCTCTCACTAGAATTGTACTGCCATCCAAAAAGAATGATGAGAAATCTGAAGCAAACATCTTGCTGGATCTGATGAATAGTTTTGAATTCATTATGAATGTGACAATTCAATCGAAAATATTGAATAACACAAACATTGTTTCGAAGATTCTTCAGGAAAAACAATCAGATTTAGCAGCTGCAGTGGATTTATTATATAAAACCGTGACAAATCTGGAAGAAATGAGACAGTCATTTTAAATTATAGAAAATGAATCAACAGTTTTAGCCAGTGAATGACAAATTCAACCCTCATTCAGAAACAAAAGAAGAAGAACAGTGAACATTTTTTTCAACGAAATTAGTTTTGATGAAAAGCATAGCTGCCCAGAGAAAATTTTAGAAATTAATGTTTCCAATACTAATCTGGATATTTCAATTCGGCAACTGAACTGTAATGTTTTTCTTATTTATTTGGCAATATCCCCAAACTTCCTTATGAACCTTCGATAGTATGTGCAAAGTCCAAGAAAGCTCCTAACTTGATATTTGTCGGTAGGTTGCGGCCATTGCTTGATGGAAACAATTTTTTTCTGGATCCACCGCCACTCCTTCATTGCTCACAATATGACCCACATAGTTGACTCAGTTTTGGAATAACTGACATTTCTTCGGGTTTAACATGAGCTGGGCATCTTGAAGTCGTTTGAATACGTCTTCCAAATTCTTCAGGTGTTCCTCAAATGTCTTCCCCAATACTACGATGTCGTCCAAATAGACCATGCATGTTTTCCAAGATAACCCTCTCAAGACATTTTCCATGAGTCTTTCAAATGTCGCGGGCGCATTAGATAGCCCGAATGACATGTCGTTGAACTGCCATAATCTGGATCCAGTGGTGAAAGCAGTTTTCTCTTTGTCTTCTGGGTCCATTTCTACTTGCCAATAACCGGACTTCAGGTCCAAGGTGGAAAACAGTTTGCTGCCGGCCAAAGTGTCTAGCGTATCGTCAATTCGAGGCAGAGGATAGCTGTCTTTGTTCGTCACGTTGTTTAGCTGACGATAGACTACGCAGAATCTGGTAGTTCCATCCTCTTTCTTGACTAGGACTACTGGAGATACACAAGGGCTAGTGGATGGTTATATTACTTTCTCTTCCTCCATCTCTTGAATAATTCTTTCAGCTTCCCCTCTCTTCGCTCGTGGTAGTCTTCGAGCTGATTGTCTAATTGGCTTGGCATCACCAGTATCGATTTTGTGTTTGACGGCTGATGTTCTACCAGTCTTCCCTCCTATTGGTACGAAAAGGTCTCGATACTGCAAGAGAAATTCTCTCATTTTCCTTTTCTCAACTCGATTCAAGGATTGGCCAGCTATTGACAACATCTGTTCGAATCTGTCATCAGAATTGTCAGTTGTCGATGTTTGACGAACTATGGATGTCACTGGTACGCAGGATCCAATTCTGGTTGACTTCTTGATGGTAATTGGTTTATGACACGTACTGGGATTTGCTTCGCTGACGTAACCAATCCTTTTCCAGTCAGTACTCCTCTACAACCTCTTCGTCGTGGTTCCATGGCTCCATCTTAACCGGTGTACCTTCCTCCATGAATTCCTGTAGCCGCGCTACTAACATGGTTTCGCTTCGAGCAGGTAGAACAGTATCTTCCTGTACAGCTGCCAACACCGTGCTGCCTTCATATTGATGGAGGAATACCTCTCCGGAACCCACTGTAATGGTTATGTTTCTAAAGTCTAACTGGAAACCATATAGATTCATTAGGTCCATTCCCAGAATCACGATGTCTTCGATGTTAGCTACGATTACCATGCTTGAACTTTTCTCCACCAATTCCTAATTGGATTTGAGTCTCTCCGTGAACATTGGCACTCTCAACTGTTGCGGTCCGGAGTCGCAGCCTCGTTGGCGGAAGCTTCTTCTCAGAGTTTATTATCTCCGGCCGTATAATGGTTCTAGTTGCTCCAGAGTCTACTATCAGAGTATATTTCTTACTATTCACTTCGACATCCACATATACACTGTCGTTGTGGCATCTGAGAGAAGCTATTAGTATGAGAGGGTCTTTGGAACTATCCTGGGTCGGTGCTGCCCCCTCATGGCCGACCCGTTCTAGTTTTCCTGGTTCTGGGGTTCTTGGTTTGCCGGAATCCTAAGGCGCTTACACGAACTGCGTACATGCCCTAGCTCGCCATAGTTCCAGCATCTAATATTCTTCGGCTTTTTGTCTACCATGTTATCAAGTTGACGATCTAGTCAGCTCTATCTTCGTCACCTTCTTGAATGGTCCTGACTTTGTTGTACCCCGAAGCCTTCGTGGCTGCTTCATATTCAATAGCAGCAGTTAATGCATCGACCAATGTCTTGGGATGCGCCAAACCAAGCGTCCTCTGCATATCACGGTCACGCAAGCCATTAATAGATGCTTGGATGCCCAGAGATTCCATCATGTTTTCCGGTGCTGATGGATGAGCAAATCGAACTAGTCGGGTGATATCCACTTCATACTCTTGAAGAGTTTCGTCACGTTTCTGTCTTCGGTTCTTCATCTGAGATGGTACAAGATGTACAAGATTGTACAAGTGTTCTAGATGTTCGTGACCATATCGCATGTCCAGCCTCTTCTTCAGCTGCTCGAAGTCATCCGTTTCTTCAAGAGGTATCGTCTGAAGCACATCTCCCCGGAGCGCGATGGTTAAGTTCACTGCCTTCTCCTTATCGGACCAATTATTCGCTCTAGCGGCTGCTTCAAACTGTTCAACATAATTGGTCCACGACATCTTTCCGTCGAACGTTGGGGCCTTGACTCGGGCAAAACTGCCAATATCTTCTGTGTTGGGGTGTGCTTCTAGCTTGCATGGTTTTATTTGTTCGATCTTATTTTGTTCTGCTGGCGTGTCTTGTGATCTTGAATCTGCCATTTTCCTCTCTAACTGCTGGATTTTCTCATCCATTGTCGTTATCTTATTCTCCATTTTCTCAATATCTGATTTTAGAAGCGAAATTTTATTTTCGACTTCAGCGGCAATGTCGTTTTTTAGTGATAAGATATTGGCAGAAATATCGTTCTTCATGGTAGAAATCCTCTCGTCCATATTAGCAGAAATATCGTTCTTCATAGTAGATATCTTCTCGTCCATAGCAGAAATGTTAGCAGAAATATCGTTCTTCATAGTGAAAATATTCTCGTCCATAGCGGAAATTAAGGAGGAAACCTCGTTGAATAAAAATGTTTCCGGGTCCAAGCCGTCACCTTCTTCGTCGCCGTCTTTCGACTAACTCACTCTTCTTTCCGGACGTTTCCAGCTCGCGATTTTCCAATTCTGCTTTCAGTTCCGTCATTTTCAGCTCACTTAGACTCTTAGCCATTTTCACCTAATTATTTATTTTTATTACCCCACACCTGACACCAATGTAATGTTTTTCTTATTTATTTAAATAGTTTTTAACTTGTGGGATAAAATTATACACACTATGGCTAATTACTCTCTATGTATTTAAAGGAACACACACTGTATTAAACTTAATTCATATAAACACTTTACCTAATGTCTAATAATGTATTTACACTCGGTATATTAGTTCTAATCTATTTTAACCGCTTGAATATTACACTATTTATCTTCACTATTTTATTCACTGTCCGATTACTTCTGTGAACTAACTCTTTACTGTCCGTTCCACTTATTCTGAACTAACTGTTTCAATAATTATTGAAAGAGTGTTGGCAACTCAAATTTTGAAAGTTTGCATGTAGAACCCAAATCCTTTGAATTAAATCTATTAGAAGCCCTCGAGATTAACAAAAACAAATATTCAGGTAATCTGCTTAACGACCAAATAGATATCAATCATTCTCCCTTATTAAACCTTTTTACCTAGAAGATGTGATGGTTGTGGATAAATTTTCCAGGTACTCTATTTCAATACCTTTGTAACATTCTTAGAATTCCGTATTAAGGCACTATATGAATTAAAAGTTTTTCATTGTATCTTCACTAGTTTGAAAAAGCTACTGTGTAGCGAAACGCGTCACTAATTTTAATTTGAACGTTAGTTCAAAATAAAAATGAAGATTTAAACAAATTAAATTGTTTTATTTCATCATTAGTATGGATCTTCATCAAGTAAAAGCCGCATCTATTCAATTTCTTACTATGTTCGTCAACTTTGCTTGTTTCGGCAATTAAACTTTCCACCCAGGCTTGTGTCTCCTTCTTTTCTGCTCTTGCTGGTCGTTTCGACAACAAAGGTTTTGTGTGACAGCTGACCTGGGGTAGCAATAACAAGGAATCGCTAAAAACAAACAAAAATGCATAAGTCAATCCTAAATGGGGTTCATCTGCATTACCTGTCTTTTTCAATTTTTTAGCTTGAATGCCCATTAATCTGGCTTTTATCTCATCTTCAAAGTCGTCTAATTTAAAATGTTTGCTGCACACTGCTGTCTTTTCTGTAACATTTCCTTATCCATTCTTTTCTAACTTCGGGGTCCTTTGGAAACGAGAAAAACATTATCTCTTTTCCAGTTTCTTTCGCCTTCTTCGAATTGCTTTTGCAAATAGCAACACTACATATTTTTCCTCCAGGCATCCGGTAAAATAGAAAATACAAGTAGATAGACAAATATAAGTTTCACATTGACCCACAATTAATAAGAGACCACATATGTTACATGACTTTTAATTTAAAGTTATAGCTGTTAACTTACGTTGATGAAAATCTAATAACTTAAAACACAATACACACTAGTAATTGTCTTTCTTTCATAAATAAAATTACACGAAACTTCGATGAAAAACTACAATAAGCAAAAAAAAACGAAAACAACACTGAACAATGGTAAGCTGATATATATGGCAGGCACGATGACGCGCAATATGACGACGTCGGATGACCTTCAATAGTTTATAGACAACCTATGTACTTTAGGGACCTTGGGTATAGGGCAAGTCCACGTGACGTCACGCCCGGATGAATCTGAAGTTGAAACAAGCGTTCTATGCTATTTCTCTATGTTCTAAGCACAACACGTGGTTCTTATAGTTATTTTGATAGTGTTGGAGTTAATTTAATTTTGAGCTGGTGCTTTCTTCGACACTGTTTTAATTGCTTAGATATTTTAAAAGCTATATATGACTGTTTATAATAAAAAGGATCATTATATCACTACAAAACAACAAAAATGCAAATCTAACCAAATAATTGTTTATTGTTTTTCCTGCGGGCGACTGTCAGTAGTTGGTGGACATGCCCTATTGGACTTTGGACTTCGAAATATAGAACCAGCTAGGAGCATAATAATTGAGATCTATAACAATTCCAACATAAGATCAGGGACGTACTAGGTCTACCCATCACTCAAAATTGTGAAATAACTTCAAAAAAAGAAAAATCATTATTGTAAACTGTTCTAATTTTGAAGTCGATGCCAAGAAAAATTCTGCCTTCACGTCGCGTCGCATAATTTGTCGGCACTCTGCAATTTTAAAATGTAAACTCGTTGTTTTAAGCGTGCTATTATGCTCGTAGTATCAAGGTAGGTATATAATTTCATTGGTTTTCTTGGTAACGACTTCAAAATTATAAGACAATTAATAATTACATAATAAACATTACATTAAACGAAACAACAAATGATTCTTAGATTATTGTATTTTTAATATTTCAAACTATCTTTTTTATAAGTACAATGGATTGCATCTTCATGAAAAAATCTAATAGTCTTCGTTTCCTCATAATAAAGCAGTTGTTGATTTATTATATGAAAGAGGTGAGATACAGGGTTCAGGCGAAAGATCTGATAATTTTTTTCAAAACATTTGATATAAACAGATGTTGTTTTAAAAAAAATTACATAAAAAAATCTCTCTTATATATTATTTTAAAGAACAATTTGCTGTTTTCTGTGGCCCACTCTGTATACAGCATATCTTACTTAAAATGAATTGTTTATTGTACTTAAAGAATGCAAAAATGTATCGAAGTGCGGTCCACTATTGACGGATTTCATATTTATCCTGGGAGAATTTTTTAAAATTGAAAATGGCAGTATTATTACACAATAAATCCTAATTATTGGGTCAACCCACTCAATTTAGAATCCATATTGTTACGCGAGCTACTGCATTAATATGCTCACTTAGTGCCCCCAGTGAAATCCCCATATGAGACGACTATGGTTCCTCCGCCCAATTTTCGAGAAACATCGAGAATACCCACCGCACCCGGTGCATCCGCCAGAACGTCGAAAATATCCAGTGCACCCGCGAGAAATTTCGAGAATTACGGCGTGCGAGTATAAATAGGCCACCAGCTTCGCTGCAGGCAATTAGTCAATCAGTCAGTGTTGATACCGAAGAAAAGTGATCGCGCCTCGAAAAAGTGTTTATTAAGTGACTCTCATATAAATTATAATTAGTGTGTTAAGTGTATTAGATAAATTATTAAATAAGGACTGAATTACATATAAATCTGTAAATATAAATTAATTGTAAATATAAATTAGAATAAACGTTACATTGGTGTCAGAAGTGGGATTAAAAAAATAAATAAATAAATAAATATACAGGAAGATGGCGAAGAAACTTTGTGAATTAAAAGTTTCAGAGCTTCGTAGAGAGTTGGAGGATTACGAACTGGACACAAGTGGGGTCAAGTCAGTGTTAGTGGAACGACTAAAAATAGCTATGATTAACAATGGATTGGACCCGGAAACGTTTGAATTCACCGACGAAGCGTCCGCCTCTATAACCTCTTCCATAAAAAACGAAATTTCATCCATGGAAAATAAAATTTCGATGGATATAAAAAACGAAATTTCATCCATGGAAAACAAAATGTCGGACATGGAAAATAAAATTTCGACGGATATAAAAAACGAAATTTCATCCATGGAAAACAAAATGTCGGACATGGAAAACAAAATGTCGGGCATGGAAAATAAAATTTCGACGGATATAAAAAACCAAATTTCATCCATGGAAAGTAAACTTTCGGCGGACATGGAAAACAAAATGTCGGACATGGAAAATAAAATTTCGACGGATATAAAAAACGAAATTTCATCCATGGAAAGTAAACTTTCGGCGGACATGGAAAACAAAATTTCGGACATGATAAACAAAATTTCGACGGACATGAAGAATGAAATGACATCCATGAAGACTGATATTTCTGCCGTGGAAGAAAAGATTAAAAGAATGGAGCGAGAAATGAAACAAAAAATCAAAGAAATCGAAAGGAAGACTAGTAATAAACCGGATATTACAACTAGGCAAGCCCCGAATAACGACGAACTGGCAGAGAAAGTAGAGTTGAAACCGAAAATGGAAAACGACATCAACAGCAGAGTGAAACTGCCAACATTCGATGGTAAAACGTCATGGCCGAACTATCTCAAGCAATTCGAGGCGGCATCAAAGGCAAACAACTGGAGTGAGAAGGAAAAAGCGTTAAACTTAACTCTTGCCCTTAGAGGAGACGCTATGGATATCCTCCAGACCATTCCAGTGGAAGAGGCCGAAGATTTTGAACAACTCAAAAAGCGATTGAATATGAGATACGGCCTGGAACACCTGGAGCATCTGTACCAATCGCAGCTGAAAAACCGCAAACAAAAACGCGACGAAACTCTGCAAGAATTCGGAGCAGACATTGCGAGGTTGGTGCGGTTTGCCTATCCATCGGCACCGGAGAATGTCATGGAATGTTTAGGGGTACAGACATTCATCGACGGAGTTCGTGACCATGAAATGCAGAGAACTCTACGCTTGGCTCGGCATAAGACACTGGTCGACGTACTCTCTGCAGCCTTGGAGTACGAAGCAGCTACACAGGCTTCCGGAGTATACGGCAAGGTGAGGGCTGTAGCAGTCGAAGAAGTTGAGAACAAGCTCGACCAGATTGTCAACATGATGAAAAGCATCTCAAATGGAAAACTGAAAGCTGTGAGATGCTGGAATTGTGGAGAAATGGGACATGTACGCAGTTCGTGCAAGCGACCGAGAACTGCTACAAACAAAGATGCCCAGCAGGAAAACTAGGAAGGGTCGACCTTCAGAGGGCAGCTTCGACCCGAAGACCTTCCAAAGACCCTCTCATCCTAATAGCCTCTCTGAAATGTCGCGACGAGTGTATACGTGGATGGTGAAGTTAATGGAAGGAAGTATACACTATTGGTGGACACTGGAGCAACGAGGACTATTATTCGCCCCGAGACTGTCAACACCCGGAAAAGACTTTTACCGACGAGACTGCGACTCAGGACTGCCAAAGGTGAAAGCGCCAATGTCCATGGAGAACTACCGGTGCAATTGGGAATTGGCGCAGAGAAGTTCACCCACACTGTCGTTGTCGCTGATATCGAAGAGGACATAATACTCGGAATGGACGTTATGAACCTACATGGCTTCCAGCTAGATTTCAAGAACCGAGTGATTAGAGTAGGTTCTGAGGAGGTATTCCTTCACCCACACGAGGATAAGACTGTTCAGGTAGCCGTACAGGAGGATACAGTTGTACCCGCAAGGAGTGAATTTTTCACTGTGGCAAGGCTACAAGGAACCGTCGAAGAAGGAACACCGGTCATGATGGAACCATGGAATCACGATGAAGAGGTTGGTCGAGGAATCCTGGTTGGAAAAAGGTTAGTCATGGCTGCCGAAGAAATACCTGTACGCATTATAAATGTAAATGACCATCCAATAACTATGAAGAAGGATACCAAAATTGGAACTTGCGTACCAGTGGCGTCGATAATTCATCAAACAACAACCTCCAATGATACCAACAATAAATTTGAACAAATGATAGCAGTGGCTGGACAATTTCTTAGCCTGCAAGAGAAGAGAAAGATCAGAGAACTCTTGTTACAATACCGATCTCTTTTTGTACCAAAAGGAGGAAAGACAGGAAGAACATCTGCTGTCAAACACAAAATTGACACCGGCGACGCTAAACCGATAAGACAATCGGCTCGACGGCTACCACAGGCCAAAAGAGAGGAGGCGGAGAGAATTGTTCGCGAGATGGAAAAGGACAAGGTAATAGAACCTTCTACCAGCCCTTGGGTCTCTCCGGTAGTCCTGGTAAAGAAGAAGGATGGAACCACGAGGTTTTGGTGGACTACCGGCAGTTGAACAATGTTACAAAGAAAGATAGCTATCCTCTGCCGAGAATCGACGACACTCTGGATACGCTGGCCGGTAGCAAATTGTTTTCTACCTTGGACCTGAAGTCTGGATATTGGCAGGTAGAAATGGATCCAGCCGATAGAGAAAAGACAGCGTTTACCACCGGATCTGGTCTATGGCATTTCACCGTTATGCCATTTGGGCTGTGCAATGCCCCCGCAACGTTCGAAAGACTGATGGAAAACGTATTGCGAGGGTTGTCCTGGAAGACATGCTTAGTGTACCTTGATGACATCATAGTCTTGGGAAGGACATTCGAAGAACATCGAGAGAATTTGGAAGGTGTCTTCAAAAGGTTGCAAGCTGCCCAACTGATGCTCAACCCCAAGAAATGTCAACTATTTCAAAACAAAGTCAATTACCTAGGCCATGTAGTCAGCAAGGATGGTGTAGCTGTAGACGAAGAAAAAGCTGCTGCCGTACGAAAGTGGCCAAGACCCACCGACAAGCACCAAGTTAGAAGCTTCCTTGGACTCTGTACATACTACAGGCGATTTATAAAGAAGTTTGCAGATATCGCTAAGCCCTTGACACGACTTACAGAGGCAGCAAGGGAGTTTCGCTGGGACGAAGATTGCCAAACTTCGTTCGAAACCTTGAAGAAGCACTTGACTACTGCACCTATACTCGGCTATCCACTACCAGAGGGAGAATTCATACTAGATACTGATGCTAGCAATGTTGGAATTGGAGGAGTGCTATCACAGGTTCAAGGAGGACAAGAGAAAGTTCTGGGATATTTTAGTAAAGTCCTTTCCAAACCAGAACAAAACTACTGCGTCACAAGAAGAGAGCTCCTAGCAGTAGTGAAGTCCGTGGAGCACTTCTATCAGTATCTGTATGGGAAGAAATTTGTGATCAGAACCGATCATGCAGCACTTAAGTGGCTTATGCAATTCAAGAACCCTGAAGGTCAAATCGCTAGATGGATCGAGCGGCTCCAAGAATATAATTTCACTATTGAGCATAGAGCCGGAATAAGCCACAGAAATGCAGACTCCCTCTCTAGAAGACCATGCCCTGCAGAGTGCTCTCACTGCAGCAAAACAGAAGCTAAGGAAGCTACGATTCGAAGAACCACGGTGACCACCGACGAATGGACACCAGAAAAGTTGGAAGAGGAACAAGAGAACGATCCCGACTTGAAGAAAATCCGACATTGGAAAAAGGAGAACTGTCGACCTACTTGGCAGGAGATTTCAAGGTACTCGCCAACGATGAAATCGTATTGGGCCCAGTGGGACTCGCTGGTTTTGGAAAACGGTTTGCTACAGCGAGTAATCGAGAACGATGAGGGTCCCGAAAGTAGAAGACAGTTGGTGATTCCAAGAACAAGGATAGCAACAGTACTGCGGAAATTACACGACAGTCCGTCAGGAGGACATCTAGGTGTGAAGAAGACCCTCCAGAAAGTGCGAGAACGGTTTTATTGGATGCACAGTTCCGAAGATGTGAAGGACTGGTGTAAGAAGTGCACTACCTGTGCTACGACCAATGGACCGCACGGGAGAAGAAAGGCTCCTATGAAGCAGTACAATGTCGGAAGCCCTTTTGAACGCATTGCCCTGGACATTGCCGGACCGTTTCCACCGACAGCAAATGGCAGCAGGTACATTTTGGTGGTGATGGACTACTTCACAAAATGGGTAGAAGCCATTCCAAACCAAGAAGCCGCAACGGTTGCCGACGTGCTTGTGAATGAGTTCATTTGCCGATATGGAGTGCCCCCGGAAATACACAGCGACCAGGGCAGAAACTTCAAAAGCCAGCTGTTCCAGGAAGTTTGTGAAAAGCTCGGCATGAAGAAAACGAGAACTACGGCTTTGCACCCACAGTCAGACGGGATGGTAGAGCGAATGAACAGAACTCTTGGCCAATACCTGTCTAAAGTAGTATCTAGCCATCAGCGAGATTGGGACCAATATCTCTCGCTATTCGCGATGGCCTACAGATCTGCCATCAATGAGTCCACCGGCCAAACACCAGCAAGAGTTCTGTTCGGACGCGAAATGAGATTACCCTGCGACCTTGAATTTGGATGCCGACCCGGAGAAGACATAGCTGGTGAAGATTACGTGACCCAGCTGAGAAAAAGAATGGACGGCGTACACGAGCTGGTTCGATCGAATCTCCAGATCGCTAGCGATAGGATGAAGAAAAGGTACGATACGCAAGCTACGGAAGGAGGTTTCCACGAAGGAGACAAAGTCTGGCTGCATAACCCAAGAAGACAAAAGGGTTTTTCTCCAAAGTTGCAGAAAGCTTGGGACGGTCCGTACCTCGTAAAGAAAAGAATCAACGATGTCATCTATCGTATCAGCAAGATCCCAAATGGAAAGCCAAAGGTGGTACACCGTAACCGATTAGCGCCATTCGAGGGTGACCACGATGAGGAAGTAAACCAGCTTCAGGAAGTAGCCGATCCTGCTTTTGTAGAGTTCATGGGTGCTTGTGGTGGTACCGGAAAAGCAAGATTCTGCGTCACCACTGCGAGACGACAAGACCTGCTTACCGTTCCGGAGGAATACTCACTAGCAATAAACATCCCTGTCAGCGTAACCGATGCGCGCGGACTGGCATCTCTGTTTATAAAGAAGAGTGGCGCACGACCTTTGGTAAACCAGTTACCAGTACCAGGTAAAGCTTTGAAGCTGCAAAATGGCTCCCGCTACAATTTCCACCTAGTGACGAGAAACACCTTCGACGAAAGACCAACGTACGAGGATGTCTGGGAAGCATTACGAAGCCTGAGGGAGCATGTGCTTGAATTGAACGTGTATAGGCTAGCCATGCCCAAGATTGAATGTAGGCATTTAGATTGACGAATAATCCGTAACATGGTAGAAGTAATCTTCCGAGATACCGAAGTGCAGGTACTGGTTTGCGGCCATGCTCGGGAGACACAGCCAACAGAGAAGACGGTCGCATGTTACTTCCATACAACTGGAAAATGCAACAAAGGGACCAGTTGCCGATACAGTCATCTCGTTCCAGTTTCCTAGCTAGTTCCAGGAGGAACTGTCTCTTAAGGAGGGGGCAATGTTACGCGAGCTACTGCATTAATATGCTCACTTGGTGCCCCCAGTGAAATCCCCATATGAGACGACTATGGTTCCTCCGCCCAATTTTCGAGAAACATCGAGAATACCCACCGCACCCGGTGCATCCGCCAGAACGTCGAAAATATCCAGTGCACCCGCGAGAAATTTCGAGAATTACGGCGTGCGAGTATAAATAGGCCACCAGCTTCGCTGCAGGCAATTAGTCAATCAGTCAGTGTTGATACCGAAGGAAAGTAATCGCGCCTCGAAAAAGTGTTTATTAAGTGACTCTCATATAAATTATAATTAGTGTGTTAAGTGTATTAGATAAATTATTAAATAAGGACTGAATTACATATAAATCTGTAAATATAAATTAATTGTAAATATAAATTAGAATAAACGTTACAATATGTATCTAATTTCAGTATCAACACCCACCTCTACAGACTATACAAGTTTTCGAGAAAAACTACATTGTAGATCATAATATTACCGCCCTGATTAATATGCAAAATTGTCAGCGTAATACAGCAAATACTTCCCAGAAAGCTTCAATTGAACTACTGACAATAATGTAACATATTGAAATTCACCCACACAGATACGGATATCCTCAACTTTGCTTTGACGACATACAATATATTGACAGGCTTACAATGTTTCATTGAAAGCAGCCATGAGCAGGGGCAACTCGTGATGGAATGAAGCGTCTGTTTTGTGAATGTTGATACCATTTTTTGGAATTAGGGTAAATCCCAATGACGTATTAAAGATAGACCAGCCTTCACATATTATTGCCTATAAAATGTTTTGGTCGCAACATAAACCAAGGCGAGTACCGTCATCATTTCGGAAGGGTTCATTTAAACTGTAGCGTTTGATCATTTATTAAGATGTGCACTTCATTCAAGATACAATTTATTTATAACTGACTTTGACAGTTTCGTGACATAAGGCAACACTATTCCAACATCTTCCCTCCATTAGAGATCGAGCCTTTCGGGTAGACAAATTGTTCTCTGGATACGTTCGCAAAACAGTCAAACCCATAGAAGTGAAGGTCCTGTGTCAACGTATGAAATAAAAATTTCAGCGATCGCAGTGGATGGTTTCGGGACTAATCCATGGCGATTTTCTGAATTAATAACTATATAATATTGCCATTGAACGATTTGACACTTTAATAATATAGTATTGTGTTGAATCGCCCAGCTGCAAATGTAGGTATACTATAAGGAATGATAAATAGGAAAATAAAATAAAAAACCTTTCGCAAGAGAAATTAATTAAAATTTATCAATTTTAAATCTTTTATAAAGTAAAATATTATCTAAAAATACTTAATACAAAAACATACATACTAAAAACCAATGGAAAAAGAATAAATATTCAAATAAATCAGATAATTTTTTTCTGTTTGAATATCTAAGTAAAAAAAACACAGGATTTTATCTTAGAATTTTTCAACTTACCTTTGATAAAAAATCCTGTGATAGGTAATGCACTAATGCAGGAAGGCCAAATAGAATAAAGTAACAGGTAATATAAAAACAAAAACAATTTTAAATGGAAATGACATGTAACATGACAACAGCTAAGATGAACAATTTTAACATCTTATCGGGCTAAA
Organism: Lochmaea crataegi; assembly: GCA_947563755.1. Classification (NCBI taxonomy): domain Eukaryota; kingdom Metazoa; phylum Arthropoda; class Insecta; order Coleoptera; family Chrysomelidae; genus Lochmaea; species Lochmaea crataegi. The sequence goes on along the minus strand of OX387433.1, from coordinate 35,606,791 downwards.
GGCCTTAGCTGCCAGGCCTATTTGGACAACTCTATTGCACCCAGTGCTTCAGGGGATGGGTTTGAAACACAATTTTTTTGTTCAAGATCATTTTATAAACTTCCACTTCTATAGGTTTGTCTGTTTTATGGCTACGTCTTAAAATACATTCACCAGAATGGACGTTGGTCTTGGTCTCACTTGAATTGTTAGGTGATTCGTCTTCTTTCATCCTATTATTTATATCTTCTTTGAGTTCATTATTTAAATTGGGAGATTCTGTTGGTAATGGGTGTAGAAGTTTTCTTTTTCTTCTATAACTGCCTTGCAGTCTTCTAGTGACATAAGAACGAGGCGAGGAGTGTTTCTTTTCTGAAGCCACTGTAGTGGAAAATTAAGTGCAATTATCAGATCTGACTATTTCTGGAACTCCATGTCTAACGAATATGGATTTAAAATGAGTAATAACTAATTTGGAGGTTAAGTTTTCTAGCTTCGCAATTTCTATATATCTAGAATGGTAATCAGCTACTATAAGATACCATTGTCCATTCAGCTTCAATAAGTCGGTGCTCACCACTTGTCATTGTCTTTTGGGGCATTCTGTTGGGATCAGATCACCTTGATGCTGAATGCAAGCTACACAATTTGTTACAATTTGCTCTAGCTGAGTGGATAAGCCGAGCCACCAAACTGCTTGATTTGCTAGGGCATTTGGTCCTTCATGTAAGTGATCTATCTACTCTCAAAAGACTAGGAATAATAATTCTACTTTCATACATCAGAATACCTTCTTGCAATGTGATTGAATGCCTATGAGACCAACACTCTTGTGATATGTTGTGCCGCGATGGCCAACCAGTTTTACAGTATTTTGTCAGCTCACAACAAACTGGATCTTGGTGCTGACCTTCAATTATCTCTTTCAATCTTCTATCAGTTGATGGAAGATTTGTGATGATAGGTTGCACATATGCTGTTACCTCTTCTGAAAATTTTTCATCTTCACAATATTCTATTGGGGCTCAGGAGAGTGTGTCAGCTAACACCAAATGTCTACCTGGAATATACTGGATATTGTAACCATATCTCATTAGTATCAACTTTATAGGTTGTAGTCTGGGAGTTAAAGATTCTAATTCTTTTTGATTGGGAATTAAAACCAATGGTTTGTGATCCGTCTCTATAGTAATGTCTCCTCCAATTATGAAATTTGAAAATTTGTTACAGTACCAGGATATTGCCAGAGCTCCTTTCCCTATCTGGGCATAACGTTTTTCCGATTTTCCGAAGAATTTAAGGAGCATGAAGCATAGGCTACAGGTTTGTATACACCATCTGCTTGTTTCTCTAGTAGAACAGCCCCTAAGCCATAAGAAGAAATGTCAACAGAAAGCATTGTGACTTTGGTTGTGTCATACGCATGTTTATACGCAGATTATTGATCATCTTCCCAAACCCATTCAACATCTGAACGCAGTAACTGGTACAGTGAGCCACTTCACTTAGGTTGGGAATGAACTTAGCAACAACGTTCATCATACCTAACAGTCCTTTGAGTTCTGTAACACCCTCAGGATGTGGAATGTCATTGATAGATTTCACCTGATCAGGGTCAGGATGAATACCATCAGCAGAGACAATGTGACACAGAATTTTAAGTGTAGTCTGCCTGAATAAACATTTTTCTTTATTGGGACTTCATTGAGATTCTAGTCAGTACAGCTTTCAGTCTGTCATTATGTTCTTCAGTATTCCTACCATGAATAATAATGTCATCAAAATGGCATATTACTCCATTCAAGCCTTCAAGCAATTGGCTGATTTGTCTTTGTAAAACTTCAGGTGCCGATGTTAATCCAAATGGAAGTCTTTTAAACTTATAACGCCCAAATGGTGTAATTAATGTGGACAAGGACATATAGCTTTCAGATAATGGTATTTGCCAAAATCCATTGTTTGCATCCAGCTTAGACATAACAGTAGAACCTTCTAATTGACCCAGAGTCAGATCAACATCAGGAATAGGATAATTCTCTCTCTTCACGTTTTTATTCAGTTGTGAGAAATCTACACCCTGTTTACGTGAACTATAATAATACCTGCGCACTAGCTTGTTGGTTCATTTACAGGTTTTATTACCCCCTGTGAACACATTTTGTCTAGTTCAGCTTTTAAAGTTTTTCTCTGTGGTGATGGAACACGACGAGGTACACTTAATGAATACGGAATGGCATCGTGCTTCAATGTAATTGTATATGGTTTATTAGTGCGTCCAAGTTTATTAAACAGATCAGGGTACCTTTTAAATGGATTATAGTTCATATATGAAGCGCTGTTGATTTCAAATAGTCTTCGTACCAAGCCTAGCTTTCCTGAAGCATGTACACTTGAAAGAATTTGTTTTTCACCGCTTACAATATAAAATTTTTCTGATACTGAATTTGCTTTAACTTTTACAGTTGTATTAAATACACCTAGCACTTGCAAATTATTACCACTTGGTCCAGTGATTATCATTTGTGCAGGCCTAAGCTTATGTTCCATATAGTGTAACTTGTGAGTGTTTTCTAGAAGAATAATAACATCAGCACCAGTATCTACTTTAACAGCTATGTTATTCCCTGAAATGCTAGCTTGAATTTGCCACTTTAAAATATTTGCTTCAGTATTGACTACACCTACAAATGATTCAGTATCCGATTCCACCGTATTAACATTGTGGCAGTTCTGTCTTGATGTACTTTATAGGCACACTTGTAAATAGTGACCCTTGATTATGCATTTTCCACAAAGGGCATTACGAGTTGGGCTGTGGGCACTCTTGTTTTGGATGTAGCTCAGTTTTTCCGCACCATCTGCAACTGACAACTTTTTGAGTGTTAAAATTTTTATTTTTATTTTTGTATCTCTGTTTTGAAGCTCCTGCTGTTTCTCGTTTGAGCAATCTAGACAGCATTACATTATGGACATTCGAAATTTTGAAATTAGACACAATGAGCACTTACGAGCATAGAAATTAAAACAGTGAGATAAATCACATTACGCAAAACATCTTCTTGACACCAAACATTCATTAACACCTAAAAAAGAACTAGAAGTAGGCACTGCATATTTGTGATAAGAAACAAGAACTAGATTTCATTGACGATCTAGAACTAAGAAGACACTTAAGAGATCCACAATATGAAGTTGTCAATGAACAGATAAATCTAGGGAGCTCTCGACTATTAAATTGTCTTCTCTTGTGGCACAGAGTCCCAAATAATTCAATTGGTCTACTATCAAGCAAAAACGGAAGACAAAATACATATTGAGACCTTAAAAGATGATAGGCGCCAAAATATGAGACCATATAAGATTCACTTAAAGCTGGGTGCCAAAAATATGAGACATTAAAAAATATATATTTATTCACTTCTCAGGGTTGACTTTATGAACGTGGGATCTTATGAACCTAGAGTAAATTGCAGAGAAATGTCTAATCGGATAACATGATTTTGAGCTATTGTAATAATAATACCTTGTAAGTAAAGACCATGGGTGCGACAAAGTTTACTTGGTTACTGCAGGGAGGTAGTCGAAGTTAAAAATAAAAAAAATAAAAATAAAAGTACTAAGTCTAATGACAATCTGTGAGATGAGGAGTTATACAAAAAAAATATATATCTTGACTGTTTTTAGTTAGTGTTAGTTATGGTTAGTGTTGATTTAATACTAAAAAAGATTACACGAGAACAATATACCGTGCTTCGGAGGGATGGATGAGGGAGGCTGGAAGTTATTCACCCCTAATCTCTCATAAAAGTTTTCGGAGGTGGGGTTTTCCACCCGACACGGCGCGTCCCAATGGCTCATAGGGTGTCTCCAGGGCGCGTGGTCAGTCAAGGGACTCGTGCTCTTCGAGTTGTAAGGGCCTCATGACCGACCAACCCTCGGGATAAGCAATAAATAAGGATCCAGTATAGGAACCCGAATAATTGCTCGCGGATCAAAAGGAATAGTTGAGTAAACCTTGATAAAAAACCAGCAACATAGGGGTAGGCAGCTATGTTGTGGTGTAGTGTAGGCAACGGAAGTCACTGCGTCCGGAGGCAACCGCGGGAAAAAGCCTAGAGGAGTAAACCTCGATAAAACAATCCGTAATCTATGTTGTTAGCTACCGTGACAATGGATGAATGGCAGCGCGAAAGTCAGTCAGAAACGGTGCCTCCGGGATACCTGGTGACTTCCCGGAGTAACTCGCCTTACCACCACAAGCGGGGCTCTGTGGTGGTGGACATTCAATTCCCTAGCTACTCGTGGGATGGAATATGGATAAAGGACAAGAAGAAATAGAACAGGAGGTGATGCATGAAGGTAGGCAAGGAATTTTTGGTAGATCGAGGAAAGTAAAACGAACGCTTGATAAGACGGGGGAGACGAGGGGGTGGAGAGATACTGGGGTGAGGAGAAAAGAGGTATCGCCTTTTGAAGACAAAGAACAGAAGAGGAAACTGAAGGAGAAAGGAATGAAGGAAGTGGTGAATGGGACGGAAGAAGAGAGGGAGAGTGTAGAGAGATTGAAAGATATAGTAAGGCGGCTGAGGGTGGGAGGTGGGAGGACGATAGGAAGGAGATAATGCAAACACGATGGGAGGTGGGGCGAAGAGACTGGGAAGGTTGGAAGGAGGTTAGAGATAGGGACTGTGATGGTAAAAAGGGGGAGGGAATAGAGGTGAAGATGGGAAATCTTTTGATAGGAGATGAGAAGGTAAAGGTGGTATGGGTAACCAAGGAAGACAGTGGTATGGAAGGGGGGATACAGAGGATGTTTAGGGATAGGTACCCGATGCTAGGAGGGAAAGGAGAGGAAATGGAGTGGGTCCAGGAGGTACGCACTACGGAAAGGAATGGGGTAAGGGTGAAGACGGAGGAGTTGATCTGTCGGATGGAGGGAGATTGTAGGGATTGTAGGTGTTCGAGCTGATGAGTCTGCTGTTTGGGGAACTGGGGACAGCATTGGACTCCACAAGCTTGAGCAGGTAGAGGTGGAGGTGCTGAAGAAGATGGTGGCGTGGGTGAGAGGTGACGGAGAGGTGGCGGAGGTCACAATCTATACAGATAGGGAAAAGGAAAAGGAGGGTAGGAATGGGGCGATAATCCTGAATGATATCGAGGAAGTCGATCAGGAGGGGATCGAGAGGATTAAGAAGGGGTTGATGGAGATGAAAGGGAGTGGGTGGATAGACTCAAAGTCTCAAGAAAGAGGGAGGTGGTTATAGAGGCAATAAGGGGGTTGAGGTGAGGGGAATTCTGGAGGAGGTGGAAATAGGTGACAGGAGCTAGGGTGGTGGAAGCGGGGAGGGGAACAAAGACCATAAAGATGGTAGGGATAGACCCATGGATGAAAGATGGAGTGGTGAGGGTGAAAATAGAGAAATTAATTGGGAAAGAGAATTAAAGGTGATTAAAGTGGTAAGGTAGAGGAACGGGATAAAAATGGCGGTGGTGAAGGCGGAATGGGAAAAAGCGGAAGCCTTACTGAGGAAAAGGGAGATTAGATTGGGGTGGATTGTGGATTGTAGAGGGTAGAGAGGAGGGCAGATGCTTTGGATGTGGGGTGAAGGGGCACAAAGTAGCAGGGTGTAAGGTGAAGGAAGTCAAGGAGAAGAGTAAGTGCTGGCTATGTAAGAGCGAGGATCACATGGCCAGAGACTGTCGGCAGGCCTTCCTTTGTAGGGTATGTGGGGAAATGGGACATAAGCCAGGAGAGATAGAATGTAGTAGGGGAAGCAAAGAAGTAGATGAAGACGATGGAAAAAGTGAAGGAAGAAATGGGAGGGACCCTTTGGACCCCTCAGAGGGGACGAGTCTGGTCAAATAGAAGGAAGGGGGAGCATTGCGTGGAAAGAAGGAATGTAGGGGATGGATGGAGGGTGTTATAGATAAATTTAGGGAAATGCAGGATTAACATCCGACGGGTTGGTGGTGCTGAGTGATGGACTACTGCCCACCTTCGTGAGGGGTGACGGGGGTTTATCATTCATTGATATAACAGGATGTGATGAATGGCTGGGGGAAAGAGTGAGTAGTTGGAGGGTTCTGGAGGATGAGGATAGCTTGAGCTTACATAGGTATATGGAGAAGGATATAAGGAAAGAAAGAAAGGAATTATTGGAAGAGTGGGGATGGAAGTGGACGAAGGCCGAGGCAGAGAGTATGAGGAAGAAAGTAAGAGAAGAGATAGAAAGGGGACTTGGACATGATGCAGATGAATTGTACAATGTGATACAGGGCTGTAAAAGAGAGGGAAAGAGGGGCAATAGGCGTGAGCAGAGGGCCAATTACTGGTGGAATGAGGAAATAGAGCAGGATTGGGAGAAGGGATGTAATGGTTTAGGGGATGTTGTTAATTAAAAACACTTATTCCATTGTCACTTCAGGTTTATCCTTTTATTAAATAATAATATATATATATATACATATATATATATATGGCTTAACACCTCAAGTGAGGTTGCGCCGCTTTCGCTTTCTAAATCCGTTTATCGGGGTGGATCAGTCCCCATCCTCGGTTTATTATTGTATACGTTTGCTTATTTGCCGCCATTTCTTCCGGTCTCTTGTTTCTTGCTTCCATCTTGTCACACCTGCCCTGATCAAGTCGTCCTCTACCTCTGCCAACCATTTAGATCTGGGTCTTCCACGTCTTCTCTTCCCTCCCGGCTGCCATTGTAGCATAGCCTTTGTTACTGCTTCCTTCCCTTGCCTCCATATATGTCCCAGCCATTTGACTCTTTGAGTTTTAATTATCTTTATTATGTCGTCTCCATTCAGTTCTTCTAATATTTCTTGGTTCGTTCTCCTTCTATATTCTTGTTCTCCTATCTTCACTGGACCCAGAATTGATCTTAATATCTTGCGTTCGTTTATCCTTAGTTTGTCTTCTTCTGTTTTCGTCATAGTTATAGTTTCTGCTGCGTACATTGTTATTGGCCTTATTATTGTATTGTATATGTTCAACTTTGTTTGCCTAGTCAATATTTTACTTTTTAACAAATTTTTGTTAGCTTGGTACGCTCGATTTGTTGCCATTATTTTTTCTTCGACCTCCGTTCTTCTTTCCCCTTTATTGTCTATCATTACACCCAGGTATTTAAATTTTTGTACTTCTTCGAATTTTTTATTTCCTATTCGTATTTCCCCATTTTGTCCTGTTTTTCCAAATCTCATTATCTTCGTTTTCTTCACATTAATTTTCAGTCCCAACTTCCTCCCTTCCTCCTCAATCTCCCTTAGTAACTTTTCCATGATTTTCCTTTTTTTTGTTACTAGTACTATGTCATCAGCATAGGCTATGAATTGACTTCCTGTTGTTCTGAGATTTCCCTTTTGTAACTTTCTCAAAACAAATTCTAGAGACAGATTGAACAGCGTAGCTGACAGTGAGTCTCCTTGTCTTACACCTTTGTTTATTTCAAACTCTTCCGTTTCTCCTTTTTGTGTCAGGATACTAACCTTTGAATGTCTCATTGTCATCTCTATTAGTTTTCTTAGTTTTTTACTTACCCCTTGTTCTTTTAAAGCTTTCATAATTTCGTTCCTCTTTAGAGAGTCAAAGGCTTGTTCAAAGTCTAAAAATAACATTTCTATTTCATATTTATGTTCGTATGCTTTTTCCATAATTTGTTTAATAGTGTGTATCGCATCTGTTGTTGATCTGCCTCTTATGAATCCACATTGATATTGTCTTTTTCCTCATTAAATTGTATCAAGCATGTTCTGGGTCCTAGTTTCGTAGCTGATTTCACCTGCACATTCACATTCAACTTCTGTCTAGCGAAGTTTTCTATTGCATCTTTCAATATTGCAGGATTTTCCTCATCTATCGGCAGTCCACTCATCACCACGTTGTTTTTCTTTTTGTCTTTCTCCATCCATTCTAGTGTTTTTTTTATTTCATCCAAATCTTCTTTAATTCTCTTATTTTCTTGTTTTATTAGCTCATTTTCCTTTTTTATAGTTTCATTTTCTCTTAATATTTTGATTATCTCATCTCCAAACCCTTGTTGGTCTTCTCTGATTTGCTGTATTTCCTTCTTGATTTCGTTTTGATCATGTTTCATTCGCTCTAGTCCGGCATTTATTGTTTGCAAATCTCCCTTGATGTCTTTCTTAAATTCTTGTAATATTTCTCTTAATTCGTCCATTTCTCGTTGTTTACCTGGTGAGTGCTCTGTTAGTTTACTTTTTCGAAATATTTTTTCTTCCTCCAGTGACTCGTCGTGTTCCGGTTTATTCCTTTTTTGGCTCATCCAACCTATTTGGTGTTTCGTACGTAGTTTGGTATAGTGTAAGCCTACTTCGTTCAGCCTCCACCCTACTCTACGAACTGACCAATTAAATTAAAATTTTACTTATGCTTCTCAGTTCGGCCCTGTACTAATTTTATTCACTTGCCGCTATCGCTTTTACAATTTAATATTTACTGTTTACTGATAAGCTGTGACCAGTTTTTTATTGCATTTAATTTTACAGACTGAATTTTATTATTTGAATTAATCCGTTTTCTTCGGATTACTGACTAATTAAAGGCTACTTACAATTATTATTTTGCACTTTTGTCTCTCTATGTTGCACTAACTTACTTATACCACTTTTCAGATTTTTAAATTAGGTTTTTCCCTAGCAATTTAACTCTTTATAGGATCGATATCAACCACGTCGTACTTTCACAAGCACAGGTCCGGCACCTATTAAATAATAATACTATAAACAAATGATCTCCAGTCAGTAGCAACGACCTCGTTGGAGTTCACCTTATTAATATCTATTTGTAAAATGTAAAAATGTACTATGTCCTCAATTGCAGAACTATTTATATTTTTTGCTTACTAATACTTTTATATCATTGTTGATATATCTATCCAATATTATAAAAGTATTCTGACGCTATTTTGTGAATGACCTGAAATTAATTAATTTATACGAGGGGCACTACATCTCCCGCTTAGGGAGAATGGTTTTAGGGTTGGCCAGCCTTCAAACCATTTATCTGAGGGTGTTTTCAACCTCGTAATAGTTTTGCTCTTGATGGATGGTGTAGACCTGTTTTAATAATAATACTAATAATATAAAAATAATAATAATAATAAAAATAATAGTAATATGATTTGTACCTGTGGCGCCCCCACTTAGGTACTTATTTCAATTATGAGGGTTAGCCGTTAGCATCCCGCTCCTTAAAAATAAAATCATATATATAAAAAAATATATAAATATTACTTAAAAAATGAACACTCCTAAAAAACGTACATATTCTAGACAAATTCTAAAAAAAACGAAATATTCCAAAAAAAGATTTAAAAATTATCCTTTTGAAACCTTTCCTAAAAATAAATAATGTATTATATAAAACAAAATTAGAGTGAATGTATACTCTACACAATTATATAAATCACGATTCTAAGAATAAAATTTAAAAAAAAATAAAATAAATATGAAAATGTTTTATAATCTTACACTATACATTGTTCATTCAATAATTGCAATCTGTTTTCCGTAACTACCAATGTCTTATTTATCTTGTTCAGTTATTTAATTTGATTCAAAATCACTAAGAAAAATATTTGTGCGTTTTTTCAAACTGTCTTTCATAATTCCTTCACAAAAATATGATTTAAAATTATGACTCCTTTTTTGCCTTTAATTTCCATGTCAGTCCCAATTATACTTTACCTGTATTCCTAAAAATACCTTATTTTTCATATTCTTGCATCTCTGTCCACTTTTATTAATTCATTATAATCATTGTTTAAACTGCCGACCTAACTAGTCGATACAGCGCGTGTCCCTCAATTCAAGATTGTCATTATCAGTTTACAATATTTTTCCTCCATAAAAATTTTACCGTTTTTCCCAGGATCATTCGTAATGATGTGGAATTCCTAGAGTGTAAAATTTACGTTTCTTCATTTCATATTAAAAATTTTGAGACTTACATTTTACTATAAGGACTTTAATTTCATTTATAAATTCTATTTAAAAATAACAAAAATGCAAAAAGAGGAATTAATCAAACAAGAGAAAATTAAATTATTAAAAAAAATGATTAGATCCATGAATAATTGAGTAACTCGCACATAAAAAAAATATAACTTACTCAAAATAATATATAGAAAACAAAAATAGCGTAAGTATTGAAAGTAAAAAAATTAGAAATAAAAAGAAATTCGTTAGTTAAATTAGAATTAATGAAAAAATCGTTAAGCTGTGAAAACAAAATTCGAAATGCTTACTAAACATGATAACTATAATTTTAGACATTGTATCAATAATTAAAGATAAAAATAAAATCGTGAAAACAAATTACAACCAATAATGAACTCACCAAAAACTTAATATGACTATTCATATTTCCTTCTAGGACCACAATTCCTATTTGGACCATCTCCATTCTTAGTAACCAATAAAATAATTCTTCATCTTCCATGATAAAAATTCCATTAATCATACTTCCATTAAAATTGAATTTATAATATATAATATAATATATTTCCATTATCCATTTAAATTTCCCATTATGTCTGATGTAAAACTAAATCAATCTACCATATTATTTTTCTTTTTCGTCCATCCCATGTTGTTTCATCAAATTGCAAAAAACTAACAATGTTTTGTCATTGCCCCGAAGGGCCCATCCATTTGTTCACTATCAGAATAGTCCAGTTGGCAGGATCGCCATGTAATGGTTCAGGGGTTGTTGTTAATTAATAGTATATTATGCAATGATCATGTAATGATGGTTATTAATACACAAGCATTAACCGGGATACGAAACGAGCCGAAGGCGAGTTTCGTGTGGTTAATGCGAGTGTAACAATAACCATTACATGAGAGTTGCATACACTATTTTTTCTACGAACAAGAAATTTTATTTGAATTCAACAACACTCCTTTTTTTATACTTCTCTTGCTACCTTCAAATCCATAAATTGACCATAACATTTATCATATACCTTTTATTATTTTGCAGGTAATAAACTATTGCTGATGAAATAAAACAAATTAATTTGTTTAAATCTTCATTATTTATTTTGAACTGACGTTCAAATTAAAATTAGTGACGCGTTTCGCTACACAGTAGCTTTTTCAAACTAGTGAAGCTACAATGAAAAACTTTTAATTTATATAGTGCCTTAATACGGAATTCTAAGATATTGACAAAAGTATTAAAAATGGGGATAAGTACAAAAAGTGCCTAAATACGGAATTCTAAGATATTGACAAAAGTATTATAATATATTTAAATAGGTATAAGTACAAAAAGTGTATAAATACGGGATTCTAAGAAAGTTACAAAGGTATTGAAAAAAGGTACCTGGGAAATTGATCAACAACTATCACATTTTCTAGGTAAAAAGGTTTAATAAGGGAGAATGATTGATATCTATTTGGTCGTTAAGCAGATTACCGGAATATTTGTTTTTGTTAATCTCGAGGGCTTCTAAAAGATTTAATTTAAAAGATTTGGGTTCTACATGCAAAATTTCAAAATTTGAGTCGAAAGTGTGTTGGTTTGTTAATAGATGATTTGAATAGTTGGAATCTAATTTGTTATTGTCATAGCTGCGTTTGTGTTCTGAAATTCTAGTTTTGAAGTTCCTAAAAGTTCTACCGATATACATTTTGTCACAGTTGTCGTTACCACATTTTAATTTATAAACACCTGACTTGTTTAATTTTGAGGATTTAGATTTGTTATTTTTTATGAATTTAGATAAATTGTAGTCAGTTTTAAAGCAAATATTCATATTTAAAGATTCTAAAAATGATTTGATTTTTAAGGATGGTGTTCCAAAGTATGTTAAGCTTTTAAATTGATTATTTTTATTGTTATCTGAAGGATATACTTGTTCTAAAGTGCGTTTCTTTATCTTTTTATTTATGATATTGTCAATTAAGTTTGGATCGTAATTATTATTAACTGCTATTTGTTTAATGATATTTAGTTCTTTGTTGAAATTATTATTGTTTAATGGGACTGTTAAAAGTCTGTGAATCATACTATTGAAAGCTGCTATTTTATGACTAAATGGGTGGACCGCACTATTATGAATTGTAATGTCTGTATGTGATGGTTTGCGAAATATAGAAAAATCATGTTTATTGTTTATATTTGAAATTGTAAGGTCTAAAAAGTTTATAGACTTATTTTCTTCATGTTCTACGGTAAATTTTATATTGCTATGAATTGAGTTGATATAAGTAATGAAGCTATCTAGTTGTCTAGTAGTGCCAGTGAAGCTCGCTAAAATGTCATCTACATAACGGTGCCAGTATATAAATTTTTTACTAAGGGGGTGTTTATGAATTATTTTTTCTATATTATCCATGAAAATTTCAGCTAATAGGGGACTGAGGGGGTTGCCCATAATCAAACCATCTTTACTACTATAAATCTCTCCATTGAAATGAAAATAATTTTGGTTTAAGCAAACTTTTAATAAATTTATTATGTCAGAATGAATTATAGGGTTAACATTATTATACGTGAGCAAATTATCAACAAGAGTTAAAGTTTCTTTAGGAGGTATACTAGGGAATAGATTAGTTACATCGAACGATATGAATTTAGAATTGTGAGGTAATTTTATATCTTGAATATTATTAATTAATTCCGTTGAGTTTTTAATAGAAAATCGAGGTTTGAAAGAACAATATTTAGAAATTATATCTATGAGAATCTTTGAAACTTTAAATGAAGGTGCTGTGAAAAAAGAAACGACCGGTCTAATAGGGTACCCCTCTTTATGGAGTTTCATTAAAGAATAAAGTTCAGGGTGTTGAGGATTGGGTAAAATTAATTTATATTTTTCTTTGTCGCTAATTATTGATTTCGCGTTATCTACTGCTAATTTTATTTCTTTCTGAAATTTACTAGTTGGGTCTTTTTTAAGAATCTCAAAATTGCCTGTCTGTATAAAATTGTTAGTTTTTAATATATAATCATCTTTATGTAATGCTATTACTGTATTTCCTTTATCTGCTTTAGTAAAAATAAGACTATTTGACTTTGATTTTTGTTGAATAGATTTCGCGACTGATAATTCAAAGTTTGGTTTGATAAAATTGACGAATTCTTTTTTAATAATATCGGAAGCTTTATGTTTTAGATTGGAATTATTTGGAAAATTGTATAAGTTAATTTCTGTTTCTATACCTACCTTTTTTCAATACCTTTGTAACTTTCTTAGAATCCCGTATTTAGACACTTTTTGTACTTATACCTATTTAAATATATTATAATACTTTTGTCAATATCTTAGAATTCCGTATTTAGGCACTTTTTGTACTTATCCCCATTTTTAATACTTTTGTCAATATCTTAGAATTCCGTATTAAGGCACTATATAAATTAAAAGTTTTTCATTGTAGCTTCACTAGTTTGAAAAAGCTACTGTGTAGCGAAACGCGTCACTAATTTTAATTTGAACGTCAGTTCAAAATAAATAATGAAGATTTAAACAAATTAATTTGTTTTATTTCATCAGTAGTATGGATCTTCATCAAGTAAAAGCCTCATCTATTCAATAAACTATTGGATACATTTTTCGCCTTTTCGCCGATTTCAGGTGGTGTGTATGAAAACTCTTCGTCGCTCGACGTTTCTTTTAGAAAGTAGAAGGTGTTAGATGTATCCTGTATGTCAAGTCAAATGTAACTACTGTATGTAAGATGAACACTGACATTTTGACAGTACTAAATATGGTTTTGATGACTACATGTTTCAATGGTAACCTAAATAATCCTGGTTCATCGTAATAATTGAAAGGCATCCAATAATTGCAACATACATAAAATAAAGCAACATAATATTTAAATAACACAGAAGGTATCTATAGTAAATTTTATACCCATTTAGAATAAGACCATCCTTATTTATTATTAATGAATCGGTTGAAACAAAAAATTACCAACAAAAATGAACGTCGTAACTAATTTATTAGATGTCACGTTTTTGAAGTTACGTAAAATTTTGATTTCATGTTATTGTCAGATGGTTCAAGAAGCCGCATACGTTAAGTTACTAAAACGGCTGGTACCTCTAAATAGGTATTAATTTTACTATATCTACCTTTTTAACTAACGCAAAAGATTAAAACTGTCATAAAACACGAATCTCTGAGAAACTGTCAAACATTCTATAGAAAATATTGGGTCTGCCTACTTGGTTATTCAAAAATCTAGATTTCTATTTGTCAATTTTTCAGTTTCATGATGAAAACCAGTGTTATAATGAGTATCATTATGAAACTGAAAATTCGCATTTAATTAACAACTTATAGTATAGGTGTTTTGTATATAAAGTCTTATATACTTTTAATTGAGCATGGGATACAATACGGTATTATTTTATTTTAAATATTTTTTAATTATTTGATTAGAACATACAAAGGTATTTTTTAACAATTCAAAAAAGTAATGTCAACTTGACGTAACGTCATAAAAAATGGTTCGGAACGGAACATAGCTCCCCTCCTTAAAGGCTCCTGCCTTTAAATCTACTGTTGATTAGGCAAGACGCAAAGTTTTGTCGCTGGACGGTGATATTCTTGACCACGAACTTTCACGATGGCACTTCTGATAACGCCATCACTACCTGGGACAATGGAAATGACTCTGCCTACAGACCAACGCAGAGGGGGTAGGTTATCTTCTTTAATGAGAACTAGAATGCCTGGAGAAAGAAGTTCTTTACGATTTTCTATCCATTTATGTCGAATCTGGAGTTGCGATATATATTCAATGCACCAGCGGGACCAGAAATGCTGAACCCTTTGTTGTACCAACTCAAAACGTAGTAGACGGTTTTCAGGTACTTCTTGATAGTCAGGTTCAGGTAGGCTGGTTAGTTTGTCGCCAATTAGGAAGTGTGCAGGGGTCTAGGGGTCAGGATCATTAGGATTGTTTGATAAGGCATATATAGGTCGGGAATTGAGGCAGGATTCAATCTGAATTAGTAATGTATTAAGCTCTTCATAAGAAAGTATTGTGTTTCCGATGACACGTTTTAGATGATACTTCACATATTTTATAACCGCCTCCCACAATCCACCGAAATGTGGTGAATTAGGAGGTATGAAAAACCATCTTATACCATTATTGCTTAACTGAGTCTGAATCTCAATGGAATGATTCTTGAAAAATTTATTAATTTCAGCCTTTGCCCCGACATAGTTTGTGCCATGATCTGAAAATATTTTTTTGCATAAACCACGCCTAGACATAAAACGTCTGAGGGCAGCTAAAAAGGTATTAGTAGTAAGGTCGCTAACTAGTTCTAAATGGAGTGCCTTTGTGCAAAAGCACACAAATAAACAAATATAGCCTTTAATTATTTTGTAATTGCGACCTTTCCTGTCTCTTATAGGAAATGGGCCCGCATAATCTGTACCGGAGATTAAAAATGGTTTATTAGGAATTGTCCGTTCTATCGGCAAGTCTGCCATTAGGTATTTTACAGTTTCAGCGTTGAATCTAGAACAAGTTAAACAATCATGTACCACCCTTCTCACCAAATTACGACCATCTAGTGGCCAGACGCGTTCGCGAATGATAGATAATAGCAATTGCGGTCCGGCATGAGAGTGAAGAACATGTTTATGGCGGGCATATAGTTTTGTGAGTAAATGATCTTTTGGCAAAAGAGCGGGGTGTTTTTTCGCGAAATCGAACTGGGATTTTCTTAACCTTCCTCCTACTCTCAAAACACCAGAAGGATCCAA
This sequence comes from Lochmaea crataegi, assembly GCA_947563755.1. Classification (NCBI taxonomy): domain Eukaryota; kingdom Metazoa; phylum Arthropoda; class Insecta; order Coleoptera; family Chrysomelidae; genus Lochmaea; species Lochmaea crataegi. The sequence continues at coordinate 35,591,042 of OX387433.1, read as the reverse complement.
GAATGGATTCAAGTTTAGCAGACTACTTTTTGTAGTAATAGGTACATTGTTCGAAAGATTTTTGATTTCAGAACGGAAAGATTCTCTTTGAACGGTGAGTATAAGTGTTAGTAAAGATTTTTCCAGTTCTAAGGTAGTCAAGGGACCGGTAAGTTCAGGAGTATTATTTATGAATCTTAATATGTAGTTATTTATAAATCTTAACATGTAAGCTACTACACGTTGTAATCGAGGGAGTGTGGAGTGTTTATTGAGTGCGGGTATTTTTATAAACTCAGTAGCACTAATAGAATTAGAGGCTAGGACCTTAGTTTTGATTTCAGGTAATTCGGATAAATCTGGCAATATAGGAAAATGATCAGCATTATTGATTTGAGGATGAATAAGAAATTGGGGGCCAAGCCACCATAGGCTAGATGTGGATAAATCAAGAGTGGTTGAGCCCTGGACAAGATGTCTGCGGGATTATTATGAGTATTGACATATTTCCAACTTGAAGTTTGCGTTAAGTTTTGTATTTGGGCCACACGATTGGCAACAAAAGTTTTTAATAGATGCGATGAGGTATTTATCCAGGATAGCACTATTTTTGAATCCGTGTAATAAATAATAGAATCGATTTTTAGATATAAGCTAGAAATAAGTTTATTCATTAACTCGGCAAGCAATAATGCAGCACACAATTCTAGTTTAGGGATGGTAATAACTTTAAGAGGTGCTACCTTTGTTTTCGCACATATCAGATATGAATGATAAGTTTCAGTATTATCCAAAGATCGCGCATAGATGCAACAACCGTAAGCTGACTCAGAAGCATCTGGGAAGCCATGAAGCTCAATAAGTTTGGGGAATCGCATATGATTTTTCTGGGAGCTTTCACAAGGCCTATTTGTTGAAGGTTTTCCTGGAAATCTTTCCACTGAAGATATAAAGACATGGGTAACGACTCATCCCAAGAGAGATGCAGTTGCCATAATTTTTGCATAATTATTTTAGCCTTTATAATAATTGGTGAAACTAGGCCAAGAGGATCAAACAGTTGAGAAATTGCGCTAAGAATAGTTCTTTTTGTATTAGCATTTTTGGGTGGGGACATATTAATTGAATAGTTTAGGCAATCCAGATTAGGATTCCAATTGATTCCAAGAGTTTTATTAGTATCATTATCGCAAATGCGGATAGAGCTGAGTGTTTGATTATCCTTTAAATCAACAGCATTTGAGAGCCATTTACAAATATTAAAACCGTATTTCTTGAAAATATTTTCAAGCTGATGCCTAATATAAAGAATTTCCTCTATGGTTTCTCCTCCAGTAAGGAGATCATCCACGTAAAAATCGTGTTTGATTATAAAACTCAACTTGGGATTTTCCTTTTTCGATGTCTAAACCGATCTGTCGTAAACATCTGGTCGAGAGATATGCCGATGATGCAAGACCATAAGTAACGGTATTGAGCTGGAATGTAGATATATTATCTAAGTTATTAGATCGCCAAAGAATTTTTTGCAAGCAATGTATATATGTATACACTGTGTCCGTAAAGTATGGAACAAATTCATTTTTAGCTAAACTAATAAAGAATGTTACGCGTTACTTTATGAGCACACACAAAACTATTGTATTTTTGTCCACCCTGTACCAATTGGAATCAACATGTGATACATTTTTGGAATCAGCTCAGCTAGAGTAATCCGAAAATTGAGACAAAATGGGGGTGTTCCATTTAAAAAAAATGACGGTGACGTCATTACTCGAAAGTAATTCACCCTGTATATTAGATTATTATTTTAAAATACGGTAAATTAAAATCAAAAATCGACGTGTTTCAGGATTATTTTTTAAAATGGTCTGTTTAGCTAAAAATGAATTTGTTCCATACTTTACCGACACAGTGTATAATATGCTCTTTTTCGCAAAATGTACACTTTGGGGTAAAGGTAGAAGCTAAAGTTTTCATAAAGGGAATAGGTTTAGATTTAGTTTGAATAGTCGACTGCACTTTACCTAATGTGTGTTTATCTTCCTCGAGAGACTCAAAAATATCACATCTTTCACGTAAAAATTTTAGGAAATCGACCAATTTCGGACATGTTCGTTTTACACGTTTAGATTCCCAATCCTTACGAGCTGCGAAATTGAGTTTATTATTGAGCAAATATACTAAGAGGGTGTCCCAATGTTGGACAGGTTCACCTAGAGCCTTTAATGATTTGAGTATTCTAGTGCTTCCGTCATGTAATTGAGAAAGTGTGGCATATGATTCCTTGACAATAGCTGGCAAATTAAAAAGTGATATTATTTGATTATTGACAAGTTTCTCAATGTTTTCGTATTTCTCAAGTAAGCAATCCCAAGCAATTTGATAGTTTGCATCAGAAATTTCAAGTGACTCAATAAGTTTAAATGCCTCTCCCTTTAGTGAAAACAGAACAACCAGTTTTGATATTGTCCCTCAAAAGACGGAAGATTTATGTCAGGAAGTTTAATATTGTAGTTTTGTGGTGATGAAAAGTTTGCATTAGTATTACCTGCAGATTTATGTTTCAATAAAATTTGTTGAGCTTCACTGGTAATGCTATAAAATGTATCCTCAAAACTTGTACGTTCTTTTTCGTCTAGAATTAAATCATCACCCGTCTGAGATTCAAACTCAATTTTTAATTGGGTATCATTGAATTTATCAAGTAAAGTTAATGTTGATTTTAGGCGAGATTCTAGATTTATCAAATCAGGATTATCATTATTATGTATTTTAGTATTAACAAATGTTTTGAAACGAGTGAGGTCCGCTTTAAGAGACTTTCTAATATTTTTCAAGGTAGTGATACTTTCAGCTACATCAGACATGTTAAATAGAACTAAGAGAGCTTTAACATTAGTTGATTCAGATTGAAATAGGATTGGGTAGGTATAATTGAGGATAAGGGATGCTGCACACTTACCTTACGACAAATTTTTCAAGTTTTTGGCGTGGCAGTTTCCACAAATCACTGTATTATTCGGCTAACGAAGGACCAATGTTTTGTATATAAAGTCTTATATACTTTTAATTGAGCATGGGATACAATACGGTATTATTTTATTTTAAATATTTTTTAATTATTTTGATTAGAACATACAAAGCTATTTTAACAATTCAAAAAAGTAATGTCAACTTGACGTAACGTCATAAAATAAAAAATGGTTCGGAACGGAACAATAGGAGTAGAAAAAAACACTTATTACATTGTCACTTCAGGTTTATCCGTTTATTAAATATATATGTGTGCAATATATACTATGAACAAATGAACTCCAGTCAGTAGCAGCGACCTCGTTGGAGTTCACCTTATTAATATCTATTTGTGAAATGTAAAAATGTACGATGTCTTCAATTGCAAAACTATTTATATTTTTTGCTTACTAATACTTTTATATCATTGTTGATAAATATATCTATCCAATATTATAAAACTATTATTGCTGACGCTATTTTGTGAATGACATGAAATTAATTAATTTATATGAGAGGCACTACAGGGGATTATAGAGAAATTGTTCACAGGGGGAGTGGGGAACAAAATTCGGGAAATCCAGGATACTAGGGGGGTAGTGAAAATGAGGGGGATACGGCCGGCAGAGAAGTGGGAGGTAAAGGATTGGGGGAAAAACATTAAATTGAGAAAAGCCCCAGGGATAGATGGCCTGAGGGGTGATATGGTGAAGAGGCTGTTGGATGACAATGGTATGAGTACTTCTGGGAACTATTCAATAGGGTGTTGAGGGAGTAGGAGTTCCCGGAAGGATGGAAGTTGGCCAGGGTGATACTAATGAAGAAGGCGGGTAGAGAGGAGTAAAGTGAGGGCAGCAGGGCTGGGGAGATTGATGTGTAATGTGAAATGGCCGGGAGAGAGGAAGAGGAGGGTAATTGGTAGGACGGTAGAGCAGAGTATGCTGTACGGTGTTGAGGTGTGGGGTGAAAGAGCGGGTGTGAATGCGAGGGTTAGGCCACTTCTGCGGGTGCAGAGAGGGATACTGCTGAGGGTGGTGCAGGGGTACAGGACAGTGGGTGGACTGGCAGCAGCGGTGCTGGCAAGGTCCTAGCCGTTAGACGTGATGACTAGAGCTACGAACAAACGCTGGAGGGTTGCGACTAGAGAGGAAGTACAGGAATGGATGGAGGAGGAAATGGATAGAAGGTGGGAGGAGTATGGGGGCGCGCTAAAAGGAGCGATTGGGAATAGGAGAGATTTGATGGACCGGAAATTCGGGGAGATGAACTACTTCTTGACACTGGACATGGGTCGAAAGTAGGGTACCTCCACAAGATTGGGAAAAGAGAGACTGGAGTATGCGAGAGGTGTGAATTGGAGGATGATGTGGGGCATGTGTTTAGATGCTGGAGGAATGGGGAAGTGCTGAAGAAGTTGGAGAGGAAACTAGGGGAGGCGGTGCACTGGGAGAACATGGTGGAGATAATGTTGAGGGGGGAGGAAGAATGGATGGTGGTCAGTGGAGTAGTGGAGATCATGGTTAGGGGGAGAGATGGACTCGATATGGCATGAGAGGTAGGAGTGATAGTAGGGAGAAGATGATGGTGTGAGCGGAGAGTGTGCGAGGGACCGCCGCCCGTCTCGAAGTATGCTAGGGTAGTGATTCCGAGGCAGGGGTATCGGCGAGTTTGAGGTGGGTTTGGTTGGTAGGCATCCCCTTGGGGATGAGTCCAACACTGTTTGGGTCCTGGACCCATTCGAACACGAGTTTCTCATCTCGGCCCGAAAGAAGAAAAAAAATGAGAACAATATAAAAATCACTATCTGCTCTCAAGCTACTTATCTGAAGTGATCGCTCATAGTTGAGGTCCCTCGATGGATGGTAGGTAACCTGTAGGTAATTGTCAGGTCAGATTGTGCTCGTGTCACATGTGAAAATCAATACTTCTCTGGAAATGTCTACTATACCACTCTACCGTTAATGTAATAAACAATAATTACTGTTTCAATATACACCATTTCTACCTATTCCGGTGAAAATGTTTAATTAAAACTGGAGTGGAAGTCTTTAAACGTTTAACATATTACTAAATTTTGATATCATTTCACCTAAACTATACTATCTGATCTGATATGATGGGATTGTAGGGCAGTCCCATAGTACCTAGAGGCCTCACTATACCCTTTGTGCATCCTCCCGGAAGTACCTCTCGGTTCGTTAACCAGCCTATGATTTAACATAGTTGATAAAGTCCCTAAGAGGAACTTCTCTCAACATGGCTGGTGTGAGCCAAAAAACGGATTTACCAATGAGCCGAGCAATGAAAGAGGTTATGCTTTACCGTCTCATCTTCCTATTCACAGCCTCAACATAAGGATGTGTCTGATAGCCTAATTTTATGAAATTGTTTGTGTAGTTGATGATGTCCGCTCAGAACCCCTGTTGCAAAACGTAGGCTCCACCGGGTCATCGTCAAGAATATGTTTGCTGCTGCACTGTCAAAAATGTTCAGTAATACCTTGGCAAGTTTGTACTATTTTGTTTCATCCCATCTTTTTTTTAATCTCATTGTAAGTATGTTCACGCATTGGGCTTGCTACTACTGAAACTGTTACATTGGAGGACCAGGCAGGTTCAAAAAATTTTTTAAACCTGGATATCAGCCACACGCTTATCTTTAGACTTACCATGGCCTTTGGTACACGAAAGTCTGACTACATTGTCAAGCAAGACCTGCTAACATTCTAGTACTGACCCTGATAAGATACGTGGTCTCTTCAGGGCTAGTGGCACCTGTCTGCTATCTGTATCGATGCTTACATTTTTCCCGAGATATTTCTACCGCAAATCTCGTTTGCAGCTATGTAGATGCGATTCATTTCAGTTTGAATTACCTGGGCATATTTGCCCATCTTATGTTGAGGTTTCAAGAATTGGAGTGTACTCCGCATGCAGAACCTTGTTCAGTTTTTAGCCATCAGTGTAAATTTTGATAGTACCTGCCACTGGCTTTTCTCTTAATGTGTTGATACTTATTTTGAAGTGCTTATTGAAAATAAATCGCGGAGTTATAGAGTCCGTCTTCGCCTGCTGCAGGATCGAAATAGAATAGATTATCGCCACAGTTGACGTTTCGTTACTCGGCACCATGTGTCTGCCAAGAATATGGAAGCGCTACAACCATTAAAAGTAACAATTTCAACAGTTAAAGCATTACAGTGAATAAATTAAATTTGTCTTGAAACAGTTGAGATTAGATTATGTACTGGAAAGCAGTCTTTACCAATAATTAAATCACTGTTTCACACTCTCCAAACAGTTTCTCTATTATCTAAAACGTAGAAGCACCAGGTAATAAAGTCAAAAAGTTTTGAGAAACTTTCCTCGTCAAACTTGGAAAGTAAATAACTTATAACGACTTTTCATCCTACAACCCGGTACCGAAACTTATCTAGAAAAGATACTCCGTTTAAGCTCAGCACTAAAGCTCTTTTAATTTTGAAGGATTACATCGCCCATACCATGTAAATTAAGGATTTCTTTGTTGATGAGCTATAAGATAATACGAGGTATTGTTTTTTTCGTTTAATAAAATTAAAATAGGGAAGTCAAGAAAAATTTGGAATATCTCTTTTTGGTTGTCAGTAGGGATAGGGGTGTACGAGGCAGGAAAGTCGAGAAAATAGCGCTAGTCCTTTTATCTGATTATACGGTAAATATAGTAACAAAACGTACGTATTTATTATTTTGGTTTCAAACTGTCAGTGGTTTTCAAATTCCCCTTAAAGGATCAAATCTACACCTTATAGACAACAGTCATTGAGCGCGTTTACTATTTGGTTCACCAATGCTCAGTGGCTGAATATGAGCGAAAGTGATAGTTCGTTAATCTCAGACTTAGACAAGGATAGTCTCCCAGCTGCTAAGTAATGTCGTACATTCACACATGGAAAAATGGTAATTAATGGTTTAAAATATCTCAGAGAACCAAGGATGAATCATGATTGAATCTTGTCACAAAACGCTTAAATTCTAATAGCTCAATGTACATTATTCTATTTTATTTTCATATTTTCAGTGTAGAATAAAGCGAAACTCAGTTTTATTATACAAGGTGTCCCTTAAATAAGTACCGTAAATTAGAGGCTTGATAGATCGTTAAGAAATATTTAAAATACCCAATTGCATCTTTCCTCTAAACTTCTTCGTTTGTGAGATACAGGCTGTTGAAGGGTGCAGAATAAATACACATTTTATTGATATCTATTGATAACACGCTTTACTAAAATATGACAATTTTTACAGGAAACTGTAATTAAGTAAATATATACGGATGCTTGAGAAAATTCAAGTTTATTCTAACAATTCAAGTTTAATGTCAGTTAATATTAATATACGACGTCTCCAAACCTAGTAACTATTTTTTTGATACATTTTATATGTAAAAAAAAGGTGAGTGGTTGTCGGACCGCCGACAGAAGCTTGCTTCTTATGCACAATAGAATGACCATTTTTCAAAAATTTTGATAATTTTTGACCATTTTTGACGAATTTTGATAATTATTGACCGTCTCTGACAATTATTGACCATTTTTGACAATTTTTCATAAATTTTAACATATTTGGCAATTATTTACCATTTTTTCAAAATTTTGATAATTTTTGCCAAATTTTAATAATTATTAACCATTTTTGACAATTATTGACCAATTTTGACAGTTTTGACAAATATTGATCATTTTTGACAATTTTTCAAATATTTTTACCATTTTAGACCATTTCTCCAAATTTTAACAATTATTGACCATTTTTGACAATTTTTGAGCATTTCTGACAGGTTCTGACAATTATTGATCATTTTTGACAATTTTTCAAAAATTTCGACAATTTTTAATAATTATTGACCATTTTTTCAAAATTTTGTCAATTTTTGACCATTTTTGACCATTTTTCAAAAATTTTGACAATAATTTGACCATATTTCCAAATTTTTGACAATTTTTGAAGATATTTGGCAATTATTAACCATTTTTTCAAATTCTTGACAATTTGACCATTATTGACAGTTTTGACCAATTTTGACAATTATTGACCGTCTTTGACAATTATTGACCATTTTTGACAATTTTTCAAAAATTTCAACATATTTGGCAATTATTGAATATTTTTTCAAAATTTTGACAATTTTTGGCCATTTTTCGAAATTCTAACAATTATTGATCCTTTTGGACCATTTTTGACAATTTTTGACGAATTTTGATTGGTTTTGACAATTATTGACCGTCTTTGACAATTATTGACCATTTTTGACAATTTTTCAAAAATTTTTAAAATTTTTCAAAATTTTTGACAATTATATTGACCAGTTTTTGACAATTTTCGAAAATATTTGGCAATTATTAACGATTTTTTCGAAATTTTGACAGTTTTTGACTATTTTTGATCATCTTTCCAAATTTTTGACAATTTTTGACCATATTTAAAATTTTTTGACAATTTTTCAAAAATTTTAACATATTTGGCAATTATTGTTTATTTTTTCAAAATTTTGACAATTTTTGACCATTTTTCAAAATTTTAACAATTATTGATCCTTTTGGACCATTTTTGACAATTTTTGACGAATTTTGATTGGTTTTGACAATTACTGACCGTCTTTGACAATTATTGAGCATTTTTGAGAATTTTTCAGAAATTTTAAATATTTTTCAAAATTTTTGACAATTATTGACTAGTTTTTGACAATTTTTGAAAATATTTGGCAATTATCAACGATTTTTTCGAAATTTTGACAGTATTTGTCTATTTTTGACAATTTTTCACACCTATAGGTGTGCGAGCTCAGTGCGGCAAGAGAGATTGCGCACAGTCGCTTGAATGAGTTATCGCGTGACGAACAAAAGTCCTATGTCGTGCAATAAGAAGCAAGCTTCAATTTAAATTTCATTGGATTGGTGGATTATTCAGAAATCTGGCAACACTTGCGTGACGAACCCTTATTTGCTTTTTCGTAACATTACACGTTTCACGAGTTCACTAGCCTTTTCAGAAATATGGCAACACTGTTGCGTGACGGAGTTGGGGTATTTCCCCTATAATAAGTTGACAGTAAAAAATTTTGTAGTGGCAACAATAGATCTGTTCACTGTCACCTGAAACATATGACACATATGCCTTGTTAGAAAACCTTGCGAAATGTCACAAGTGATAAAATTTCTGTAACAGTTTCTCTAAAACTAGATTTAACTAAAAGTACCATGCTACAGTAAGCTCAGTAAATTGGACTGATCTTAAGCCAAAAATAGTAAGTAAATGTTTTCTAATTTTAATCTGGATTATTTTTTTTATTTTCAAATTTATTTCATTACGTTTTCAATTACAGATATTATTGTTAGCATCAGGGATGAATCAAGATATCCAAATAAATACACATAAAGATGGCACAAAAAATAAGAAAATCATCAAAAAAGAATCGAGTCCTTCGAATAAGGTTAAAAAGATCAATTTGAAAAATCTGCTGGGTCATACACGTATTCAAAGAAAGATTAAATTAAAACATCCTCCGGATAATTCGAAAGGATCGCCGAATAAAAAAGACGGAAAAATAACGAAAGAACCGACAAAGATCCAACCGGGACCTCTCAATAAACTTCTGAAGGTAAAAAAATTGTGGATAAAATATTATGTTGGTAAGGGTTGACAATCGGCTTTTCAATAAATGCAAAAGGGTTGTAATAAAAAAACTTTGCAAATACAGTTTTGGGAATTAAGTTTAATATATACTTAATAAAATATAAATCCCAATAAACGTCATTCACTATGCTTCCAAGCCGTTAAAATAGTCAAAGAAGTTAGTAAATGTTAAATTAACTAAGATCTTCTTTTTCATTTTTATTTGGATGTAACTAGTAGGTATAATGTTAATAATACTGCAAAAGTGAATACACTTCGCACACCCGCTAAAAAAGTGTCACAACTCAAAAAATTCCATTAGTGACTTAAACATACAGCATGCTTTAAAAATAATACTCAGATGTTTCTTCTACAAAAAATTGATTTAGTTTAGTAGTTTAAATTAAACAGTAGAAGAAACATCTATAGTTTTTAAAGCATGCTGTATGTTTAAGTCACTAATGGAATTTTTTGAGTTGTGACACTTTTTTAGCGGGGGTGCGAAGTGTATTCACTTTTGCAGTATTATTAACAGTTTGGTTTCTCATACTTTCTTTTTAAGGCTACTTTAAACTCACAGCTCGTTTAAATATTACTCAGATAGTCCAGGCAACGAAGGAACTATAGCGGAAATAATCCATGTAGAAGCCAATTTTGGCACACTTGTAGGGGAAGGTGTTCTTAACAACATACTAAAATTACTGAGAGGTGGGGGAGAAGCTAAGGGTGGGGGGTTCTCTAAGGGTTCCTTTTTTCAGTTTTTTGTTAATAACTCGAAAAATACTGCCTCTAGCGAAAAAATGAAATGTTTATTGTTAAAAATAAAATGTTTGTAGTTAAAAATAATATGTTTGTTGTTGAAAATGAAGTATAGTGTTTAATGATGTATCTTGAATATTAAATTTCGTTGAAATCTAAACTTTCACCTTCATCGACGGAGGCTCCGTTCGTATATGCGCTGAGGCATCCACAGGCACCGGAGCAGGCAATCCCTGCTTTGCGGCAACCGCAGCTCACCCCACACCCATTCGTGCATCGGCAAAAGATCATTTTCAAAATGGAATCGGGTGCCACAGGGTCGTTCGTTTTAACTGAGTTAAGGATCCCATCATTTCCCTTGACCCAGCCCTATTGGATGGGTGATAGGGGGTTGCCGAGGCACTGTTGTATCTGTAAGAAAGATATGAGACCAACGTAAGAATTCATCACAAATTAATATTTGTAATTTAAAGAAAGTAGTAGGTATTTAAAGCTACATGTAAATGGATTCACCTGTAGATATACTCTTAGCGAGTGTTGCTTTGAAGCTCCTCTGGTTGGAGGAAGAGTGGCCATGTCTGATTTGGGCTTCGTTGATGCGCTTTCGAAAATGCCGAGTACCGATGTTCATTCAGGTTGTCTTGATGAGCAGGCGCTTTGTATACAGCCAAAAAAAGCTTCTCGCCAGCCTGTTCAAAATCCTCAGGTGATGCTGAGGGATCCTTGAATATTGCTGAAATCTCTTGAGTAAGGCCAGGATTTACTGTGAAGCGATTCCCACTTTACTCTTTCCATGAATCGCCGAGGTGGTGTCGCATCTGAAGAAGGAGAATCGTTTTGGCGATTGGAAGCTGTTGAAGTTTCCGCACTGAAAACAATTTGGTCTCCACATTCCCACGACCTGGCTTCATGAAGTACATATTGATTGATTGTGGCGCGAATCCAATGAGGAGAACTATCAAGTGCACATCCTCCCCAACTATTACTACAGTTGGATGTACAGCAGCTTTATCCAACCCGCACCTCATAATAGTGCCATCAGCATCTCCTGTAGCAACAGTTGTTTCAATCCCGGCTGCTGTCATTTTCTCTGTGATTTTCAACAATAAACATATTATTTTTAGCTACAAACATTTTATTTTTAACATTAAACATTTCATTTTTAAAAATGAAAACTTTTTTTAAAAATTTCCATTTTTACCCTCCATATCTCCTTAAGCAAACAAGTGTATAAAACCTTTTTTATAGATTTATTTTATGTAGATTATTTTAGTATATGAACATTTTTTCGCTAGAGGCAGTATTGTTCGAGTTATTAACAAAAAACTGAAACCTTTAGAGACCCCCACCACCATAAGCTTCACCCCCTCCCTTCAGTACTTCTAGTATGTTGTTAAGAACACCTTCCCCTACAAGTGTGCCAAAATGAATTATTTCCGCTATTTGGTATTTTTTGGTCTTCGTCGCCTGGACTACGAGTTGATATATTCAACTTGAGTGCTGTTGCATAATTTTGTGGGCATTTTGTCCCTGTTAGCTTACTTCTCTTATACAGCAATCAAAGGTAGCCGATTGATTATGCCATGAGCTATATGTCACGGCAGGCTAACTTCTTTGGTATGTTTGGATAGCAAAGACAGTTTTTCAATAATACACAGATAAAAGAATCGAAAATTGAATGAACAAAATAAAATACGCGAAATATACCTTCAATAAGTGCAGAAACGTCAAAAATGGTTCCTAATAAGTGGGCTTCCATGAACGTTGTCTGCAAATTTTCAGGAATTTTTAGACCCCCCAAATTTCTAATTCTATAGTTTAATTCATTTATTGGAGTAGTAATTACAGTGGCAGCAATAATTAGTTACATTGAATTTACGCCGTTTTTTCTTGTTTTAGAATGCGTAATTGGTGGAGTGTGAAAAAAATTAAAAATCACCTCCTTACAAGTCACATTTTGTTCTCACCCATCCTCCTCTCGGGTGCGGTATTCCTTCATGTAAGTCATTTTTAAACGCAGCAATAGCGCGCACTACTGCGTTGTAGAGTACGACCAGAAATATAAGAAGGTCATAAATCACCAACTACTTGAGTTATCACCAGGCGGTCGATTCCACGCAGAGTTGTACCTGTCCTAGTCATGGACTTTTTGGCTTGACCTTGATTGACTTTAGACGTTTGGCTTATCAATTGGCTACACGAAATCAGTGCCAACGTAAATTTAATGCTGCATCTGAAATGGCCGGGAAGGATTGGATTTGACGCTGCGAAAACCAGAATCGACTTCGGGAGCTCGAGCTATGGGGTTTAATAGGGTTGAGGTGTCACAATTTTCTCGCCTTCTTTTGGAAACTGTAGACACATAATAAGCTAGTTGGTGAACGCATCTATAACTGTGACGAAACGGGGTTGACTGTGAGTCCAGAGGGTCATACCAAAATTTTAACCTTAAAAGGAAAACGTCAGAAACCTTAACTTCCTCCGAACGACGAGAAACCATAACGGCTGAAATCTGTTTTTCTCCTGCTGGAGCATACATGCCACCTATGCTAATTTTTCCAAGAAAACGGAAGCAACAGTCATTCGAGTTAGGCTTGCCACCTGGTTCAGTAGTAGAAGTTAGTGATTCTGGATGGATAACCACTGAACTTTTTTTAATTGGTTTAAACTATTTGCTGCGTTTTTAAAAGCAACAAGAGAAAATCCGGTGCTTCTTTTGTTGGATGGGTATGCAACTCATAACAAAAATATTGACCTAATTTTGCATGCACGTGAGAATTGTGTAATATTATTATGCTTTCTATCGCATACAAGTCATAGACTGCAACCGTTGGACGTTTCCTTCATGAAATCTTCAAGTACATTTTATGAACATGAAGCTCGGACATGGCTGCGTTGCAATCCAGGAAAAGTGACTATATTTCAAATTTCCACGCTTTTTGGTAGTGCCTTTTTAAACGCAGCCACTATGAAAACAGCGATAAAAGGATTTCGCAAAACTGGGATTCTTCCTCCCAATGAAAACGTTTTCACCAAAGTTGATTTTACCAGCTTCTACCACGGACTTTACAAACAATACCCCTCCATCAGCCAATGATCCCTCTACTGCACCAAGAGCTGAGACGCCAACGGAACCTTCAATTTCAATAGCACTTCCTGCTACAAAAAAAGGAAGTAAGAAAATCTACTAAATCTCCTCCAACTGCATCAGCAAGTGACATTTTAAATTCCCTACCAGGTTGCTCTTCATGGAAAGCGCAAAACGAAAATGCTTCATCCGATATCAACAAGAAGTCTCCTTTTCCCTGCTTGTCGCCAGAATTTGCTTTACCTATTCCAAAAATTCAACAAACAGTTAAGTTAGCTAATCGCAGGAGAAGTAAAACAGCAATATTAACCGCAACTCCGTGTAAGGAAGAACTAGTTGCAGCTGCAAAAAAGGTTTCGCAAAAGAAGAAAGAAGGCGTTAAAAGAAAAATTAATGGCAATGAGAATAAAGCAAGTAGCATTACGAAAGAGAAGCGAAACTCTTCCAGGAAAGTGTCAATTAAAAAGGTAGATTCTAATTCATCTTCAGATGAAAATAGTGACGTAGAATGTCTTTATTGTTGTGAATACTGGTCCAAGTCTGTTGAAGGATGGATTGCTTGTTCAGCGTGTCACAAATGTGCACACAATGCCTGTGCCGGCGTTGTTAGCGATGACGACGAATTTCAGCTTGTTTTTGAGAAGTGCCAATCCTAATTGGATTTTTGACTGATTTTGTCTAAAGGTTTTAGCTATTTAAATAAAACAAATAATAAAATTGTGTGCACTTAATATTTTTAATACCATTTTCCACCATTAACACTATATTTCATGAATTCTAACCATATATTAATGAGTTCTGGTAAAATTTATGAAAACCCCATCCTGCCCCGCCCATGGGGCGGAATGGAGAAAAATGCACTTTTTGGTTTCTCATAAGTATTTTCTTCAAAATATTTATTCAACTGTTGAAAAGAGGAAGAATGGTTAATTTACATATTAAGTAATAACCGATAACAAAAAGAAATTTTTTTGGTTATTATTGTAGTGACAGTAAACGATCAAACGTTAAGTACCCCGTTGTGCCCCGCCTTCCCCTACTGTGGCTCAAACCTATTGTGCAGTATTGGCTTTTATGGACAAAGACGTTGCCGGTTGTATCGCTAGGTCTTGGTAATAAGTTGGGATGCCTACTGAGGCTGGTATTTGAAGTGACATAGTATTTATAATAATTTATTATTTCTGTTCCCAATCAAAGCATCGACCCAAAAAGAAAGATTTGTAATGGAACGCATAGTCTAGTTCACATGTACGATTTTCCTCAAAAATTGAATTGAAATTTTTTTTTATAAATAATAGTTAATTAAATAAAAAATAGAGCTAGAGCTCCAATTAAAAGCTTAAATTGTTACTTAATTGCTGGTTAATAAAAAAGACTTGAAGTATTATTGCCGTATCTGCCATATTTCCAAAGTTATTTCAATTATAAAAGAAAAAGCAATGATGAAAAAAAAATGTTCAAGGCACAAAAATATTAAGTTATTTAAAAAATAGAAAAAAATTTTTTTCGTAAAAAACAGCACATGGCTGTTTTCATAACAAAATTAAGTATTTAAAAAAAAAATATACGGAAAAATTAATCAAGAATTTTTTTTTATATAATCCGAAAGAACAATAGAATTTATGATTCTCAGAGAAAAAATGGTTTCTTAATTTTAATATTCAGTCGCAAAAATAGATTGTTAATTAACAAAAGCATTTTTTAGCAACAAATAAATTTTTTTAAGAAACTGTTTTTTCTCTAAAAATCATAAATTGTATCAACCAATAGATTACGCAAAAAAAGTTTTTGATTAGCTCATAAACAATGCATTTGTTTATAACAATTTTTTAAACAATGGTGATAAAAAATAAAAAAAAAATATTTCTATGTATCTTTTAACATTTAAAAATCGAAACATTCAAGATATGAAAAAAAATAGTAATTAATTTTTTGTAATTTTTAATTTTTACGTATTTTCAATAGTTAATAAAAAAGTGGAAAATCTAATTTTTTTAATTTTTCCAACGGTGATCTATTTATTAGCCTATTAAGAATAACTCCACAAAGTAAAAAAAATCTTAAGGTTTTAGTTTAATAATTATCACGGTTTTTCTTTTAACATTTAATGTAGAAAAAATTGTTAATTAACAAATGGATAAATAATGGAAATATTGGGATAAAATTTTTTTATTGTTTATTTATGTATACCAATAGTACTTGAATTTTATTATTCCTCAATATTTAATATGTTTAAATAATTTGTTAAGTTACTGTGTCCGAGTGACGGACCGCGCGTGAAAGTCAGACTACCCGGTTTTGGCTCTATTTTCAGGCCTCTGTAAAAATTATAAATATTGAAGATACAGTTCCGGGAGTCGGAACTTTTTTTAGTAAATTCAATGATCTTTTTAGATCTTTTTTTTTAATTTCGAAAATGTTCGATAGTTTTCGAGATATTCAAAAAAAAACTAAACCCCCACTTTTTTTTACTATATTGTTTATAACTTATGCAATTTTTTTCGACCCCTTTCGGAACCTTTCCTTAAACTATCTACATAACTATCCGAATCGAATGACACCTTGATCGTAATTTCCGGTGAATATACAAAAATTTTGAGGAAAATCGTACATGTGAACTAGACTAGCAAGCAGATAATTAAACGCGTTTATGAAATCTATCATACAGATTCACTACTTATAATATGTACCACCAAGAATTAGTTATAAAAACAAGGAAACTTGCAAATAACTAATCACCATTTTAATCAGTAATGTCAAATTTTTAGTCGTCACTTGATTCCTGCAGGTTTATGATAATGGGAGCGAGTCTTACATTAATCCATCAGCTTTCCATTGCTTATCCAGTGCTCGGAAGTAACTGCCGTAGATGCATCCATCAACAATATTTCCACATATTTGGCTTTGAACGTCGCGTTATTGGCCGCCACATAGCACTTTACTTGGCTACAAACCTATGTGATTTAGCCCGCAATTATATGGAGGTAATCGCACTATGGGAACGTTGATGTCCGCTTTCTTCCATGCACTGTTGGGCAAAGGTTTTTCCTTGTGGGAGTGATAGCACGCATTGTCCATAACAATGATAGCTTTTATAAGCAAATGAGCAATAAGTTGTTTCTCAAACCATTCTTCGAAACAGGGTAATCGGCGGAATTATTTCTCTCCAAAAAGCAAAACTACGCACATACGCTTTCACAAAACCACTTTCCTGCATGCCGGCAGTAAGATAAGCCGCGGTCCTCGTTGCCTTGGCTTGCAGAAGTGACGGATTTATCCTTCCATTTTTTTTAACGCTGTGTCCAACGTTAACCCAAGGTTCATCCAAATAAAGAGGTACATATTAGTTAAATTTGAACTCCTTTATTTGTCGTAAATATCTATGCCGACCCGTAATAATCTCGCTACGTTCTATTAATATTGATTGCTGCCCGTCTCATTTCTCATCAACCAAATTCATGCCCTTCAATAAACGGTGAAGGGTAGATTTTTCAAAATTTGGTGAATTATCGTCTTGTTTAACCATCGCCAATACTTGATTTAGTGTGGTTGGAACATTTTCAAAGTAAAATTGTTTCACCGTTCGTTTTATCATACGTATTTTCTCTCGAGTTTCACTGACTTCGAGTCCTTTTCAGTGTGGTTTTCCTGTCCTCCAGGCCGCCTTACCGGGCTTCACTTAGAACTTTGTAAATCATTCGCCCACATACTCGGGTCATGGAAGAAACTTTGTCTGTTGTATTCGTAACAGTTTCATTGATGTACAATTTGTCATTATAGTTGAACACATTCGAAACAATTTGTTTGTTATTTATATTTGCATATGCTCTACTTCTTAATATTCCAATTTGCTCCACTTTTCCAGTGGTTGTATAGCAAATTCATAGTAGCCCCAACAGCATATTTTTGCCTGGTAATATTGCTTCTTATCGCCCATTTGAAATACATTGCCCTATATCGCCCATACTACACAGTAAGTATGAGACACAGTATATAAAATGTAGGCTCTTGTATTACCATTATCTCCAACATTTAAAGCAAAATGCTTCTTGCTTGTCTATGTACACTGAAGTTAATTTAGTATTAGTGGGGAATGGGAGCATTCTATTGTGTGTATTACGTCGGCACTACGCTAACTTTGTCTGTATATTTATATTTTCCAATAGGATGTTCAACTAGAAATAGATTATCATTCTCACTAACCACATCATGCCATATTTTATAAAATTTGATAGTGTTGTTTTGTTTTTATAAATAATTTAAAAAAATTTAAAATCCGCCTTTTACATTCTGACGTCACTAGTATAAATTGACGTTAGGCACAAATTTTGACATGGAACAAAATAATCATAAGATAGACTCCGTTTCACATGAGAAGAAGCCACGTGAAGTTTGCCAAATGACTTGCGCAGAAACCAAAATCGGTCTTGTTTATCTATGTCGCTTCGTAACGACCGTTTCATGCCATTGGCGTTACAAACGATGCTTCATGCCGAAAGCCATTTTATTATTGACATTTGAGGTTGTGTTTGAAGCAATCATTTACTGTCGGATATTTTTGATTTTTGAATATTTTGAGACGTTATGCTAGTTTATCTGTGTGTTGTAAAATACTTGTTGTGTTAAAGGAAAAATTATCCACAGTCAGGGCCGACAGATTATTAAAAACTTTTATCGAGTCCGAAAATAAGAAAACGTTACGCTACTGATTTGAAGTCGAATGTCAATTTTACAATATGGCGCTGGTTTTGACTACAACTTCGCGCATATGTATTGATGTCAAGTTATCTTGACATCAAAAATAATTAGTTCTTACAAAAGGCTCTAACAGCTTTAAACCAAATATCTGGAAAATACCCTTGCTTCCAAACTGAATTGGAAGGCACACCTGGAAAAAATTACTACCATGGCGACTAGGCTTTTCTGGCAATGCAGAAGAGCTACGGGCAAAACATGGGGAATAGTTCACTGGCTTTACATAACTGTGATAAGGCCAACGATCACCTATGGAACAATAGTCTGGAGGAGGAGTAGAGAAGTGTCCTCTGCAGTTAATATATTAACTGCAATCCAAAGCAAGCCCTTCTTGGTATTACCGAGGAAATGAACAGCACGGGGACAGCATCAATGGAAGCCCTTATTGGAGTTCTTCCTCTAGAACTTTTTATAAGGGCGGAGGCAATAATGGCTGAAATCGGGAGACTTATCGTCCCCGAACAATGTTCTAGAAGGACACACTGATACAACTGGGACAATACTAGATGAACCCATATTTCACTGAGTGAGTGAACATCATCATCCCATCTAGAGAACAGTTGGTTAGGTTAGGTTCACTGATGGTTCAAAAACAAACCATGGCCCTGGGGCTGGTATAAAAGGACCTAGAAAGAGATTGTTCTTAAGCATTGGTCGATATATGACTGTGTTTCAAGCAGAGTCGATTGCCGCTATAGTCTGTATTGAGATTTGGAGAATTCTAGATCAGTACCATTTCTCAACGCAAATTATGTTAGATATGAGAACATGAGTATGGTTGAAATTTTTAAGCAATTTATCGATGATGAAGTCATTCAGCACATTGTAGAAGAAACTCGACGCTATGCAATGTTTTTAAATGGTCCTGATCCTGGGATAAGTTCTGACGAAATTAGATGCTTCATTGGAATTTTATTTATTTCGGGTTACAACAACTTACCGTCTAAGAGACACTATTGGAGTTCCAGCAACGATTTAAAAAATTACGCCGTATCCGAGTCTATGCGACAAAGCAGATTCTTGAAAATCTGCAGATTTCTTCACTTAGAAGATAATACAAAAGTTAATCAACAAGACAAAGCTTGGAAAATACGCCCCCTAATGAAATTGTTGAAAGAACGTTGTATTAGAAATTTCCAACCCGAGGAACAGCTTGCTTATGATGAAAGTATGATTAAATATTTTGGCAAGCACTCCTGTAAACAATTTATTCGAGGAAAACCAATCAGATTTGGTTATAAAATGTGGTGCTTGAATACGAAAGAGGGGTACTTGATAAATTTCGAACTTTATCAGGACAGTCTTCCAAATCTAATACTGACTATGGACTGCTATTTGGGAAAGATAGTAAACCTCTATCAGTTTTATTAGATGAATTGCCTGAAAGCAAACGTAATCTCAGATACCACATTCATATGGACAATTTATTTTCTAGACTAAATTTATTTTCATATCTCAAATTTCATGGTTATTTTGCAATAGGAACAATACGAGATAATCGTATACCTGCAAACTGTCCCATGACATCTAAAAAGACATTTGGAAGTGAAAATCGAGGCTACTTTGAAAAAATTATTGAGAAAAACGACGGACCATTATACATACGCTGGATGGACAATGCGATTGTAACCATGATTTCATCATCATATGGTACTCTACTCATCCAGTCAGTCATGTTAAACGATATTCCCAGAAAGATAAAAGGCATATTTATATTCCTATACCACAAGTGATTGCTCAACACAATAAATACATGGGGGGAACTGATCAGATGGATCAAAACGTAGCTAGAATTATTACAGTTTCCTGTAAAATTGTCGTATTTAGTAAAGCGTGTTACCAAAAGATATCAAAGAATAAAAATATATTATTCCACGCTTTACAACAAGTTTTGAAAAATATTTTTCAAAAACAGTGACCGTTCAACGGAGAAGAAACAATTACTTCCCGGGCTACATGCCCCGACAGACATTGAATTTATTCTTTGATATCTTTTGGTAACACGCTTTACTAAATACGACAATTTTACAGGAAACTGTAATAATTCTATATGTTTCAAGCTAAGGAGCTTGTTGTCAAATTTCGAATTTTGGTTTGTGACTTAGAGGTGAGATGTCGCTATTTTCGCAACTAAAACATTTCCGTAACTGGAAGATATGTATAGTTGTTGATTATAGTCACATTTCAGTCCGGGATTAACTCTCGGACGATAACATATACCTTGTACTGATGAGGCGCAATACGCCGAAACCGGTCTACAAGTTATGTTGTCCCTTCAAGTTGCAAACCAGAATGGTTGGTTT
Source organism: Lochmaea crataegi (assembly GCA_947563755.1). Classification (NCBI taxonomy): domain Eukaryota; kingdom Metazoa; phylum Arthropoda; class Insecta; order Coleoptera; family Chrysomelidae; genus Lochmaea; species Lochmaea crataegi. Next base: position 35,570,490 of record OX387433.1, on the reverse strand, counting down.
AAATCTTGTAGATTTACCAACCCCGTTTGACTTAGAAGTGTAATTCAATGTCTGTCGGGGCATGTAGCCCGGGAAGTAGTTGTTTCTTCTTCGTTGAACGGTCACTGTTTCTGAAAGATATTTTTCAAAACTTGTTGTAAAGCGTAGAATAATATATTTTTATTCTTTGATATCTTTCAAAACGTAGCTTTCTACCGTATTGGCATTTGTGGGAAGAAATGGTATTGGCCCATTGTAACGTGTTTGCTGGATATGGCACTGCAGAATAGCTGAATATTATATAATAAGAGTAAAGATAAGAAGATAAGCCAACTAGATTTCAAGCGAGAAGTCGCTAATGCCTACCTATATTACAAAGTATGGTACTGCAAGTAAGGGAGCTGGAAGACCATCTACATCATGCGCTTCTTCAGCAGATAGTCGCATATCAGATTAAATTAGGTTTGACCGAATCGATCACCTAGTGAAACGAACAGAAGAGAATAAAAAACGAAGATGTGCCAAACGTACTTGTACATCAATTGTGAGAACAATGTGTACCAAGTGTAAAATATCTCTGTGTTTGGACTGTTTTGCGAGTTTTCATACACGTTAAAAAATTATGTTCAAAACTGCATCGATGTTAATAATTTTTTTAAATAAAATCGATTCAAGTAATTGTAGGCTTATTTTTAAGATGTGGGTAGTGCAGGCGCTAAGCAACATTATTTTTCTCCAAATCTATAAATAAAATGAAAAAAGTTTATTGAAACAACATGTTTGTTTAACTGTTTTGGTCAACATGCTTAATAAAAAATTTGCAAGTCTTAAAAAAATTATTTCGCGCGCTAATGGGTTAAAGCTATCAGTGATCCAGCAACTAGATCTAGACGTAAAAAACCGCAAATATTTCGTTAACAAGCTGGCAAGAGACAACAAAGTGTCTCTAATATGGGTGCCGGTAAATAAGGGAATTGCGGGTAATGAAATGGCGGACCAGTTAGCTAAAGAAGGCTCTAAAGGAGACTTCATAGGTGCGGAACCGTTTTGTGGAATCAAAAAAAAAATTGCATAAGAGGGGACATCGGGAACTGGCTAAATAGGGAACACCAACTCAAATGGAGTTTGACACAAGAGCACATCCATACAAAGAGTTTACTGAACAAGGTAGACAAGGAACTCTTAACCAGGCTATTGTAACAGACATTTGAAGACAGTTACCGACCTGGTGACTGGACACTGCACCCTGGGGAAACATTTGTACAAAATGGGCAAAGTTAGTGAACCTATGTGTAGAAAATGTGAACTTAATGATGAGACACCTAGTCACATACTCTGTTTCTGCGAGAACTTACAAGTACTTAGACGGAAGCAACCATTACAACTACTGAAAATCCCTCCAGTCAAACTAGTGGCCTATATAGAAGACACGAAGCTTCTGGAATGGAAGTAGATAACATGGGAAATGGTACAAAGATTCAGTTCAAGTGCCTGGGCTGATAAGCACAACCCAAACGAATAAATGAATGAGCTTTAAGCCAACTTTTCTTTCTTTCATCAGTCTTCGGCACAGTAGTGAATTTTTCATTTGTTCTCCGTGTATTATTACAATATGGTACCAAACACGATCTAAATACTAAGTCTATCATAATTTATAAAATTCTGTTACTATACCACAACAGACAAATAAAAACTGAAAATATTGCATCAATTTTGAGAAATAAACTACAGTATTAAATGAACAACAAACTAAGACTATCGACAACTTCATTATAATTTCAGTAAAATATAATTTCAGTAAATTTTTGTTTCCATTTTATTCTGTTAATCAGAAGAAAAAACTTGGTCAAATTATATTTTGGATTACCCATTTGTCACTTATTCATATTACCCAAAAATCATGGGGTCATAATTTGAAATTGAATGTCCTATTACATGCGACCCACAAACATATTATGAATTTCAATAATCAAATTCAAATAACATGCTGATTGACAATGGATTGTAGCAGCAAACAACTGGGTTGACGTCACACGTTTTTGATGACGTTCATCGGGTTTTATGTTGAACATGCTATACCAGCTCCACGATTTTATACACAAAATTAGATGTTTCAAATAGCATTGTGAGTAATGCTAATTTATTTGGGTTTATAATTTCGTAGCTTTATAGAAACGCAGATTATCTTGAAATTATTTGTATGTTGTAGGGCAGTGTATTTAAATGTACACACGTAAAAACCGAAAAGGGCCAAACGTTTTTAACGTTACAATCATTAATATGTGGCGAAGACACCGGAAGGACGAAACTGAGCGTTGTCCTTACCGGACCGAACAATGTTAAAAAAAAGAAGCAAGAAGTGAAAGTAAATAATAAATATATATTGCCGTTGTCTGATGGTACAAAAACGAATGATTTTCAAGAATTTTCGGAAATCGATAGAGATGCAATGAACAAAGAAACAAAAGTGCAAGAAATTAAAAAGCCTAACGTGGTTACGAACAAAACTAAACAAAACATTAAAATTGATAATAACAAAGTTGTTCGGAAAGTTATGCAAAAGTTAAAAAAATAAACATTTTTTTTGTATTATTTCACTGGTTTTTATAAAATCTGAATCCTATCATAAAATTTAGTTCTTTCCTAAACGTCTTCGGTCGACCAAAATATAACAACAAGAAGCTGAATTGAGCTTTAGACTTCCCGTACCATCACGAACACTTTATCTGTAAGCATATTTTATATAGTCACAGGTAGACCAAAACACGATACCCCGTAGATGTTTTACGAGTTTGCGGGATCTGACATGGTGTATTTAAAAAAAGCCACCTCAACAAGCACAGTTAGCTAAAAAGCAAAAAATAAATGTCAATATCGAAATAATTTTTCATAGTTTTTCATTAAATAGTGGAATTAATTAGAAACAGTTAGTTTCATTTATAACAGTGAATTTCTTAGGAGTCGTTGCACCAACATACTAGTTAACGAAGTTTAACTAATCCAGGTTAATTTATTTTATTATTATTTATTTATTGACGGGCTAGAACCCATTAAAATACAAGAGAATACAATAATTGATACACAGAAAACTAGAATAATAAAAAAAGAAAAAATATATATATATAAATATAAAAGACCATAAACTTATATATTTAATAACACATAAGATAAAGCACGTATCACTTACAATAACAACTAGAAATATTTTTAAAAATTACAAATTTGGAATTGTCGGTGAAACTCAGAAGAAGATGAAAAGAAATCAAGATTCAATCGATTGGCCAATCTTGTGGACCTGTGGATGAACGAATTATTGCGATAATTACTATAGTAGTGTGGTTGTGAAAAAGTAACACTATTTCTAGTAGATCTAGTTGGTGCGGAAAAACCAATATTCAACAATGAGTAGGACAATCGAGAGTAGAATTGACTATGTTGAATAGAATGAAAAGATCCTTGCAATTCCTTCTGTAACGAAGAGGCTCCAACATAAACTGGGAATGCAATTCATGGTAATTTAAGTGGTAGGTGTTAACAGGATGAATTCAAGATTTATAGGCAATGAGTCTTAGAAATTTTCTTTGTATTTGTTTAATGTTGTGAATATGGTTGGTATAGAAGGGATTCCAAACATAAGATGCATATTCAATAAGAGGTCTAACAAGGGAGAAGTACAGTATTCTAAGACATTGCACGCTTCGAAAGTCACAAGTTATCCTTCTGATAAAACCAAGCATCCTCAATGCCTTATTAATTGGAGCATATAGGGGAGGGCGGGGCAAGATGGGCCCCCTAATTTTAATCGCTTCTAAATATGTTGTTTGTTGCATTAGCGATTTTAAATTAGTGTGTTTACTAATTACATTCAGTTTAATATTTTTTTAATTTAGCGATAACATAGTAAAAAACATTTTTTACGAAAATGTATATTTCCCATCTTGCCCCGCAGGTGGGGTTGATTTTGTAAAATAATATAATTTTTCATTGAATTTTAATTATTCTGTTGTACAAAGTGCACAAATATTTTGTATCATCATCATCATTTTCCTCCTCTCCGGCACAGGAACAGTGTGCCCAACGTCTGCACTTAATGCATAGCACCCATCCTTCCGTTGACTGGGAACATAAATGGTTGCAATAAAGACATGCTGCATCATCTTCCACGTTTCCTTCGTCTTCCCCAGATGAGTCACTCTCTATAATTTTGTTTTTCTTCTGTTGATTATTATTAAGGTGAATCTGACGTTTAACAATTTGGCGAGGAGTTTCAGATTTCCGTTTCTTTACCAAAGGTTTTCCTTTTTCGGAACTTTGTAACAGGAGATCCTGTTTCTCTGCCCAAAATAATTCCTTTTGCTTATAAAGTACTTATTTTAGTACCTCTCGAGCCATCTAACGGTGAGGCCTAGGAACGCATTTAACTATAATGTCGACGCACGTTAGATTCCTTACTTGTGTTCTCATATCTTTTCTGAGAGGGCATTGTTAAAGATTTAAAACATCCGAAAATTGTCAGAAATGATGTGCGCAGATAATTTGGGTGAATAAGAAACCATTTTGGAGACAAGCCTGACAAGCGTTCTCTTGATTGTCTAAAAAAGACAATTATAATGTGAGTTGTGTCGAAGGAAATTCTAAGTAAGTCAATACCTTTTTATAAATTAATAATGATTGTCGTGTATATATCTTTGAAATGTTGTGGGATGACTCTGTCATTCAGATTAATTGTTTTCGCCGACAGCACTTGTTGCTTGTAGAAGCTTCTAAAAATTCCTGTGTCTTTTTAGATTGCAACAACTTTACATTCTACAATCAACTTGATTAAACTAGCAACTTGATTTGAAAATCAACTAGATTCGAAAATCAATTCAATTCTATTCTCTACTTCCGACACTACGTTATATTTGCTGTAACAAGTATGGGTCATATTATGTCCAGTACTTTGTTGACATAAAATTTGTTTCTCTTCTCCATTTGAGAATACGAGAACCATTTATAGATGCATAAGCCGATATATCTTTCTAATATTTGATTAATCATACCGTTGGAGAACCTTTAGCATTGAACTAATTTCCCTCGAAATCTTATGAAGTTGTGTATTTAATGTACGACGGCCAAGGGCCATATTTCTTTGATTCATCATACCGTTGTAGAACCTTTACCATTGAACTAATTTCCCTAGGAACCTTATTAATTTGTATATTTAATGTACGACGGCTAAGGGTCATATTTGTAAAATAGTAGGGACCAAGTCGACTTCTATATTTTTGAATTTTGATTTATGTTTCTATAATATATCGGATAAATATCGAGGTTGTTAAAATTTTGTGCTTTTGATTTGACTATACCTACACTGTAAGAAAAAATATTAGATGGTTTACGAAAATAATTGATTTATCTTAACTTATTTTATCGAAAATTAGTTTGATCAAAGCTTAACATTTTGTAAATTTTACATACACTTGTTGGATTTTTTAAAATTTTTTTTGCGATTTGACTTGTATTTTTTAAATTTTTGAATTGAATAATGGCTAATTTTAACCTTTATCACTTACGTTCATATGAATTGGCTTATGAAATAACAATTCAAGATACCGATGTACCTGAATTAGTGGAAGACCGTAGACGTATACTTGTGGGTTTATTATCACAGGAACGCGGTGAGCGGAGTTTTTCAGAACTAGATAATACAATAAAATTTGATGATGATTTAGAAGGAGTAAAAACTTCATTGTCTGATATTAAAATGCAAATTGAATCTCTACCGGAAAAAATTGAAGATAAACTTTTGAATAGACTAACTTCCCGACTCATTCATTTAACTAAAAGAATTTCAAATTTAAACACAGAAACTGACGATGATATTAAAATTCAAAGGAAATTAAAAACTGAACTTTTATTGTTAGAAGCAGGTTTAGATGAAAAATCTTCTGGTTTATCTAGTAATGTAACAAATATCTTACCTAATGTTTTATCGAATAATGTAGCTGGCAATACAATTGCACTTCCGAGTTTTAAAAATACCGATGTTCACAAATGGAACATATTTTTTGATGGTCAAAATTCGCTTCACGAATTTCTTGAAAAAGTCGAAATGCTAAGAATTTCTCGTGGATTAACGGAACAAGAATTGTTTGTTAAAAGTTTCGAACTTTTTAGAGATTCTGCCTTAACGTGGTTCATGGCACAAAAAGATAAAGTAAATTCATGGTCACAACTTGTTATTAAATTAAAAGAAGATTTTTTACCTTAATTAATTAATAATAGAATCCAGAAATCAAATGAAAGGGCATCGATATTTATAGCTACTATGGAAAGTTTATTCAGTAGACTTGATAAAATACCGGATGAATTAACGAAAGTAAATAGAATCAGACGTAACTTATCTCCATTTTTCTTAGCTCAATTATCGCTTCAGTCACCTACAACGGTGGAAGAATTAGCAAAACTCTGTAAACAAATAGAGGATTCTCAAACTTGGGTAAACCGTTATAATGATAATGATTTTAGCAGCAATAGAAAATATCGTCACTTTGATAATACTCAAAATTTTAGGAAACAAAATAACTCTAACATCGATAATATCTTGTTAGAATTGTGGATTCCAAGGTCATTCTTATACCTCATGTCGTTCCGCTAAAAGTATTTTTTGTTACTGGTGTGGTCAAAAAGGTATCATCAAATCTAAATGTCGTCAGTGTTTGTCAAAAAACGCGAATGCGACTGGTTCACGAAACCTGGCTACAGTATCCAGTCACGACAATGTACCGCAATCACAGCCAGAACAAAATACCGAAATTGTCTCCAAAAAGAAAAAAGACAAACAGTAGCTTTCTCGACTTCTTCTGCGGAATGGCAAAATTATCTAATCTTTGTTAAAAATTTCTTAAAATTAATTTCAGAAAAATCTCGAGTCAGTAACGTTTCTAAAATTTTACCTTCAAATTCAATGTCTCCCTCAGAGAATTTATCGATTTTAGCTCAAAAAGGATCCTGGTTGCCTTCTGTGGATGACACAAGGTTACCTTTATTAAATGTTTGTCCAATCTTTGTGAAAAAATATAATGATAATAGACTTTACCTAAACATAAAAATTTATGATGTAGAAATTTTAGCTATGGTTGATACAGGCAGTAACGCGTGTGTTCTTGGCAGTGCAGGTTTGCAATTTTTAGGTAAATTGAAAATAAATATTTTGTATGATGAAACTTTAGCTGTCACTACTGCAGATGGTACCTTACAATCTAGCATAGGTTATATCTATGTCCCGATAACTTTAAATAACTTGACAAAAAAGTTAAAAATTTCAGTAATACCTTCAATATCGCATTCCTTGATTATCGGTATGGATTTTCTAAAACTTTTTAAAATTGACGTAAATTTTCAAACGTTATCTTATTCGATGTTATCTTCCCTTTGTGTCATTAACACAATTCAACCTTTATCGACATTATTTTCTGAACAAAAGTTTCAACTTGAGAAGACCGTTCAACTTTTCTCTAAAATTGGTCCCAAAGATTCTCTTGGTCTCACTCATTTAATTAAACATGATATCGATACCGGGGATTCACAACCCATTTGTCAACGACAATATCCCTTAAGTCCCACTATGCTGGCACACCTTAAAAAAGAGGTCGATGAACTTCTTCGTTTAAAGGTAATTCAGCCTTCTAACTCTCCCTATTGTTCACCTATGTGGTTGCTCCCGAAAAAAGAAAAAGGTGAATATCGAGCTGTTTTCGATGGTCGAAAACTAAATTCCGTTACCGTGTCTGATACCTACCCTATGCATTTAGTTGACTCAATTCTAAATAAATTGAGGGATGCAAAATATCTTACCTCTATTGCTTTACGAAAAGCTTTTCTTCAAGTTCCCTTGACGGAGTCTTCAAAACCCAAAACTGCTTTTTCTGTTTTTTGCCTTGGTAGCTTTGAGTATACTCGTATGCCTTTTGGACTCAAAAATGCTCCCAGAACTTTAGCCAGATTGATGGATCACATCATAGACCCTGCCTTACTCCCTTATTGTTTTTGTTACCTTGATGACATAATTGTCGCAACCCCAACTTTCGAAACCCACATTGAAATTCTTGAGAAATTATACCTCAAACTAAAAGAAGCTGGTTTAACTGTAAATATGGAAAAATGTAATTTCTGTCGAGATTCCCTAAAATACCTTGGTTTCATTATCGATCAAGACGGCCTTCGCACAGACCCCAGCAAGGTTGAGTCTATCTTAAATTATCCCGTCCCTAAAACCACTACAGAAATCAAACGACTTGTCGGACTGATTGGTTGGTATCGCAGATTTCTTAAAAATTTCTCTTCTGTTTGTTCCCCTGTCACAGATCTTCTTAAAGGTAAAAATAATGGTCAACCTATCGTTTGGACTCCCGAAGCTGACAAAGCATTTTCTGAAATAAAATCCCTTTTAACTTCAAGTACCGTTTTAGCTAGTCCCGACTATTCTCGATGTTTCATCATCCAAACGGATGCTAGTGATACTGGACTTGGTGCGATTTTGTATCAAGAACACGATGGTATAGATCATCCGATAGCTTATGCTAGTCGTTGTCTCACTACAGCCGAAAGAAAAATGTCAACTACAGAGAAAGAACTCTTAGGTGTCATTTTCGGAGTCGAAAAATTTAGAGGATATGTCGAAGGCACTACTTTCACTCTGGAAACAGATCATTCGTCCCTACAATATCTATATAAATCATCCAATCCCAGTGGTCGTTTAGCTCGTTTAGCTTTACGTTTATCTCAATTTGACTTCACGATAAAACACAGAAAAGGTTCGACTATGGTGGTAAGTGATGCCCTTTCTCGTGCAGCATCTGATGTTTGGATTATCGATATCTCTTCTCTTAAACCCGACAAATGGTACCGTTCGATGCTTGAAAAAGTACAACAAAATCCCGATAAATTCCCTACATTTAAGGTTGAAAATAATGTCCTTTACAAAAATATCTTCTCTCAAATTCCTGTCGAAAGTAATATTAACAATTGGAAAATTGTCGTACCTTCTGCAAATCGCTTAACGATTTTAAAACAATGTCATGATGAACCTACTAGTGGTCACTTAGGTGTTTCAAAAACCTTATATCGTATCTCTGAATCATATTATTGGCCTAGATTACGACAAGATGTTTGCCGTTATGTCAAAAAATGTAGTATCGGTGCTTCATGCAAAAGTAGTAACTTACCGAAAGCTGGTCTTATGGGTCAATATAAAAATATCGATTTCCCCTTTCAGTGGATATCTGCCGACATTATTGGACCATATCCGAGGTCAAAGTTAGGTAACAAATATGCTTTAGTTTTCACTGATTGGTTCACGAAATTTTGTCTCGTACATTCCATGTCTCAAGCTACTTCCTTTAGTATCGTTAAATTTGTCGAAAATCAAGTATTTCTAATTTTTGGTGTACCTATGGTCATGAGTGTTGATAATGGTTCCCAGTTTATCAGTAATGAGTTTAAAAAACTCATGAAAAAATACAAGGTTCAGAAAACGTTCTATAACCCTTCGTACCATCCTCAGGTAAATCATACCGAACGTACAAACAAAGTTATAGTTACCGCTCTCCGTTGTTATATTCATGATAATCATAAAAATTGGGATCAATACATTCACCAAGTTGCTCAAGCCATTAGAACTGCACAACATGTCGTAACAAAACACACTCCAGCTTTTCTAAATTTTGGTCGAATAATACCTGTGTCAGGTGATCAATATGGTAAAATTGATCCAAATTCCGATAATACCTTTACCGTTAACGATACTACTCACAGAGTAGAAGATATCGAAACCTTACCTAAATTATTTGTTGATATAAGAAAAAAGTTGAAGGATGCATATGACAGAAATGCAAAATATTATAATTTGAGAAAACGTTCTGTTGAATATCATGTAGGTGATAGACTCTGGAAAAGGAATTTTGTGTTATCTAAAAAACGTAATGACTTTGCTTCTAAATTTGCCACTAAATACATACCGTGTATCGTTAATAAAGTTTTATCTAACCTTGTCTACAACTTAAAAGACATGGATGGTAACGATCTTGGAAATTTTCATGTATCTGATTTGAAACTAGATTTTACTGATTTTGATGATAATTTACCTAACAATGTTGACGATGACGAAATCGACCAACGTATCTTACGTAATAGACTCCCTATCGCAATATCTGATGATGATTCTAGTGATGACGAATAACCTTTCCTTTTACCGTTAGTTCCTCTTTACCTTTGTGAAAAGAATTGGGTAATGCTTTTAACCCTTTTCTTCGAAGTTATAAGGTATCCATAGGCAAAAGAACACAATTAACTACAAATATATTTTCTTTCCCTTTAAAAATGTTTAAAATGTACATGAAAATTGCATTTATGCTGTTTGGTTCTGACATCTTATTAGCAAACTGGCACAAAATTACTGACACTGTGTTGCTTGGCTGTTTAGACGGAACATGGGTTCAATAATGAAGATTTAATTTCAATTTGTATAAACTCAGGTGGAATTATCTAAGAATTTCACCACTTTGTATGACGTACCTTATTACTTTTAAAGTTAGGAGAATATAACTCCAGATAATGTGCTTCTTCTTGATAGAGACGTTGTGTTTCGATAGTACAATATCATTAAACATTAAACAATTAAATAAAACAAATAAATTAATAAACCAATCAAAAATCAATGATCATTGTTCTGGTGAATACTCGTTTGAAGTTTTGGACTGGTGATGGTGAACAATATTCTCCGAGCATAGATCCGAATCGAATATTTTGGTTTCGAATTAGGCAACATCCCTTAGAATGGTTCATTGTTACTCACGCCGAAGTCGCTTCATTCGTTTATTTACTCGGAGTAATAATAAATACAAACAATAAAATATAAACAAAAATAAATAAAACACAAACAATTAAAACTAAATTAACTTCTAAAAAACAAAATAAAATAAACAAAAACTATTGTGCGATCGAGCATTGCTGATCTAAAGAGAGGTATGCATATATGTCCTTCTGTATCCCTAACGAAACTATAATACCTTTGTTATACCTTATCTACCTAGTAGGAATTTACCGATTATCTTACCTTTCTTATCTTAAAGATAGCCTACCGCATACCTTACCTTTTCTCTTAATTTGCCGAGGCCTATCATTGAATATTTTCAAAGTACCTGTACCTTGCCTCAGGGTGTCGTTTTTGCGTTATATATCTACCGTACCGTTTACCTACCTTTTATCGTATCTTGTGATAAATCACGAAAAGAATATATTTTGTTTTGTTACAAATTCTATACATGTGAACAATCGATTCCTTTGGAATATATCTTTACGATAACTTATTTGTTTAGTGTATAAATTTGGATCTTATTTCAAAAGTTTGGATCTGATTTTCAAGGTGAAAATATAGCTTTTGAATTTTCTTTGACAAAATATACTTTTCCTGCTTATCTTGTACCGAAATCTATCTCATTTTTACCGTATACACAAACTATGAATAGTGTATGTTTACCTTGATCTTGCTGACAAACTCTGTGATGGGTGTTGTTATATCTTACTGACATACAAGAATGTATGTATTTATCTTATCTTACCTGATGTCTAACGCAATATCTTATCTTTACACTGAGAAAAGTGTCTACATAATTTATCGTATCTTTTATGTTTCAAGGTTATTTTTGAAATATTAAACTACCCTTCCTATATCGTTATCTGCCTACATTACCTTACGTATAGTCGTTACTTAGTCATCATATATCTTTACTCATATTACCTTTCCGCGTTTTCTTTATATCGTCACGTTACCTTACCGAATGCTACCTTTATTACCTTACCTTATAGACATGTTACATGTTCTTGTTGTTGTAGTTTATCTTCAATTACCGATTTTGACGTTCTTGGGTTTTTTCCCCTCGTAAGAAAATAAAAATATACTTCCATATCTGCAATAGTATTCCCATGACGGAATTTTTGGAGGTCTTTCACTTTCCCTGCAAAAGAAAGTTACCGCGTATCTTTGATTTTTTGTTAAGGGCTGAGGTCGCATTGGGCGCGGTCCTAGTTGTTCTGCCACCCTTAGGGTAAAATTGTTGAACCTGTTGTCGTATGATGCGTGAAGCGGTGTCGACGGACACGCCGTATGGGAACCGTCACATAGGCACTAGGCGGATGTAGTATACGGGATGGAGGAGATAAGACAGTACAGCATTGGGGCGCGGTGCTGCGATTTCAGAGATCCAGTCATTTGTATCTTTAGGATTAAACTCCTTTTTACCTAGTTGTAAGTTTGTTTTAAGGCCCATATTTTTTTTCTTTTCTTATCGTATCCTTCCTTATCTTATTTTTTAATTTTTTAACTTACTCATATCTTATATTTCTGGAAAATTTTCTTTTCTTTGCTGGTTTGGTTGGGAATGATTGCTTGTATCATAAATACTAGAAAGTTAGCCACGACGCGAGCGAGCATCTCTAGCGAGGCCTTTGTTGTTGTTCCAATGATCATTCACAGCAATCGCCTTCGTATCTTTATCTTATGTCTCTAATCATTTAGCTCTCTTATAGTGCCTGAACATATTATCTCCCTTATCATTTTCTAATTATATTTAGTACTTTAGAGTTATCGTTTTATTTTTCTGATGATTTAGAGGTTTGGAAAATCTTCATGGAAAAGCTCCCAAGTGCTAGATGGACGCACGATAGGCAACCTTCCAGGTGTGATTGACCTTTTCCAATGATCATTAGAGTATCTTTGTCTTATCTAGTTTTAGTTCTTTGCTCTTGGAGGAGAGGGGGAGAATGTGCTTAGCACATGTTGCTTCAAAACATTTTTTCTTATCTATACTATACCTTTATTATTCCTTTACATTTACCTTTACTATGACATACTTACATAACGTTAACTTTTGCCTACTGTTATTGATGATGATGTCAGTTACAAAATACCGTGTATAATACCTTTTGTTTACGCTCCTTGCTTATTTTATATCTTTTCGATGATACCTATACCGTTATTATTTTTGTAATTGTCTAATCTGATTTCTCTTTTAGCTAGTCTATAAGTTAATGGTTACGTATGTATTCACTAATCTATTATGTATCTTTTAGCTAGTCTATAAGTTAATGGTTATGTATGTATTTACTGATCTATTATGTCTCTCTTTTCACTAGTCTGTAAGATATGTTGTATATATTTATATATTTTTTGTATATTTTGTATATTTGATTATTTTAATGAAAAAGGTTCTTCATAAAGAAAATTTCTTCCAATTTTTTTTACCGAGGAGAGGGAATGTAACAGGAGATCCTGTTTCTCTGCCCAAAATAATTCCTTTTGCTTATAAAGTACCTATTTTAGTACCTCTCGAGCCATCTAACGCTGAGGCCTAGGAACGTATTTAACTATAATGTCGACGCACGTTAGATTCCTTACTTATGTTCTCATATCTTTTCTGAGAAGGCATTGTTAAATATTTAAAACATCCGAAAATTGTCAGAAATGATGTGCGCAGATAAGTTGGGTGAATAAGAAACCATTTTGGAGACAAGCCTGACAAGCGTTCTCTTGATTGTCTAAAAAAGACAATTATAATGTGAGTTGTGTCGAAGGAAATTCTTAGTAAGTCAATACCTTCCTATAAATTAATAATGATTGTCGGGTATATATCTTTGAAATGTTGTGGGATGACTCTGTCATTCAAAATTAATTGTTTTCGCCAACAGCACTTGTTGCTTGTAGAAGCTTCTAAAAATTCCTGTGTCTTTTTAGATTGCAACAACTTTACATTCTACAATCAACTTGATTCAACTAGCAACTTGATTTGAAAATCAACTAGATTCGAAAATCAATTCAATTCGATTCTCTTCTTCCGACACTTCGTTATATTTGCTGTAACAAGTATGGGTCATATTATGTCCAGTACTTTGTTGACATAAAATTCGTTTCTCTTCTCCATTTGAGAATACGAAAACCATTTATAGATGCATAAGCCGATATATCTTTCTAATATTTGATTAATCATACCGTTAGAGAACCTTTAGCATTGAACTAATTTCCCTCGAAATCTTATGAAGTTGTGTATTTAATGTACGACGGCCAAGGGCCATATTTCTTTGATTCATCATACCGTTGTAGAACCTTTAGCATTGAACTAATTTCCCTAGGAACCTTATTAATTTGTATATTTAATGTACGACGGCCAAGGGCCATATTTGTAAAATAGTAGGGACCAAGTCGACTTTAAGTAGGATATTCTTCATTAGATTGTTAAGTTACTTTTCCAATTTTTATTTAATGATCATCTAAGTACCTATAAAAAACCATATACTCTGTTTTTCGTCATTTTATCAGGGTAAATTATATTATTTCATTTTACAAATGACGTGGTGCTCAAATAAGTTATATGCCAGACAAATTTTTATTATCTAAGTGTTATACAACATTTAGGCGAAAATTCACGACCCATTGTTTTACCTAGAGCTTAGTCGAAGAAATACCGTAAGTAACACTATAATTATCTTTTTTATCGCTATATCTACCTGTTAAGTTACAACTTTTTCTTTTAACTACCGTCTTCTCTTTGCTCAAATTATTTTATTTTCATTTTTCTTATATCTCGTTTTTGTTGCCCCTCTTCTTTATGCTTCAATTCTTCCTCTAATTCCTTCTTGTACGGTGACTCTGTTATAACAGTAAATTTTCCTATCTTCCCAACTCTTTGTTTTGTCGTCTGTTTTCCGTTTTCAATGTGTGGAATGGGAACAAGATCCTTTGGCGAGGATATCTGAAATGCAGTAGATGATGAAGCACCAAAATTTAATGAGTTTTCCAAAACTGACGGTGTTAGTGGTAGCCGCTTTTCTGTTGATGCTTCTGTTGTATGGATAACATTGGGATTTAAAGGTGGTGTTTTCACGGATTGATGTGGCAAATTATCATACTCTTGTGCTTCAGGATCCAAATTTTCATCAATATTTTTTGTTGCTGCAGATAATTCTATTGTTGGTTGATTAGGTATTTCAGACTCTAAAACATCAACATCTTCAGCTGTTTGATGGGGTCTGTTTGTAGTTTCGGATGGTGCAAAATCAATATCTGTGAATTTATTTGAGTTGAATGGAAAAATTCCCGCTTTTCCAAACGAAGCTACAGCTGTTAACATAGACGCTGCTCGTATAAACGCCGTTCCAAATAACTTAGATATTTGATATAGGGTCACAACTCTCCCTGGATGATTTCGAAGCCAATTACTCACCTCCTGATCATAATAGACACTTGAAGGTTTCATGAAACATATGTCAAGTGGCTGAAGTCGGTGTGTGCAATGGGGAGGAAAACACAATATAACCACCACATTATTTCTTGCATAGTCAATTACTTTAATATTTTTATATGAGTGGAATGTCCATCTAATAAGAGTAGCACAGGACGATCCTTTGTTGCACAAGAAAATTCTATGAAGCGTGTAAACCAATTGAAAAAAATTTCAGTTTGCATCCAGCCACTAGGATGACATTCTGCTGTCGCAGCAGGAGGAGCATCATTTAAAAACTCTGGATTCTTCCTTACTCTGGGAAAAATGAATAACGGTGGCATATAAGCTCCTGCTGCACTGAAACAAATTTCCACAGTGACGGTTTCACCTCTATCTGCCGATGTGAGGGATCCAACTTGTTTCCTACCTTTTGTTGCCAATATCTCAGATTTGGTTCTAGGCACAACTGTAACACCTGTCTCGTTACAGTTGTATATTCTATCGGCGGTAAAGTTATACTTATCAAAAAGTTGTTTAAGTAAATCGTAAAATCCATCCACAGCCACTTTATTGATACCTATCGCTCTTGCAGCGGAAGTAGCTTCAGGTTTCCTAATTGACAAGTCTGGGTGTCGTCTTAAAAAAGCTGTCATCCAATCTTTACCAGCTTCGTTTTTACTTTTATTAAAATTGTGTTGTTTTTTATTTTTTGCCGCAACCTGGAAAGCTAACCGTCCTAGCTCAACACAGGTTAATCCGAATAATCTCGATTCCATTAATTTTATGTAGTCAACAAGCTCTCACTCTTCTTGATGTGTGAAAACGCATTCATCTGGGCCTAGTTTCGGCTTTATAATTTGAGTAGTTTTTAATCTCGCTTGTTTTTTTTACGTTCTGATGTTGATTTTGATACATTTAAATGTGTAGATGCGGTCCTGTATCCCATTTGACCAGAGATTACAGCCTCTACTGCTTATACCATGCTCTCTTCACTCCATTTTCCCCGTTCTGATACACGTTTATAAGTACGCACCATTTTCTGAAATAAAAACAATACGCCTGCTTTAATATTACTATTACTTTTTGCGGGGCAAGATGGGACCCTATCCCTTCTTGCCCCTCCCAAAATACCTCATCTTGCCCCACAGGAATTCAAAAGGTTAAACATAATTCCCATAATTAAATTATTAATAAAATTTAAATGTATGAGGTCCTCAACAACAGTAATTAAACTACCATCAAACCCAGTAAAATACATTTGCATAAATACTTACATAAAACTCTCAGCAGATGCACAAACGTAACACATTTATTTAACACACATGCGAATTTGTTAAAATCTAACTTCCAATTAAAATCTGTGAACTTCGTTTACTGTTACAGAAATTTTCGTCACAGAGAGATACATTGTGAGTCATTAGATTCTAGTTTCAGCTATTTGCGTACAGACGTCACTACCTGGTTCGTCAGATTCGGTGGGTTCCCATCTTACCTCGCGTCTTCATCTTGCCCCGCCCTCCCCTATATGGGACCGAAAAGACATGGTAGAGTCAATCACAACACTAAGATCTTTAACTTCTGACACATTAATAAGAGGTGTTTGGTTTATGTTGTAGATAAAAACAATAGGGTGACGCTTTCTACTAAAGTTAATAAACTGACATTTTGCTGGATTCAGTTCTATGCCATTGGCAGTACACCACCGAAATAAATTGTCCAAATCTGCTTGAAGATTATGACAATCCTCGAACGTACAGTCATATACAATTTTAGATCATCAGCAAAACATAAGAATTGAGAGTTTATAAAATAGTTTCGGATGTCGTTGACAAAAATGTTAAAAAAAGTGGTCCTATGTGTGATCCTTGGGGAACACCTGAAGGAACTACAAAGCCAAATGATAAGAAGCCGCACACATGGACTATTTGAATACTAAGGTAACTTTGAACCCAGTTTAGGAGACTACCATTAACACCCATATTATTAATCTTTTGAATCAGAAGGCCATGATTAACTTTATCAAATGCCTTGGAGAAGTCTGTGTACAAAGAGTGAACTTGATAACCAGAGTCCAAGGCACTTGAAAGATAGTCCACATGTAAGGAGATTAAGCTCAGTTGACTTCCCTGAACGGAAGCCAAACTGCTGGTTAATGATATAAGGATCCAAAAGTTTCGTAAGGATTTTAGTAACAATATTATCTAATAATTTAGGAATTGCGCTCTGAATGCATATCGGCCTATAATTGGATGTTTGATTTTTCACCTTTTTTGTAAATAGGAACGACGAAACTAGATTTCCAGAAATCTGGAAAGATGCCAAGTTTAAGGGAGTAGTTATAAATGATGTGCAAGGGGTGAGACAATACAAAACTACAATATTTTAAAATAGAAGGAGGGATGTCATCCGGCCAAGGACCTTTATATACATTCAAACCACAAAGATGTTCATATATTTCAGAGATAGACACACAATACTCAGAGGCATTCAAAGTAGTAGAAGATATATAACCATAGCTAGGGCAGGTCTTATCAGAATAAACAGAGCTAAAATAATCTTGAAACAGGTTAGCTAAATCGATTCCCACAGGATATTTGACTTGTTGAGGTACATTTCATCAGGAAGTGTATAACATCTTCTTCTGGAGTTTACAAAGTTCCAAAACGATTTCAAAATAAACACCAACAGAACATTCAGTAAACCTAATATAATCGTTATAGTCAGTTTTAAACCTGAGCTTACACCGAGAACGCAGCTGAGAGAATTCCAAATAATCAACAGGAGATCCTGTTAGTTTGAATTTCAAGTGAGCTTGCTTCTTTAAATATATGAGATGTTTTAGTTCTCATGAGAACCATCTGGGAACCCATGAATAATTTAACTTCGATTAGTTAAACTGCCAACAACTAATTTCATGTTAGTGGTCTATGTCAAAAGTGACATCTCTTCATTCTCATTTTTATTCATCGCACCATATAATATTCTTCAGATATTCATTATCTTCTTGACATTTCACCAACACAAAGTCTGCAAATTATATTCTTCTATTATAGTCTGTTTGCTTCAAACTTTGAACTGGGGAGTTAAAAGAGTAGAGATGAAACTTGTTTTTTTTTAAATTGGTTGAATGTATACCATTGCTACCCCTAAATCTCTCGCACCACAACGTAATGACGCTTCGAGATAAGCAGCATAGTATCCAAGAACATTGATTTCATGATCACTATTGTCTACAACAGGCTTCACTTTCTTAAGTTTTGCTTGAAAACAACCGAATTTTGTTAAATTGTTTAATATTCTCTTCACTGTGTGACGGCTGGGTCGGGGTCGATCTGGATATCTTGTAGCAAATAAAACACATGTTCTAGTAACAATTCTGTTACATTCACCATTATCACCCAACTGATTGACTTTTCACTTATTTACATTTTTGTAATTTTTTTGTAGAGGAGAATCCAACAATGCAATAATGTATAGGGTGTTCCATTTAAAAAATTGGGAGGGGTGACCATAGGGGGAGAGGGATAAGTTATAACGGCTACATATGAGCAAAAAGACGTCCCCTTTTATGTGATTTTTGACGTCTTTTTTCATTTTTTCATAAAAGTGACGCCTTCAGAATTATGTGGGGTGGATAGTTTTCATTGAAATGCTCTGTACAGATACCGTAAGCACTTCGTGAAACGTCGTATGTCACGGCTGGCTAATTTATTTAGCATGTTTGCTACCCAAAGACAGTTTTTCAATAACACCCAGATAAAAGAATAGAAAATTGAATAAACAAAATAAAATACGGGAAAGATAACTTCAATAAGTGCAGAAACGTCAAAATTGTGCTCCATGAAGGTTGTCTTAAAATTTTTAGACACTTTTAGACCCTTTCTCATCCCCTAAAATTTAATTAAAGTTCAATGTATTTATTCCAATTTATCGTGACCATGGTGTTTTCAGAAAATAGCGTCTCCTATCTTTCGTGATTTCCTTGTTTTAGAGGGTGTTTTGAGTTGGCTTTCCTAATTTCTTGGATTGAGGAGAGAGAGTCTGTACAGATAGCGACTTTTTTATTTCTTGCGTTTATTATTTTGAAAGTCTGGAGAATTGCAAAAATTTCTGCAGTAAATATACTACAAGTGTCTTCAAGAGCAGTTGTGTAAAGGGTTTCGTTTGATGAGGTGACCGCGCATCCTACTCCCTTTCTGTTTTCGGAAGCGTCTGTATATATGGTTTGGTAGAACTTCTGTTGGTTGATTCGATTAGTGAATGTTTCTCTTAAGATTATGCTTGGGGTTTCTTGATTTTTGAGTTCCAGTAGTGTTGTGTCGATCATTGGTATAGGTTTTTTCCTTGGAGGTGAGGAGGATATATTTAAAGGTTGTGTGAGGTTGAGGTCGATGTTATGTAGGATAGGTTTTAGTGTGTCGATGATGGTGCGTGTTGTTTTTGGGGGTGATTTGATTCTTCGTTATATATGTTTGGGATTAATATGTTTGGGATTCGAAGATTTATTCGTCTTAAAAATCAATTTTTTATAGCAAGGCAGTAAATCTGATTCTCTGCCGTGTGAAACATATAATTTTCTCTTCGATTGTTTGTACAGTGTGCTTAGAAAAATCGAATTAAAAATAAAACTTTTTCATAACGGATACTCACAATTTTTAATATTTTTTCTAACCGTATGTTATATATTTTTTAATTATTATTTGTCTATTAGACCTTAAATTGTATACATAATAATATTAGTCCCCAGTACAAGGACCTTAAATTTTTATAACACATACAAATGCCAAACTTTGTGAGCGCCTTCTTTGTGATGAGTCCGTCAAACTTGTCCTATGCGAAAACTTCCGGCATCGCTGCGTTTTCGAATGCCCGGTTCCCGAAATTGTCGAAATAACGTCACTATGACTACCCGTATATACAAGTTTTATTTTATTGCAAATGGTTCAATAAAATTAATTAAAAAATTGTGGTCAAATTGTCCGACAAAAATCATGCAGCGTGTCCACCACCCCGAAAATGTCGATATGACATCACCTTGACTCCCTATATATACAAGTTTAATTTTTTTGAAAATTGTTTAATGAAATTAATTAAAAAATTGTGGTCATCTTGTCCGACAAAAATCATGCTGCGTATGGGGTGTCCACCACCCCGAAGATGTCGAGATGACGTCATTATGTCTCCCCATACATACATGTCGGATAAAAATAACAATGATAGATATTAGTATTCTATATGCAAATATCGACTTGTCCGACAAATATATTGAGTAATATAGTAAGTTCGACAAGAAAATGAAAAATAAAAATCATTACTAATGACAAACTTCTTTCTGACTGAATAAGCTTAAATATTCACATAGTATAGTATAGTATTTAAATATACTAAATTTACATAAAATTTGTCGTATAAAATAACAATTGAAATAAAAATCTGGAAAATTGATAAAAAAATTTTTTATTGATATTTTGTTTTTTTAAAAAGTAAAAAAATACGTGTTTTATTTTTTATTTTAATATAAAAAAATTCACTCAAAATCATCATCATAATTATCATTATCGAAGTCTTCATCATCATTTTCATTGTCATCTTTGGAGAAAGTATTAGTCACGTGGTTCGTGTGGAACTATGGCGCGTAAATTCAAATAAAATATGAAATATTCAGAAAAATTATTTTAAGTACTTTAATTTACTAATTGTATAAAACTTCTTAGTTTATAGTTTATAATAAAATATCAAAGATGGATTACTATGAAAAAAAATTAAGAAGAGGCGAAAGGGTTGCGTCTTTTTAAACATTACTAATCGGTTAGATTTCAACCAATTAAGTTAAAAATTGATATACATATTTATGACTTTGTCGAGGGCGTGATGTAAAGATTTTTCGGAATTTCCCAAAAAAAATTTCCGACAAGAGGGAAAATTTTGAAAATTTTTATACAGACGTTCTACGACATTTTAAAGGGTGTGCAACGATTTTTCTCCGGAAAATTTAAAAAAACAAGAGGGAAAATTTCGGAATTTTTTTTTCAAATTTTTGAAAAAAAACTCTACATCACCCCAAGAATGCAACCAGGGACATTTATGTGCATTTTCAGATTATTGGATTTACAACATACCTAGAAAAAACGTTTAGAATCATTCCCTCCTTACCTTAAATGATTTTTCAGTTTTAAGATTTTTAAATTTTTTATTTAGTTTGCAGTACTATATTTGTCGGACACATATTTTTTTATAATCAGTATATTGTTCTAAATAGAAAAATATGAAATTTTTCTACAATAAATAAGACTGTTCCTCAGTCCCGTGTATGGGAGCATGCGCACTGGGTCACATCCAACAGACTTGTCGCACGCAGCTGGCTATGTTGCGTCCTGGTCCTGTTCTATCACACGGACTTCGGAGAAACTGCTTTCTCTCTCGCACATATTTAATCGCTCCGAATTTAAAACTTTAAAGCATGGCAATAATATTCTTTGAACGGTTTTTTGCAGGCAAGCCTATACTGATATTTTTGTATTTAAATTATCTTTCTTCTGATACCAATTTTTATTGGTTATCATATCGGTGAAGTTATCTAAATTGACTTACCTGTTCATACCTGCTTGCCAGATAGCTATGAACAGAAATCAGTAGGCAAGCCTATTAAGGCATATTCTCTATGTTAAAAACTATCTTTTGAGACTAAATTTGTTTGGTGAAAAAAATTGATTAAAATTAATTTAATTAAAAATAGCCATGAACACTTTTCGATAGGCAAGCTATCATAGGCGTGCTGGTAAATCAAAAATATTTCATAAAAAATAGGTCTCATCTGGTTATCAGATGGGTGAAGGTCGACCTCCCACGGTCTCCGCTACTATAGTTTCGTCCCTAGTAGCAAATGTCGGGGCAGGCATCAAAAACATTTAAGGTTAAAAAAAGTTAAATTAATATCGTACTTTCGATCGTCTATGAAGAAAAGTCGAATATTCTACACGGGACAAAAGTTAAAATCTCGGTCCTGAACTGATCCTGACCTGATCCTGATGCGTAGGCCCTTGAGGTGTAATATACTATTTCTGATTTTATTGTCAATAAATTTTGTAATATTGTTTTTGTACTCATTGCTTTAAAGTGCATATTTTACAGTTATCGCCGGAGTGCGGGAAAGTGTATTTTACGCATCCAGATGTTTTTTACTTTTCCATAATTTGCTTTAAGCAGTTGGCAACAAAAGTGTCAGACATAGGTTATGTTACACACAAAGTTTTGACAAATTTCATTTCCAACAATTTCTAACAATTAGTTTAAGGAATATTAAAAACACGAAAATTTATGGGGCTATTACAGGATTTAGTTTCTGCATCTAAAAGATGTGGAACGTGTCAAATAATTTAAATTTGACATTCATACATATATCATATTACCAACTGTCAATAGAAAAATAAATTAAATAAAATTCATATTTAAATTTCATTTTTATTTTAAATTATTCGTTACAAAAAACATTGTACCTAACTTTTTTGGGAAGGAATTTTTCGCATTCGCACTTAATACAGCACTTCCTTCGGTCGTGCTGCAAACAAAGTGCTCATGCGAAAAATTCTACTTCCCAAACACGTTAGGTAAATAACTATTTTAAACAGTGCTAGTCAGCTTATGTAGTGAAAATGAGTTACTTTGGAAGTGATACTTTTGACTAATATTGATCTGGCGATTGAGAGAAGTGTACCGTACAATACCCTTTAAACCCTTACGTCAATATGGAAACAGTTTACGGAATTCTGCAAGGCAAAAAAATACTTTTGGAAACCTTTTGGAAAGTACAATTTTAAAGTAGCTAAACATAATCCTGGAAGATTGGCATGGAACAAGAAGAATGAAAACGGTGAAAATTACAAAGAACTACTTAGTTGTGAAGACAATCTGGAACACAATTGCAAAAAAATGCAAGAGATGTATTTTATGAAGTAGAAAATAATTTTTTCTTCATTAAAATTGGAAGAATACTACTAATGGTTTTATTATAGGACGAGGACACTCCGGCGGGACTCCAGCGAAAATTTTACCATATCGCCTAAGTAGAACTTGCCTGAAGAGGTAGAGAAGCAGTCAATTGCAAAGTTCATTATTTTAAAGAGGAAGTGGATAATTCTGGGATTGAAACAGGTAAATAACATAGTTACATATTTTTTTTAAATAACTGAATTTCAAAAATCCTACTTTTTAGGAAGAGTAGAATATAATCCTCTCTTCAATAAAACGTCCCAGGGTGGAGAAAAAAAAGGCCGATAGTAAATGGCTGGTCCCCAACACCTTTTGTCCAGTCCGTCTTTTTAAAAATCTAATGATTAAACGTTCATTAGAATAACAACTGATTATTCTTAACCCATCATGGAACAAAAAACAATCAAGCGGATGGTATAAAAACACTCCAGTGGGAAAAAACGAACTTTCGAAATGGACTGAAGAAGCAGCAGAAAAGACAAATATACAAAACAAATAAAAATAACAAACCACTCTATGCGGTCGACAGCAGTCAGTAACCTAGCTAAAGGAGGGGTTGGTGAACAACAATTAATGAAAATGACTATCCACAGTTCAGCCAACTCAATTAAGCATTATCTGCAAATGGATAATGAGCATTATTCAAACATCATAAACACCCTCAGAACCTCCAGCTAAAAAACAGAAAACAGTAGATTCTGCAGCCACTCCTCGAGCTTCTCACTCTATAGCTGGACTCATCAACAACATTAATGATTTACCTACACCCAACGTTATCAATGAGTTAACAAATATTTCAAACAATACTGCTACTGTGTACCAAAATTTTAATTTATATTTTGATTGTCCCATAAATATTTAAGTTTGTAGTATTTTTTAAATAAATGACCTGTTTTTCAGTTTTCAAATACCTACATATTTATTACGTATGCATGTACCTATATAGGTAGTATGTTTTATCAGCTATGTGTATGCAGAATAATCTGTCACTCATGAAAATTTTGTTGAAAGCTTCAGATAATATATACCTATCTACGAAGGTAAGAATTTAGAAATGATAAATGTTTAATTTAGTATTTAATAAACGATTTTTTTATTTTAGGTTGCTTCAATTTTTGGCATAGCGGGAGCATGTAGAAGTGATGAGCTATACCGAATGGAAAAAGCTCAAATTAAAGATACGGGGTGGAAAATATTTATAACTCTTCCTGACACGAAGACAATAAAAATTAGGCACATTTATTTAAACTTCTATAGAAAATATGAAGATTGTAGACCATCAGGCTGGCTACCTATTTTTTTTTAACTCTCTAATGGTAAGGCATACAAACAACCGCTTGGTATCCATAAATTTGGAAAAATTCCAGAAGAAATTGCAAAATTTTGAAAATTACAGAACCCACAAGAATTTACTGGGAATTGTTTTCGCAGAAGTTCTGCAGCATTTTTGCTGGACTCTGGGACAGATATAACGACGTTAAAAAGACATTGAGGTTGGAGATCATCAAAAATAGCCGAAGGTTATATTAAAGACTCTATAGCTGCAAAAACAAATATTAGTTAAAGACTTTTCTCGAATCCCAAAGAACAAATTATCGTCGGTTGTACCACTAGTTCACAAATAAATAAAAATAAGTATACTATGATTACAAAAGGCAAAACTGATTATCAAGCCAGTGTAGTAGTTAGAAAATTGTTCGCATAATACTATAAATATTCACAATAATCAATATGTAAACTTCCATCTACTCACATTTTTGTTATGCACTGTGTTATATTCTGTGTTTTGATTTAATTATGAATGCTACAGTTAAAATTATAATGAAATTCTGAATTTTGTCTTTCTTTTTATAACTATGTACCTATTTTGGACCAAAATTACATTGAATAGCCACGGCCAGGGGACGTCTGTCAGGGACTTGTGAGTTGCGCCCACAACGAAAAATTCACCAGGATAAATCACTGTCGTCATGGTAACATCAACAAAATGAAGAAATTTAATTGATCTACATATATATATGATATGTGAAATTTTCAAAGGTAAATACCACGTGTGCCTTAAATTTTATAGATAATTTTTTTATCTTCCACGAAAACTTTTTTATTTGGAAAAAATACGAAAACAAACCGATTGATAAAATCATGAGTTCGTAGGATATTACTAAGCTTCGCGGTCTCGGGTTTTTATCAATTTATTGTGCATTCAACTATTTTCCAACCAAAATATTTCGACAGTTTAATCGATATAAATTTATAGGTCGAGGGTATAGGGTTAGATTATTTCCTGAATAACTTAGATTGAAACAACAACAAATAATTTTTTATCCTACACTATGAGAAAGTTGAATTTTACCAGCTTTACGGAGACGAGAGAGTTACCTTTTCTACGGCTAGCCGAGAAAATAAATTTTACGTTTCCACGCTAGCTGGCGCCCCAACTGACAAATAAACAATACCATTAAACGTCAGTATAAAAATAAATTGTTAGCAGTTGTCAATGTCTGCAAATGCAATCATAAATGGTCGTATTTTGATGTTTTTTTGAAGTTAACTTGTCAGTTATGGAGCCTGAATCAGATGAAATAATGTATCTCACTCCGCCTGAAATAACAGATAAAGCTAACCAGGTCACGCTTGACTTATTACTGGAAAAATCGAAAGCGAAATACAACCTCCAATACAAGTTATTTATGGACTGCTGCGCCTCCAAGCAAGTTAAAAAATATAGCGAAAATGTAATTTTAACGTATTTTTCCGAATTATCAAAATAATACAAATCGCCAACACTGTGGTCAATAAATTCTATGCTAAAATCTACATAAGATAATGTTAATATTGGAAAGTATACAAAAGTGATACAACAACTCAAATTTGAATCCTTTCTTGGTATTATAGGTATTATTCTGCAGTGGACCCTCTTGTCTGTAAATTAATAAGTAAATAAATAAATAGAGGTATGCCCACTACTTGAAATTATTTAAAAAAATAGCGTTTAGGGTCCTACATATTTTCTACGACAAGATGTCATGCAAGCAGAAATGCAAATTTTACTTTTATAGGTCAGCGATAACTTTTGCAGGTTATAAAGCTTATATCTCGTTATCATTCTTCTGAATTTGTCTGCGTTGTTTGGTTGCTGTCGTTTCGCCGATCATCCTATCGGTTTCTTCAGAGCTTGGTAACAGTTCCCGTGTTACCATTACCAAGCTCTGACGAAGACGGCAGGATGGTCGGCGAAATGTCAGCCAACCACAAAAAACCAATCGAAGAAGGAGAAACCTAGAAGAACTATATTGAGTCATATTTTTTTTAGGATACAAACCTAGTAACAGAAGCCCATACAGCGTTGATGCAGGCTCAGCTATCACTTCAGATAATAAAATCGTGCCGAAAAACTTATCTAGAGAGAAAATTCAAGATAAACCCGTAACTGAAATAATTCATGAGAATGTCGAAGGTGTCGAAAATATTGAATCTCCATTGTGCATTACAACTCCTACCCGTTCCGGCCCCTCTCATAATGTTAGATAAAGGAAGAATCCGACACAGGATACATGAATAATAAGTAAAACTTTTTGCAAAGAAGAGAAGAGTTATCGGAGGAATCAGATACAGAGAAACTGAAAAGTAATGAAAAAAAAAAGGAAAGGAAACTAGGACTGATGAAAAAAAGGTGGAGCTAGAAGAAAGGAAAATCAAAGTACTTGAAAACTACCTGGCCTTGAAAAGTCAAGAAAAAGATTAGTATGGAAGAGCGAAGCATAATTATTGGCATATTTTGAGTCAAATAAGCTATTTTGTAAAAATTAAATAGCTACATTTTTGATACAAGTTAAGAGTTACTTAAGTGCTGCATTCATTAACTATTTTCCTATGTCAAGTATTTAATTTAAAACAGTAATTTTTTTTCGGCAACAGTCCGGAAAGTACTTACTTCCCGGACGCTTTTTCTGTGAAAAAGTAGCACTTTTCCGGCCTAGTCCTGAAAGTACATATTTCCCGGACTAGGCCGGGAAGAATTACATCGTTTCTGTCATTCAAACAAACTGAATCCCTCTATTCGAATTTCAATTAAATATTAAGAAAAACAAGAATTAGAATGTTAGTAATATGAGTAGATTCCACAAAGTAAAGGTCCAAACAGTAAATTCAATTAGAATATTCCGAATTTTGTTCTAAAAATTAGTTTTTTCAGCGTTTTGTCACCATGACAAACACAAACATTCAAATCGACGACATTTTTAGTCCATTTAGATATTACAAAGAAAAGTGTTTTATTGATTTGTTATACCTACCACACGGTTGCCGAAAAAAAAATGTACGCAACACGCCCGGAAACTGTTTTTTCGGACTCGTGGCTCGTCCTGGAATCTTGTCTACTCGTACAAAAAAACAGTATTTTCCGGTCTTGTTACGTAATATACTATTGTATTAGATAGGCGAGAATAACTTAGGTTTGTTATTTAGTTGGTGAATATTTTTGCTAGAAATAAAACGAAATAACAATTAACAAAATATTTTTGTTTACCTATCTAAACTAATACGTGAAAAAATAGTACCTAACTTGTACCTGTAAAATATCTATACAGGGTGTTCCAAAAAGGTTTACTTGTTCTTATATTCTTCACGCTGAAACACTGTCTAGTTATCCAAACATTTCCTGAAATAAAAGTTGTCTCCTATTAACACCCACAAGATGATCTGGTATAGGATTTATTTTGAATAGCTGGTACTTCTAAGAGTTCTATGTTAAGATCATCTAAATTAATGCAAATGTTGTGAAAAACACAAGCACCAATAACACATGCAACTATAAAGTCTATATTGAAATTATCGAACCCATACAGAAGTCGTCTAAACCGACTTTTTAGTAGGCCAAAGGAATGTTCTATGGCAATTCTTGTAGAAGAATGCCTCTTATTGAAGTATATGTGGTTGTATTAAATGACCGTTATCTTTAAATGGGGGAATCAGCCATGGAAGCACAGGATAAGCTGAATCTCCTAGTAAAAAGATATTCCCTAAGTTTAAGTTTCCCTCTTCCACTCTTCTATATAGGTTTGATTTTCGAAGCACCCTTCCGTCATGTTGCGACCCAGCCTATCCACAAAATATCGCAGTAAAACGTTTTTCATTGTTACAACCTGCTTAGATTACTATGCTGTGATAGCCTTTTCTATTGTAAAAAGCCTCTTGATCATTTGCTGGCCTTTTGATTTTGATATGGCTTACATCTATGGCTCCAATGACACCATGTATGTGGCCTTTGTTATAAAAGGCTGCTTCTATATGCTGTACTGATTCTTCTTCTGAAGGACATTTAATGTAGTCCTTGCTATTAAGTACAAAATATTCAGTAATTCTTTTTATAGCCACATATGCAGAGCTTTTACAAACATCAAACCTATCTGAAACTTGCCTAAATGGCTAAGTACCAAATAGTTGAAAGGATGGCTTTTTTGGAGTAACTGGTTTTCTGCCATATGAATGTTCAGGTAAAACATGGGCTAATGAAATTTTTCCTACAAATGGATAAGCATAAATTACATGTGTACAGATATTTTGTTTTCAACAATCCAATAAGATAATCGACAGTTGTCCTTTCCATACGAATATGTTCTTGAAAATCAATCTCATCATACCTAGCTACAACACTTTCAACCAAATTTTTTAATCTAATATGACTCCTTCTACCCACCAAGATATTTTCCTCAAGAGAAGACTCTAAATCTGATTGGTCTGTATCATCCTTCCAGCGAACTGGAACTGGATGATGATTAATCTTCATAGAGGAATTCCTAAAGACAAGTTATTATATATAAATAACACTATTGTGTTAAGTCGTCCAGCTGCAAATATTGTATACTAGAAGGAACGATAATGGGAAAATGAAATAAAAAACCTTTCGCAAGTGAAATTAATTATAATTTATTAATTTTAAATCTTTCATAAAGTGAAATATTATCTAAAAAACTTGATACAGAAACATACCTACTGAAAACCAATGGAAAAAGAATTAATATTAAAATAAATCAAATAATGTTTTTTCCGGTTGAATATCAAATTACAAAAAGCACAAGATTTTTATCTTGGCAAACAGCAAACAAACAGTCTTAAGCAAATAAGGACCATATTTTTTTATTTTCACAAACGTAGGCTCCTTTAGTATACCCCTAATATGGTTTTTATGGGCATCAGAGTTATAAAAATCTTTGGATAATCATCATTTTTAACTGCAAAACAATCAATATTTAGATTAGAAATACCTAACCTTAAATATGTAAATTGAAAAAATCGATTTTTTTAACTTACCTATGATAATAAATCCTGTGATAGGAAATGCACTAGTGCAGGATGGCCAAAAAGAATAAAGTAACAGGTAATGTAAAAACACAGAAACGATTTTAAATGAAAATTAAAAAATAGAAAAATGTCAACGACGAATGACATGTAACATGACAACAGCTAATATGAACAATTTTAACATCTTTTCTTCTTTTCGGGTTAAAGGTTTTAGCTTCCAGGCCTATTTTAACAACTCTATTGCATTTAGCGCTTCAGGTGGATGGGTTTGAAACCTCAGTTTTTCATTCAAGGCCATTCTATGAACTTTCACTTCTATAGGTTTGTTTTGTGATAATGATAAGGATTGTCGGATAAAAGGTAAGTTTATATACAACACTTTCTTTGTAAGGTAGGTACCTACGTCTTAAGCTAATTTGTAATTCTTAGATGGATCCCATTAATAGCAATGGAAAACGTTTTATTATTGTTGAAGAGGAATGTGAAGAAAATGACCCTGTTAGTATGAATACAGTAAATGTTAGCCAAACTAAAACGACAAAGGCACCCAACTTCTCAACAGAAGAAAAAAGTTTGTTGCCAACTTTAGTATATGATTTAAGACACAAAATTGAAAATAAGAAGACTGATGGCATTACCATAAAGGAAAAAGAAAATGCTTGGTATTCAGTAATTAATTCATTCAATGCTCAAAATACATCAAAAACTCATAGAACGGTGGAATCATTGAAAAAGTTTTACGAAAATCAAAAAAAAGGCTGTAAGGAAGGAAGTGGCAGAAAAAAAAACGTCTGCAAGTAAAACTGGGTGATATGATCGGTGATGCAACATCAGTTGAAATGAGAACAAATTTTATGCTGTCGTAAAGAATAGGATGCCCTCGATTTAGTGGACTGGAATTTTATAGGATGACTGGTTCTCTCGCATAAATAACATCTGTATTTCGTTAACAATTCAATAAACTTTAATAAACTCTAACGTCGAAAATATACTATATACTCTATATAAATAGACAAGCCTTTCAGTATGAAATGGTAATTATTAGAACGATCTTACTCTTTCCTTTGTGGTTTTCAAAGCACTGTTCACTTGAAATATAACTTTGCTTCGGGTTTGAATCACGATGCAAACTTTAACTTTATCGAAAAATGCACTTATCATGCAGGAAATAAAGGAATTAAATTGATTACTATGAAACTTGACCAATTTGGTCTGAAATATCGGTATTATACCGGTAAAGGAGTGGTAGGTCTTAGCTGGGAGACCGATTGGGCTGGAAACTCAACATCGACTGTTACTAGCTGAGCTAGCCTCGTGAAAACCAGTGAGATAATGCATTTAGGCGCGAAGTGTGCGTTTGGTCACGCCCACTTCAACTAAGAAGAATAATAGTAAATATTGCAAGGCGCCGGTCAGCCGCCAGGGAAAGAAAACAAAACGCAATTTTGAATTAAGGTAGATGTATTTTGGAGGCAGTGGCGCGCCGGTAGGAATTTCGAATGAAAATAAAAGAACTAAAATATAACTCTACATGAATATACAATGGAACTAAAATATAAATATACAAATTGTTGAACGTGTGGTTTCAACACTGGAGGAGGGCCAGGAGATTGTACTAAACCAAATGATATCATAGATCAGACTCTAGTAGTATAACGAATCCCAAGACTGTAAAGGGATTAGAAAATAAATTCGACAGTGTTGGAGTGAGAAACGATAATGAAGAGTCCGAAAATATTTTGCTTCTAGCTGCAGATGAAGCTACAGAGGTACACAGTACTATTATTATTTTGAAACAACTTCGTAATTTTACTCCTTTAGGAAATAAGTGATCAACTCAATTGTGGAGATCATAAGCGCATCTGAAAAACCCGGTTAATGAAAAATTAAAAAATACCAAAACAACTCCTGTTCTGCAATCGATGGAACATCGATTCCTACATGCACTGCAATGGGAAAGCAAAATAATACCCCATCAACTAGGACGACCAGAAGAAGGCCAATCAATGAGCAGCTCCACCCACCACCAAAGAAGCATTTAAGCAATAATATACAGTGAATACTATGCTACAATCTGCAATAAAAAAATTAATTTAAGCCTTCCAAAATATTCGTTGTTTTATAGCTGCCCCTCTATTAATGTGATTTTGCCCCAGGAATATTCGGTACTTATCCTTCAGCGATAAGACGATTCAATCGATCAACTTCTACTACCGGTGGTTCTCCTTCCCCCCCTTGCTGAGCAATATTATGTAATACTGCTGTAGCTACAATCACAGTTAACGTGGTTACTAACTCTAATCTGCAGCCATATGCCATATGCCGAAAACTTTTTCAATAACACCCCTTGTTCTTCCTCCTGGAAAGTTAACATATTTTTATGCTCATAAAAATTAAAATTTGTTAAAAATTATTACCTGGCGATTCTAACACGAGTACAATCAATTTTATTGCTCCAATGACATTAGGGAATGATGTTGGTAGAATTCTGTTTTACTTCTTTGAATCTCGTTATACACTACAATTTCTGAAAAAAACATTTTAGTTTTTTTTCATATTACTTCATTGTCGTTGGCATAGGTACTTACCGATCCAAAGGAAATTCTAGTGAGTTTTCTATTAATTCTAATAAATGCAAGACAGTCTGTTTTGTTAATCGAAACCTTTGGAAGAAAGACAGTTCATCCAATTCATTGAATTATGAATGTATTTCATATATACGCCTAGGAAATCCTTGTTCCACAATTTCAACTAGTTCCAGGTCGTCATGTAATGCGTCCATTTCAATTTGTAATAAACTCATTATCAAAATTATTAGTCAAAGTTATTAGAAAACCACAACAGTTCTGCAGCTAGTTTAACAAATTATTTTAGGTTAAAATCCTGCCGTTGAATATTTATTAGGTGGTCATTACAGGAGCACTTGAATTTAAGGTTAGCTTTAGTCAGTCAAATGTCACTTAGAAACTTCCTGATCTTCTAATAATTCCTGTTGCTAGATGTAGATCTGTTGTACTTGATACTGGTGTACGTTTTTAAAGGATGGTATGGAAATAAATTGATGGCTATCTTTGGCAAAGCTTTGTTTATTAGTATTTTCCTTCCTGTGAGAAATATCTTGAGCTCTCCTTTGATGTGGAACTGTTCATATAAATTATTATGTGATCCTCTTCCCCTTCAAAATGAGTGTGACAAATATAATAATTTGCTTTAAATGTTAAGGTTAACGTGTTGATTTATTAAGAAAATTATAGAAGTCAAAAATAGTTACCTTCTATATGTTCCTTGTGGTGTATTCATTATTCTTTTTGTTAATAATTTTTGGAAATTAAACCACAATCTTTTTTTCCCAAAATAATTAACAAAAAGAATATAAAATAGTTACTTAAATATATTATAAAAATTATTTCACATACTGTTGGTCAGAAAAAAGATAGAGGTGTATATTTTTTATCATTTCACGTCTAGCTGGACAACTTTTCACAACACACGCTTTTACCATAATGGTTAGAACAGAACTATCTCAAGTCTTGTTTTACTAATAAAATCCAATTTACAGTAGGCAACGAAAATTTTAATTTAGAAGATAAGGAATCTGCAGAAACTGAAACTTTTGAAGCTGAAAATAATACTGATAATTTTGAGACTGAATTTTAGATCTAAAAATGAGGAAACAGGAAACAATGGAAACGTTGGTAAGCAAAAGACAAGAAAAAGAATTAGAAATGAATCACAATGGCGCAGAAATGAAATTCGCATAAAAAGAAATAAAGGAGAATCATACATAAATTGGAAAAATAAAGAAGTACAGAAGCGAACATTGCGGAAGGGTTGCAAAGAATGCCGGCTGAAATGCCACACAAAATTTTCCAGTGATCATCGAATGTCTATTCTTCAAAATTATTGGGATTTGGTTGATGTAGATCGACAAAGGGATTTTATTTATAGACACATAAAAGTGAAAACGCCTCGTCGAAGACCAAGAAAGTCTAATGATGAAGTTAGTAATCCCAATCAAGCTGTGACGTCCAAAGATTGTAAAATAAAGCACGCTGTGTCTTATTTTTTACCTTCTGGCGTCGATTTAGAAGAGACACAAGGTATGGTATGTCAAAGGTTCTTCCTTGATACACTTTCTATATCAAACCAAGTGGTTAAAACAACTATTAAAAAATCTGACCCAGCGGTTGGCTCAGTAAAAAAAGATATGAGAGGTAAAAATATTTGTACGACTAAACTAGCAAAAGCTGTTGAAGAATCAGTAATTGCTCATATTAAGAGCTATGAAAAGGTATAAAGTCATTATTGTCGTAGAGATTCGACAAAACAATATTTGGCATCCACTTTCAACATTAAAAAAATGTATCTGCTCTATTTAGAATTTTGTAAAGAAAGACAGATAAAATCAATAGCCAAGGAATCAATGTATCGGCACATATTTTGCACCAAATTTAATTTGTCTTTCTTCACACCAAACAAGGATTTGTGTTCACTTTGTGATAAGTTTGAGAACGCTAGTGTACTTGAAGCACAAAGTATGCAAACCGAGATGGATACACATATTTCTAATAAAAATTCAGCACGCACCCCTAAAAACGAGCATAAAGAGAGAGCCAAGAATGATCCTACATTCTGCGCTGCGGTATATGATTTACAACAAGTCTTGCAGTGTCCAAAAACTGAAAATTCATTGTTGTTTTACAATGGCAAATTGGCGGCGTATAATCTCACTGTCTATGAACTAGGTAACAACACCTGTCACTGCTACATGTGGAACGAGACTGTTGGGAATAGGGGATGTGCTGAGATAGGAACCTGTGTTCTTAAGTTTATTGAAATTAAAAAGGATCAAGGTGTGACAGAATTCTCCTTTTTTTCGGATAACTGTTGTGGTCAAAACAGGAACCAATTTATTTTTGGTATGTATTTGTACTGTGTTGAGAACTGGAAAATTAAAATT
Source organism: Lochmaea crataegi (assembly GCA_947563755.1). Classification (NCBI taxonomy): domain Eukaryota; kingdom Metazoa; phylum Arthropoda; class Insecta; order Coleoptera; family Chrysomelidae; genus Lochmaea; species Lochmaea crataegi. The sequence continues at coordinate 35,535,999 of OX387433.1, read as the reverse complement.
TCTCACACGTTCTTAGAAAAAGGGCATACTCAAAATGAGGGTGACTCTGTACATAGTTCTATCGAAAGACACAGTATGCACATCCCTATCTTCATTCCTAGTCAATGGTATACCATCGCAAGAGCCGCTTGCCGGAAAAAACCATATGCAGTAACAGAACTCACAAATTTTTATGACTTAATAAAACTAACTACGGAAACTACAAACATGGCAAAAATTAAGGTGAGTCAAGTTAAATCTATAAAACTTGAAGAAACGAAACCAATTGAGGTAAAATATGATTTTTCAAAAGATTTTGAAGAAATAGAGGTCTTAGGAAAGAGGAAAAAAACACAAATTAAAGGATATGATCTCTCTGATTTATATGACGAGAAACTTCCTACCTCTACAAAAAAATTTATTAGGTTGAAGTACCTTTGCCAGCATAAGGCAATTCCTGAAGAATATCACGAGTTTTTCTTAAATTTAAAACATAATGCGAAAAAATCCGATGAGGATTAATAACAAATATTAATTTTATTATTTCTGAATTTTTCTCGGAATTGAAGAAACCTTGTTGATTTCATAATTTTTGCTATATTCACGTTTCCATATGCTTATAATATTACCAAATAAATTGTTACTAATTTTTATTTAAAAAATAAAGTAATACCCGAAAATAAAAAAGAATGAATTATTCAGTGCAGTATGAGCCGTAAATACATTATTGTACACATAGTATAAATCTGTTCCGACTTACTTAGCACAATTCTAGCCTAGGTCCGTTAATGTTCAATTTATAATTAATTTTGTTGATAATCGTCATAATTTTTGGTCATTTAACATTTTATTCAACAAAATAGAAGGCATCTTTAGTTTAATAGCTAGAAAGCTAATGGGCAGGTTTAATACTACACGGAATAATATTATTTGCAACTTTAAAATAGCTCTACTGATTATTTCACTATTTGGACTTGAGATAGTTCTGCTCTAACCCCACGCATTATTGTAAATTTATTTTAAATTTTTATTACTATCAACATTATAGACGGAGATTTTGTTAGGTTAACTCGGTCGGCATATTTCACTCTGTCTTTTTAATCTCTGGCAACCCCTGCGCCATCTAGTCTCTATGTGTTATTTACTGCTTACCGATGGACACTTTTTCGACATTTTTCCTGTACAAGTTTGTGCTCCTTATATCTAGTCTCCATGGTCAGAATATTTGAAATGTCACAATAAATTTTTGACAGCATGTAAACAAGGTTTCATCGAAGAACATGTAGTTTTATCAGTATACTACACGTTGATTGGATAGAATTACACATTACTATTGGTCAAAATGATGAAAACGTCATACTTTGACATTGTATCCATATCATGCCCAACGTGTTCAACATTTTCCACCTAATCACTATCCGCTCCGTATGCACTATTGACAATGGATTTCAAGAAAAATTGCAAACAATCCCAATTTTGCTACCACCGCTTTATTAACAGATGGAGTCAACTTCTCACGACATGCATTATGAATTTTCATAATAATCACACATTGTGATTTTAGTGTCAAACTCAGTCCGGGGCTCTTAGAGCTCTCGGACGAGAACATATACCTTGTACTGATGAGGCACAAATACGCCGAAACCGGTCTGCAAGTTATGCTGTCCTTTCTAATTGCAAACCAGAATGGTTGGTTAAATCTTGTAGATTTACCAACCCCGTTTGACTTAGAAGTGTAATTCAATGTCTGTCGGGGTATGTAGCCCGGGAAGTAGTCGTTTCTTCTTAGTTGAACGGTCACTGTTTTTGAAAAATATTTTCGAAAACTATATTGTAAAGCGTTAGAATAATATATTTATTCTTCGACATCTATTACGGTTGGTACTGCTGGCTTCCGTAACAGTCGCAACAACTCTTTGTTTTCACATTATAGAGAACTACCGACATTCGATAGTTGATTTCAGTGTTTTCAAATTATCAATTAGGTATGTATTAATATACCAGATGTTATGTAATTAAGACCTAAATCATTTTGGTAAAAATAGTGTTGTTTTTTCGCGTGTTGATTCTGAATTTACCATGAGTATAATTTTTCGTAAACCTTCAACTGTGAACTAACATCTGGTAAACTATTACATACCTACCTAATTACTACTCTGCATAGAAAAATGAAAATATCCCAAAAATAATAGCTTAAGATATGGAAAATGCTTGATAAAAATAGAAGTATGGTAATATAGGCTAGTAAAACGGTGCACAAAAAGGGGTCGAAGTGGAAAGTTTTGGTGTAATTGTTTTTATTGGTTTATTCTATGTTTTTTGGGGTGCTGAACACGAATCTGAAGTTGTCCAAAAAAAATTTGCTCGGCAAATATGAGAAATCATCAAAAAATCACTAAAAATCATGCTGCTGCTGGCATTCACACAAAGCAGGCATAAGAGGATGCGGATACTATTATTGTCACCACAGCAATGGATCTCACACAGCAGCATAACTGTGTAGTTATTGTGGGTGAAGATGTAGATCTGCTGGTGATCATGATTGGTTGTTGTCGGGGTGTACATTCAAATATATACTTTCTGAGGCCAGGTAAAAGGGCAGTTTCACAACTAATTCTTTCTCCTGGCTGCCATCCAGACCAATCCATCAGTGACAACATATTGTTTTTGCATGGGGGGATGTGACCCAACTTCAGCCTCGTTCAAAGTCGGAGAAATGAGGTTTCTTTAAACCGTCAAGAAAAACCCTGCCCTAACCAAGACCATTAAAATTTTTAAAGATCCTACGGCACATGCTGACGCTGTTACCAATGCTGGTCTCACCTTTCTCACTACATTGAACAAATTAACTGGCAAGGAAAGCGCGTCCTTGAACAAATTGAGGTATAAACGCTACCTTAGATCTGCATACAAAACAAAAGCACATTTGGCGTCGCTACCTCCTACCGAAGCTGCAGCACAGCAACATCCTTTGAGAGTTAACTTTCAAGTACAACAATGGCTTGGAAATGAAAAATATCCTGAACAAAGGGGTTGTAAGAAAATCAAAGGAGGTCTGCAACCAGTAACAACATTACAGCCACCAGCACCAGACGCAGTATTGAAACTAATAGCCTGCAAATGCATAAAGAGCAGTCAGACCAACTTTGGATGTAGAAAAGCTGGCCTCAGCTGTTCCAGTATGTGCCTCAACTGTGAGAACAGCTGCAATAATATGCCTATTGCAGCAATTGAGGAAGGAGCAGAGGATAATCCGGAGTTACTTGAAGGTAACTGTGCATGGATCATTCTGTCTTTACCATCATTTATCTACTCACTATTTATTTGTGTGTCAAAATATGTTTCTACTGCTTTGATATCTTCTATTCAATATGTTGACAAGTGTTTTAAATTAGGTCTCTTATTTGTTTTAGGCGTTGAAGAACTGGATGGCTGCCTTGAGGAAAGCATGGAACCGGTACCTTAAAGGGCTCGTACAAGTAAATAGATAGGTACGTATATATAGTATAGTCGTGATGTGAAGATAAAAGTTGTATAGTTTTATAGCTCCTGAATTTTGTTTTATTTTCCTGTGAAATCTATTAAACATAAAGGTGAAAGTTATACCTAACGATAGAAAAATTTACGGACTATCCTGTGGAGTATTTGTGTCTACAATTTATATGAATTTTGAAGCTAATGTTATGAAATTCATGTGAAATATTGGATCAACAGTAATTAAAGACCATATTAAAAAGTGGTTAAAAACTGGACTGACTTTTTTCCCATCAATTAACAAATAAATAGCATTAGGCCAGAAACTTAGATGAGCAAATAAACTTATTGTGACATTTAAATCATGAAGTGTGTTCTTTGCAAGAAACCACCAGATAAGGGAAAAGAAGGTGAAAATTTTTCATGTGATAGTTGTCAGGAAAAATATTGTCAACAATGTATGGGGATCACTACAACAGAATTGAGAGTTCTTCAATTAAAAAATAACAGGATATTAAAATTTTATTGCAAGAAATGCTGTGGAAAACTAAATAATGATACTATGAACAACTTTAAGGCATTTGAGAGCTTTTTTATTAGAGAAATAAATAACCTAAAGTCTATTATAGAACTACAAAATGAAACAATAAAAAAGCAAAATGAGACTCTACAGAAACTAATACAAGAGATAATTTCAGTTAAAGAAAAGGCGTGTACAGAAGATGAAACCAACACATATGCTGACAAACTAAAAACTAAAAATGAAATACTTGTCATAAAGCCTAAAGAAAAACAACAAAGTAATAAAACTAAGGAAGATCTTAAACAAAACATTGATCCGAAAAGTCTTGCGGTAGGAGTAGAGAATTTGATAGAAGGTAAAGAAGGAACAGTTATCATCAACTGCGATAGTAAAAACTCAAAAGAAAAAATTAGGAATAAGGTTGAAAATGAACTTGGCAATCAGTATAAGGTAATGGATGGCAGACAAAAAAATCCAAAAATGATAGTAAGAGGGGTTGAAGAAGAATTTATCACAGAAGATGTTGACAATGTTATACAAACAATGAAAGAACAAAATGAGTTAGAAACAACAAAAGATACAGTATTGAAAGTATTAGCAAGATACAAACAAAAGGGCCAACTAAATAAAGGTAATATAATACTAGAAGTAGATGTTGAATTACAAAAAAAATTGAGTCTGCAAGGTAAGCTGAATTTAGGGTGGAGAAGATGTGTTGTCCACGAATATTTTTCTGTCAGAAGATGTTTTAAATGTGCTAGATATGGGCATGTAGCAGCAAATTGTCAGAACTTTTTAACATGTTTTAATTGTACAGGAAATCATAAAATGGGAGATTGTGCTTCTGAAACTTTTAAAAGTATAAACTGTTTCGAAACGAATACTAAATTAAAAAAATCTTTAGATTTTAATCATAAAGTATCAGATGTAAACTGTCCTTGTTATAGAAGATTAATTGACATTGAATCGAAAAAAACAAAATGTACATAGCAATTACAGCCTCAAAACAAATCTAGTATAAAATTGTTTCATCAAAATGTTCAGGGTCTGTCAAACTGTCTAAACAATATTAATATCGTAATCAGTAATCTAGATTTACAATTTATAGCAATCACTAAACACTGGCAAAATACAGATAGTATTGGTGCTTTTCAGTTGCAATATTTTAAACTTGTAACATATTTTTGTCGCAGAAAATCAAGAGCCCATGGGGGAGTAGCTCTGTATTGTGCAAATTATCTATCTCCAATAATGAGACACGATATTAATCAATTAAGTGAAGAGTATGTGTTTGAATGTAGCGCTGCACAATTTAAAATAGATAATGTAGGATATGTGGTTTGCGTAATATATAAACCGCCCGATACTAGCACAGAAGAATTCATATTAAGATTAGACCAACTGTTAGATATAGCCTCAGAAGGTGAAAAATTTGTGCTTGTAGCGGGCGATTTTAATTTGGACTTATTACCATTAAATAAAAATGCTAAAAATATTAACACCTTAAATAATTTATTGAACTTGTATAATATGAAGTACACAATAAATACTCCAACAAAAGTTACTGCTAATACAGAATCTTGTTTAGATAATGTGTATGTACCTAGTTTTACAGATTATACCGTGGATGTTTTGAATACTGACATATCCGATCATTTTGGTCAAACAATTACCATTTTTCGCAACATACAAACAGCAAATAATACATATGCCTATAAACGTCTTTTTGGTTCTAAACAATATGAATTTTTTTACAGTCTCTTAAGTAATGAAATGTGGACCGCAGTATATGAGGGATCACCAGTTGATGACAAGTATAATACTTTTATTCAAATATTAACAAATTATTTTAATTCGTCTTTCCCTGTAAAACAAGTTAAACAGTTACCAAATAAAAAATGCAAATGGATGACTACCCAAACAGGCATATAATAATTATAAAACTTATTACTCCAACCTTATCTTAAAGGAAAAGAAAGATTACTATGACAGACAAATTTCAGACTCGCATAACAAAAGTAAGACCATATGGAATATAATAAAAACTGAGAAAGGCCTCGGCAAATCAACACAAGAAACCTTCACTGGAATTAAGTCAAATAATGAAATAATATCATCTATATCCGTTGCATCTAGCATTTTTAATGAATATTTTGTCACAGTGGCCACAAATCTTGTAGACTCTTCGGTAAAAAATAGAAACCTAAATCATATAAATAACAATATATCATCTATGTACCTATCCGAGGTGGATGATGTTGAAATTCTAGAAATTATAAATGATTTGAAAAATAAATGCTCTAGTGGCGAGGATGGTATCAGTAATATTTTGTTGAAAAAAATAGCGACATTTATTTTAGAACCACTGACACATCTTGTAAATTCTTCATTCTCAGGTGGAGTTTTCCCATCTAGACTGAAAGTAGCAATTGTACATTATTGGTGGAAAATTATAGACCAATAAGTCTCCTCTCTACTTTTTCCAAAGTTTTTGAAATTGCTATGAGAAAAAGATTAGTTGAATTTTTAAATAAGAACCAGATCATAGCTTCGAATCAACATGGATACCGAGAAGCAAAATCTACTATAACTGCTGCTTTCAGTTTTATTGAGAGAATTCTAGATACCCTTGATAATGGTAGTCTCGCCCTTGGAGTTTTTTTGGACCTATCGAAGGCATTTGACTGTGTAAACCATCAATTGTTGCTTGACAAGATGGAAAGAATGGGAATTCGGGGTAGATGCTATGATTAGTTTCAATCTTATTTAACAAATCGTTCTCAAAAAGTCTGCATTAAAATAAACTCTTCTGAATATCATTCTAATCCCAGAGAAGTTATACTAGGTGTACCTCAGGGCAGTGTACTTGGTCCAATCCTGTTCATACTTTACATAAATGATCTAGAACTGTTTTTAAATGATAAAACAACTCTACTAACAAATTATGCTGATGATACAAATGTACTCATTGTTGGAGATAATTATAATGAAATGAAAACTAAGAGAACATCTGTAATTTTAAAAATGGCTGAATGGTTTGAAGGGAACTCTTTAATCATGAATAACAAAAAGACACAATGCATTCTATTTAAACACAGTCGTAATAAAATTATGTATCCTAATAATATTGAGATTAACAAAAATGTAACTACATTTTCGTCAGAAATTAAGTTTCTAGGTGTCACAATAGATGAGCACATGAACTGGATGGAACATGTACAGCTGCTCTGTGGTAGATTAAGTAGAAATTGTTATTCTTTAAAGGAATTAAAAAAAGTAGTTAGCAAACATACATTGATAACAGCATATTATGGGAATTTCTATTCATCATTGACCTATGGAATTGTTTTTTGGGGTGGTTCATACAGTCAAACTGTATTTGTATTACAAAAAAGAGCAGTTAGAATTTTGGCTGGTTTAAAACTAAGTGAAAGCTGTAGGGGATATTTTAAATCTTAAAATTTATTAACAGTACCTGGTATATTCATATATGAGTGTCTTTGTTATGTGTATAGAAATAGGAAATATTTTTCAGATTACACAATTACACATGAGTATCATACGAACATATTTTTAGATACCCCACTCATAAAACATCATTGCTTGAAAAAGGTTGCTTATATAGATGTTTGTTAATGTTTAACCTACTACCTAAAGAACTTCGGGATATTACTTCCATACATAGATTTAAGGGAACTGTAAGGAAATGTCTCATATCTGCGGAACCATATAGTATAGACGATATAAATAGAAATACATTTTTGAATTTTTGATTCAATGTTCCGCGCATATCTTTTTATACTTGTTTATGTGTTACATTTTTGTTTTTTTACTTTTAATCTGTTTTTTAGATATTTGAAATATAACATGTGAGAACGTTTAACATTGTAGGTTTTAACTGTTTTTATCTGTTTAAAAAAAATTTATCTTAAGTATATCTTATATTCCATTTTTACAGAGAACTTTTTTGACATGTACCATACAATGTATATATTTTTTTTCTAAAAATGTATCTTGTCACTAGTACGAAATAAATATCTATCTATCTATCTATCTATAAATTGATATTTTTCATATCTATTCAATAAATTGTTGAATATTTTGCAATTAAGTCAATGATTTTTGTTTCAGACCTAGCAGAACTGGAATGCTGTCCTGCTGAAATCCTTTAACCCGGTGTATAAGAGGGCTCGTATTAGGTCATAAATACTGAATTGTACTGAAATTTGCCTCTTTTATTATTCTATCAAATAATGTTCACCTACATAAAATAAAAAATATAAACTAATGATGTCTTCTGCTATCTTTTTTTTAAATGCTAATCTCTCCCATATTTCAGCACTCTTTTGCGTGGAAACCATACGACGTACAAAAAAATGTTAGGATATATAAATTATAGGAAATTGTCTTTTCTTCATTTTACTAAATCATCATTTTTAGCGTAAGTAGCTTGCTTTGCAAGTTATAAGCTGAAAACCACTAAATTATTTTTAGTGGTTTTTTGATGATTTATCATATTTGCCGAGCAAATTTTTGTTGGACAACTTCAGATTCGTGTTCAGCGCCCCAAAAAACATAGAATAAACCAATAAAAACAATTACACCAAAACTTTCCACTTCAAACTACCGTTTGATTGGACTAAATAGTACTTTTAGACAATGATAAATAAAGGGTGATCCATTGAGTTTTGACTCACCATGTATTTAATTTAATCATTAGTGTTTGTAAATTTTGATAATCATTAAAAATCTTTGGCTTCAATAGATTATCATTCTCTTACTCCTATTCAATTATACAGGGCGTTGAACTTGTTACGATTGATTATAACTTTTGAAATACTCTGTATAACAGATAACAACTTTATGTTTTTATAATGGGGAAATGAAGCATATTTCAGTTTTGATGTAAAATATAGAAGGTTTCACACTAATCAATCACCCTGTATATACACTTTGAACTGGGTAGTTTAAAAAATTAAACAGGTTTCAGGTGAAAATACCTTTATTGTTAGAAAATGTATAATCGTTAATAAAATTTTGAAATTCAACTACATTTTTCCCATGGTGTTAAAACGTTCCTATTATGAAAATTAATCTTTGTTAAACACCGTGGACATTGTTTCGTTTTGTCTAAAATAAATGTATTACAATTATTATGGAGGTTCGAAACATAAAAGTTGTTTTTCGGCAAATATGATCCCAATTAAATCCCGTTACAAAGCGATAGAAACGCGAAAACGCAATCAGATACCGAAAAAAACGTGTTAGTAGGGTGAAATAATCATCTAACTCGATACTACGAAACTATTAATCACGCATGTGAATATATAATCTATAACTGGTAGCTTCAAAACAAGGCAATAACCTTATAAAAATGGTTAGAATACTAAAAAACAAGGAAATAAAAAATAATTCTATTGACTGCGCCAAAACTTATCACAATAATATGTTACCTGTAACAGTAGTAGTATTCGGCTCATTCGTACCAATTGCTTTGGAAGTTACAGCAATACCAGTCGCTTTACTTGACATACGCTTCTTCTCTTTTAATATGTAAAACGCTTTCTTACATTTCTCCTTATCTCTGTCTTTCGCTTGAACAGTTGGTCCTACCCACGGAGGTACTTTAACCCAATTTTCAAACATTAGACCGAACATACATCTATTTGATGGGGCTACAAACTGCATTAGAAAAAGCTTATGTTCTTCGACTTTAGATTCTATTCGACGTTTTCTTTCTAAATCTCTGTCGACTGCACTGATAGTGAGATATTTTTTACTATTATTCGTATTGGTTTTAGAGACTTTCATATTAGCGAGCTTCTTAAGTTCACATCTGAAATTGGTATTACTTAAAATATATCTGGAGACTTGCTGCTTGGATTTTTATACAAGCCCAAGCCAAAACTGTAACGCGCAGACTACTTCGAAGTCATCAACACATGAGCCCAACGAATAGTGAAAATTTATCGGGGAGCTGAAAGCGGATGAGTTGATGGGGCAACCAATTGATGCTACGGCTAGATGATATAGATTCAATAATAAATTAAAAATAATTATATAGTAGGTAGGAAGGACTGGAAAGAAGGTGTATTCACACATGTTGGAGGAACCCGGTAAACAGATAGCTCCAAGGAAGAGGTAGGTGCAGCAGCCAGAATTTTAGGGCTACAACAAAGGTTAGCTATTCCAATGAACCCATCTGAGGACATCAAAACTATCCAAGCCGAAGTGATGTCAATTCACCACAAATAAATTGAAAGGTAGGAAAGAACATACCGTTCACTTGCCTTCTTTAGAAACAGCCAAGCTGCACTGAAGACACTCAAGTCCATAGGGGTCAATTCTAAGCTAGTATGGGATTGTTCGAAGGTCATGAGGTCAACGAAGAGGCGGATGGAATGGTGATTCATTGGAAAGTGGGTGGCACAGAAATCTTTTAAGTAGTGAGTAATGTTACCATCACAAAAACAAGCGAAGCCAACATTCGCCAACATTTACGGAAGACCTAATAGGCAGATAAAACTGTTAAAGCCGTAGTAGGTAGGTTAACAGACACGTAAGGGTAGTGGGATTGACAGGCGAAGCTATTTGCAGATTCTGTCACTTAGAGGAGCAAACTGCAGAGCACATTTTATGTGAGTGCGACTGTCTGGCAAATGTGCGGTTTCTTGTACCAGGCGATGAGAAGCCACCGGCAAGGAACTACTTGCAAGATTATGTCTCGAGGCTGATTGGAAACATGAAAAGAGTCAGGCTGGATTCAGAGGAACCACAATACATCTGAAAAGGTCGCAGTGGAAAAGACCTTATGAAATTCAATCTAATCTACGAATTGGAAAAATATGAATGTGGTTGAGAAGTTTCATTTGTAAGTACTCACCCGTTAATATGTCATTTTAAAGTATGAAAATATTTATGTTATGGAATATACCAAAAATTTTGAAATGTCAATGATTTGTTTAATTTCTGACAGTTCTTTTTAGAACTTCGTACACTGGCTTTGCTGTGAGTTGTTCGGCCCTCTACGCCTTTCAAAATGAACGTTTTTTAGTTCTTACACCCAAATGCACATGTGTAGTAACTTGCTCAAGATTTGACATTTGGTTTCATTTGTTTACTATTTAAATTCAATAGAATTCTGTATTTTCACTTTGGGTAATTCAACTGGAGCTCTTCATTATATCTTATTTTGCTGGTTTTATAACAACATACAACTTTTTGAACTCAAGCTGCACCAAGCTCCAAGGTCTGTATGGAAAAAGGTCGGTGGTGCTGCTCCGAAAACTGAGGCACCATCTAAAAAGAACGGATCAATTTATATGTTTCTTGATTTGGAACCACCCCAGTGCTACTCCCACGATCAAAAAGAATACTGTATAACGAGATATTCCTTTTTAAAAACAATTTAATATCTCTTGTATGTTCTTTTTTATATTTTTTAATTCAACGTTCTGGTAGCATTTAATTAATTTCCCAAAATAATTAACGAAAAGAATATAAAAACTTTGTCCAAATCCGAAGATCAAAGAAATATATAGGAAATAGGTTTTTGTCATAATAAAAAAATGCTTTAATTCAAATCAATTTATAAAAAATGTATCATCTTCGGTTTATTTTTTTATGTTTTGTTGAAGCTGGTTCAATCCATGCCGGAATAGTTACCCACTTATCGAAAAGTATTTCAAATAGATTCCTGTTCGGTGGACAAACGTAAGACAATAAAAAATTCTTCCTATTACGAATATCCCTTTCTAGTTCCCTTTTCTTTTGCTTGTTCTGTATTACCATCAGCATTCTAACTTGACTCTCTTTCGAAGGAAGCGATAGTGATTTTCTAGTAGATCTACTAGAAAAAGACATGCTGTATTCACTAAATGGGTTTATATTGCTTATAAATGCACTAATAATTTTTTTCTAATTTTGACATTTGAAGTGACACTTTTCAAAACTCGTTGACGTTATCATACTTTTCATAACCAGTTGCCAAAAGTCGATTTCACCATTAGTTGCAAAAAATACAAATAAAATTTGTGATGATTTCAAGGCTAAATTACTTGAAGTACTTCTTTATTATTACATAATATGTATGGAAAAACTATTTATAAATTAATAACACAATTTGAACAAATGGTGATGTTGTCCCTAGCTGAAAACGTAGTTTACTGTATAGTATTAATTTGCGTACTTTCCGTCGAAGTCTCTATGTTGGAATCTTCTCTGTATCTGTAAAGTGGGGAGGGTGAGTTTAGACCCACAGCACTTAGGCCACATATGAAACATTGTACATCCTCCCGAGGAGTTGTCCTCCTAGGTCATCGTCCAAGCTGTCCTTTTCAGGAGACATATCCTTTATATCGGCAGGTGTAGGCCAAGACTCATCGAACACACACTCTCTTAGTGACGATAACTCCGGGCACTCGCATAAGACATGCCTGACAGTTTCATCTTCTTGTTCACACATTCTCATAGAGGTGTGTCCACTAGCCCCATAGTATGGAGGTGTTTCCTCAGTTGACAGAGGCCAGTCAGAAATCCTACTGTTAAGCGTAGGTTTTTCCTGGTCATCGCCAAATATTTCTTCGGTGCCAGCTTCACAGGGTCGCCCAAGGTGATCCTGGCAAGACTGCATCCTTTAATTCCATCCCATCTCTTTAGGGTTTGAGCATGGGTGTAACGCTTGGCTAGTTCCGCAATTGTTGAATCGTCAGGCCGTTTAAACAAGCCATTCGCTGTATTTGATGTAATTTTTGGATGGCCGCTGCTTGTAGAACCTTCAGTCCCCATGCAATGGCTCCGTACGTTAGCATAGGTCTTATGATTGCAGTGTAGATCCAGGTGACCACACGGGGTGAAAGACCCCATGTACGTCCCACTGTCCTCCGACATTGCTCATAAGCCACATATGCTCTTTTTGCTCACCTCTTCAGAGAAGTTTAATTTGCTATTGAAGATTTCGGGGGGTTTCAAGCCCGATAATCCTATTTTCTTGGTGAAAAGGACCATGTCAGTCTTCTTGGGATTGATAGACAGTGAATGTTTCTTACACCATGTTTCTATCAATTTGAGCCCATCCTGCGCTCTATCGCACAGTGTGTTCACAAATTTTCCGGTCTGCAAGATAACTATGTCATCTGCGTATGCGATTGTGTAGAATCCATTATTGTTGAGGTGTTTAATCAGGGTATCCAGGACTATGTTCCAAAGAAGGGGTGATAAGACCCCTCCCTGCGGACATCCCCTCATGACCAGTCCTCTCACTATGATGTCTTCTACATTGATACTTATTGCTCTACCAGAGAGCATTTCGAGTATCCATTCTCCCACTACCAGGGGTACATTCCTGGAGTTAAGTTGCTGGGTAATTGTTGGGAAGGGAATATTTTTAAAGGACTTTTGTCTCGCGCAATTTTTAGAGAAATTTTACACAAAAATGTCAAAAAATATTCAAAAAAATATTCACCTCTTGTGATATAACTAGTGAATATACCCAGGGTGGATTCTTTATTGTCCAATGATCTTTCGATTCTGCCAAGCACTTGGTGAAGGGCCGAATCAGTGGACCTTCCCGGAATATATGCATGCTGATTTGGATGAAGTGGGTTGTGAACTAGCACTTCATCTCTTATATACCTCTCACATAGCCTCTCCATTGTTTTTGAAAAGATTGATGTGAGGCTAATAGGTCGGAGTGCTTTTGGTAAGGTGTAGTCCATCCTTCCTGGTTTGGGTATAAATACCACTCATACCTCTCTCCACTTTCTGGTAATATACCTCAGAGCTAAAGAGGCTCTGAATTTTCCAACCAGGGGCGGCATAAGGATATCCATTCCCCACTGAAGTAGGGCTGGTCTTATACCGTCAGGTCTTGGTGACTTATCTTGTCCTCATCAATTACTGCACTAGCAAATTGCCAGTCGTATTGTGAGGGTGTTGTTAGTACTTCCGCCCAGTTCGTCGTTCCAGGAAAGACAGATCCTGGGAAGTGAGTTTCAATAAGAATCTCAGCGCTCTCTTGGAGGTTGGCGGTTTTGCCATTTTCCCTCGTCAGGATGCCGATACTCTTATGGTGGTCGTTTGAGAGTGCCTTCTGTAGCCTAGAAACTTGTGGGAAGTCTTCGACTACCTCACAGTAGGCTCTCCAGGCTGCTCTTTGTTTTTGTCTGCAGACTTTTTTGAACTCTTTAAGGTTGGCTTGGTATACTCCCCAGTCCTCTTTGAGTTTTGTTCGTTTTGCCTTGTTAAAGGTCGTTCTCGCTGTCTTTCTAAGGTGTTCCAGTTCAGGGCACCACCAAGTATTCGTTTTGCCATCTGTCTGGACCATCCTCATCGGACAGGATTCTTTATAGGCAATGTCTATTTTGTTTTGGATAGATAATGTGTACCTTTCCAGTTCCTTATTATTGCCAGGAGTCAGGACGTCTGTTTCCCGCAGTGCACCGTTTAAGAGGCGTTTGTAGAGAGCTACATCCGTCCACTTCAGGTCACGGAATTTTACAGTGGTACTGAGATCCTTGCTTACCGTATAGGTCAGCCAGCGGTGGTCTGACATAGAAATGTGATCTGACACTTGCCAGTCCTGAATTTTGTTTGATATTTTAGCTGTCGCTTGCGTAATATCTATTATTGTTTGGCTACAGGCGTTAATAAATGTCGGCTCCGTGCCTCTGTTTAAGACTGTTAGATCTTTCTTGTTGGAATCTTAGCGAATGTATTAGACTTTCATCCCCCATGCTGTTTAAATCTCAGAATCTGCCAGGAGAATAGTCGATGACCGCCAAAATCAGCACAGGTTTAACAACGTCAAAGAAATAGCAGGCGAGTCGTGTCAACAACACAAAATAACACTTCGACAGCCAGAGAAATGTTCAATGGGTCGAATAATGGGTTTCAATAAAGATCAATTATATCGGTTTTTTTTTAAATCTCAAGACCGTTTATGAAAAAAGAAAATACCTACCAAACTCCATGTACAATATGGACGAAACAGGTGTATCGACAGTGCCTCATAAACTACCGTTTTATCTAGCAAAGGAAAAAAACTGGTCGGAAAAGTAGCTAGCGCAGATCGGGAACCCAAAAAAAGGATGGAGGATGAACTCTTTTCAAATGCACCCACTGATACATGCAAAATGATATCGGAGCTTGCGTTTATTAACAAAAATTTATTTTGCCATAGGTTGCAGTATTTCAAGAACTACAGCAAGTCTAGTGCGGAAAATCCAATATTTTTTATCCTTGACTACCATTCTTCACACCGTGATTTAGAAGCCATACAGTTCTGCAGGAAAAATCACATAGATTTACTCTCCTTACCACCTTATGCAAGCCACATAATGCAACCGCTGGATGTTGGTTTCTTTGGCCCATCAAAGTGTGCTCACAGCAGGGAGTGTGATAAATGGATGGTATATAACCCGGGAAAAGTAATAACATAGATGCAAGTTGCCGGACTGTTTAACTATGCTTACACCAGCGTTTCCAATATTGAAAAATCCGAGAACTCATTCAGGGCTTCCGGAATCTATCCCTACAATCCAGATCAGTTCAACGATGATGACTTTGCGCCTTACTGTGTGACAGACGCACCCATTAATACAGAGAATGTCCAGCCCAAAAAAGAAATCGCGAGAGAAGTAGAAGAGAATCTTTTACCGGTGGAGAAGTGGAAGAGCCCGAATCCTCTATCGTGAGAGAAATGGACGAACCTGAATCCTCTAAGAGCATTCCATTACAGGCAACACCACTACCGCTAGATATTGCCAATCTTGATATGATATGTGAATACATATATCAAATAATTCGCAAAATGTTGAAGAACAGGCTTCAAATCGGTCAGTACCAGATTCAGAAATTTTACCTTTGCCGCAAGTAAAGGAAAAACCAAATCGTTGCAAATGCGAATCATAAAAGTATGAAATACTGTCCAGTACTCCATTCAAGGATGAGCTTGAAGAACTTACTGAGATAAAGAAAAGTAAAGAGGAGAAGAAAGATGGAGCAGCAAAAAGAAAACTGGTTGCCAGTGGCTCAAAACGACAGAAATTAAAGAAGTTGCAAAAGATGAAAAATAAATGTGACGAAAAGGATGTACGTTGTCCAGGATGTGGTTACTTGTACTCCGAATATTTGGAAGATGAAGACTGGATTATCTGTCCTTCCTGTAACATTTGGTGGCATGAATGACAATATTTCGTATTTTTCGCAAGTTGGTTTTTTAATGGTTTTTTTAATGTTTTAAGTTTTTATTGATAACATTAAACTTTTTTAAATGGTATTTTGTCATTTTACTAGCAATCATCCAAAAATGGTTTTACTTGAGGGTAATTGACGGAAATTGTTCTTTTAAAATGTATTTATCGATACTCGATGAAAGGCGAACCAAAAAATTCTTAAGCACACGTGCCCGACTCAATTGTCACGCACCCCAGACGTTTTCATCTTTCTTACCAAGGAAACGAGTTGATTTACGATTACTATCTACTTATAAATTTTGGGCTTCTATAAAAGGTCTCAAGCTGAGTAAAAATTGGTTACTTAATTACAGTTACCTGTAAATAATTGTCATATTAGTAAAGCGTGATCTATAGACGTCAAAAAATAATAGTTCAATACTATTAAACGCTTTACAAAATTAGAAAAATTAATTTCCAAAGAGCGTCCACTAAGAAGCAACAACTACTTCTCGGGCTATATGCCCCGACAGACATTGAATTACACTTCTAAAGTAAACGGGGTTGGTATATCTGTTAAGATAGAACCAACCATTCTGGTTTGCAATTAGAAGGAATAACATCACTTGTGGACCGGTTTCGGCGTTTTTTTCGAGATGGTTTTTTGTCGATATAGAATTTTGGTTTGTGATTAGATGTAGAGATGTCGCTGATATCGCATTCTTAACATTTCCTTAACTAAGGCTAATGTATTGGTGTGGTATCAACGTAGTCTCTAGTCCAGGATTATGCTCTCAGAGCTTCTGGACGAATAGCAAAAACGCCGAAACCGGTCTACAAGTGATGTTATTCCTTCTAATTGCAAACCAGAATGGTTGGTTCTATCTTAACAGATATACCAACCCCGTTTACTTTAGAAGTGGAATTCAATGTCTGTCGGGGCATGTAGCCCGAGAAGTAGTTGTTGCTTCTCAGTGGACGGTCTGCTCTTTGGAAATTAATTTTTCTAATTCTGTAAAGCGTTTAATAGTATTGAACTATCATTTTTTGACGTCTGAGTAAAAATTATTCAAGGCATTCTGTTATTGACTGTGTTTCAAAATCGTGGTTCAGTTTAGTGTTCAGAGAATTAATTGTTAGTGTTAGAGATTTTGAATTTGTGGGTGATTAAACTGCAAGATATTCAGGTGACCTTTTTTACTGAGTGTTCTTTCTTTATTCTTTTATGTCTCTATATTAATGCCGTATTATTGATTGTCATTTATCTGTTGAATTTATTGAATATAAAATATCTGAGCTTTGATAGTGATTGAATAATAATTCGTTTTCACATGAAATGTATCTGGAGCGGGCAAATGCGTGTTTAATCCCTTTTGTCCATTACACCACTCAGATTCGACCATAGGTCAAGCTCTAGTAGCTGGAGCGAGCATGTTGCGAGTCAGCCCTTCCTGTTCATTGCACCAATCAGTACTAGTAGAATGTGTAGCGTAATGCGAGTTTAATCCCTTTACGCTAGAGGGTAGCCCTAGAAGGGGTCATGGTAGCGCGATAAATCCCCTCCATGTACCATAAAGTAAAACTCCTAGGTACTAGGCCTCGTTGGTAGATAAATTAGTGATAGTACACAATGCGAGTCAAATCCCTTTGTGTTCGGTGATTGATCGAATAATTATATAACTAATCAGTAGAGTTAATGAAGACGGACACTCACACATATTTTCTTTGTTATAAGTAAGCCCGACTATGCGCACATGGTAGAGCCAAGACCAATCCTCTATGACCTTTTCAATTAAGTAAGAGTTTTGTTCTTAATTAGTATTTTATTTTAAATAATATTATTATATCATTTGGTTCTTATATATATATTTCTCTCTTTCATTAATTGCCCCTCCTTTCTTCTAAAATCTACGTTACAAATTTTCAGAAGTGGGATTAGAATTCATGTGATCAGAATACATGTGATCGGAACTTATGCAAAGTAATTCGAATTCTTAATTTCTGCATGGTCAAGGTGCACGTAGTTGGGAATTTTCAGACATTGTCATTATTTGTTTGGTTGAGGTTGATAAATATCAAAATGGGTAAAGGAAAAAAGCGTGAACAGTCGACTGAACCATCTCTTGGTTTAGTTTCTGACGTAGCTCCTGGTAGTAGTAGAAGTACATCCGTAACCAATGACTCTGTATCGATGGATAGGTTGCAAGAAGTTATGTCAAATGTATTTCAAAATACAAATACATCGACAAATTTCATGGGTACGGCTAAAGGGGATGTTGTGCCTGTTTTTAATCCGGAAGATAGGGAACAGGATTCGGAACTTTGGCTAAAGAAAGTTGACAACTTGCGTCAAGATTTTCAGTGGAACGAGCGTGCCACTATTTACTTCACTTTATCCAAACTGAAAGGGCTAGCTGAAATTTGGTGTAATAACGGCCTGTACTTATTACGGGCAAAATAATATTGAGATGGCTAAAATAAAATAGATGTCTGACTTGTGCACCGTTTTTCAACAAATCTACAATACAAGCAAGGATACATCTTAACCATAGATCTTTTCAGTGAAAAAGAATGAGAAGTTCTTTTCTTCTTCTTCTTATTTTACTTGGTCACAACCCAGGCAACCAAAGTTACTACAAATACCCCCACTCAAGGATTCAGTCTAACTGGAGCTCTTATTTCGCGGCGTGGGCGGCTGTTAGCAATATTTTTTTCACAAGATTTGTCATTTGCGCGCACTTCATTATACGGATTTGCCGCACTTTTCTCACACTCTACATTTATTGTAGAATTGTCAGTAGAAACAATAGGATTTTCATTTTTCTCTAACATTTCATTTTTACTGGCATTACAATGATTTGAATTTTCAATAACTTGGAATAGCTCATCGATCAATTTGTTAAAATTTTGATTTTGACCATTATAATTATGATTTTGACTGTTATAATCATGATTTTGACTATTATAAATAGTGACACACAATTCCATTCCAGATTCATTTTTGGACCTAACAATTTGATTTACGTGCCGTTTCCAAATAAGATTTTCATGGACAATTTTACAAAGATAAATTCTGTCTCCTAACACTTCATCTATTACATCCTTTACCCATTCTTTCTAATTTGGTGTCTATAATCTCTACACCACACTTCCTCTCCCTCAGCAAATGCATCTTCTCTAGTACCCTTAAAATTTTTCCTTACATTATCCTCATTTTGAGATTTATTGTCATTAATAGGGGTCATATCTATTTCGGATTTTGTTTTTGAATTCCAAACTAGCTGGGGTAACTCCAGTAGTTGTATGAACCGAATTTCTATAATGGAATAAAAACCTGTTAATATTGGTTTCAAAAGATGCATTTCCATTTGTTTCACATTTTATCAATTTAAATACATTGTTTTTAAAAGTTTTCATTTCATTTTCAGCAAACCCATTAGATGCTGGGTGATACGGAGGGGATTGATATGTTTAACTCCATTGAAATTTAAAAATTTGAAAAATTCATCAGAACAGAATGGATCACCGTTATCGATTACACATGTTTTAGCAAGGCCAAATCTAGCAAAGCAATCTCTAAATTTCTCGATTGTACTGGTAGCTGCAGTACTGTTCATAATGAATATTTCTGGCCATTTTGAAAAAGGATCAATAATTAAAAGAATCATTTTTCCTTGTACAGGACCTGCAAAGTCAGCATGAATTCTTTCATAAAAATAGTGGATTTAATACTAGTGAACAAAACAGACTTTTTCGGTTCAGGCTTAGAGGCCATACAAATTTCGCAACTTTGCACAACCTTTTCGATATCCGAATCAAGTGATGGCCACCAAAAATATCCCTTCATGGGTGGAGCTCCCTCAATAATTGACTTCTTAATTTATTTGGGACTCTTATAAAATAATACCATTGTTAATCTGCAGTTCATGTTTTCTAATTAAAAATTGTTTTAACAACTCATTTTCTATAAAATTTGGAAATCCATTCCTAATAAAGTTGAATACTAATCCTAATATTTTGTCTTATCTTGTTCCCGATCTTATTTTTAATGTATCAATAGGTACCACATTTTCTTAAAAATTTAAATAATCGAGATTCTCTTCTTGGTTGCCCTTAATAGACAAAGGCAATCGGCTTAAAGCATCTGCTCTGTTTTCAGAACCTTTTATATATCTAATGGAATAATCGAAACCTGATAGAAAAAGTGACTACCTTTTCCAAATAGTTAACAGTTCCCTTGCAGCCTTGTAATCTTTTTTCTACAATTTGCTGAAAAATTTGGCAAGCAGGTTTTGTACCATATGGTAAACGTCTCAACCTGTATATCCCAAATGGAGTGCTCCAAGTAAGCAAGTCTGCACTTTCTGGATCTAGAACCAACTGGTTATGGGCATTGAGAAAATCCAACTTAGTAAATTGCTGACCCCCTTGTAGAGCCTGAAATTTTTCCTCAATCCTGGGCAATGGGTGATTAAAATCTTCTAAATACTGATTAATCGTAATCTTGTAGTTAGCGCAAACCCTAATATCTACTCCATTAGGCTTCAACACAATTACTAAAGGTGTTCCCCATAGTGAATTTTCCACCTTTTCTATTACTCCCTCCTGCTCTAACCTAGATAACTCCTTAACTACTTTATCTCTGAAAGCAAATGGTATGGGTACAGGGTTTTCAAAAACGGGTACCGCTTCCCCCTTTAATTTTAGCTTGATCAATTCGTCTCTGTATAAGTGCCAAACTCATTTTTTAAAAGTTCTGAGTATATTTTTAAAATGTCTTTTAATTGATCGGATTTTTCTACGCATTCTCCTTCATTCTCCTGCATTCTCCTGTTACGGCTACTCAGTTTAGAGAGCACCTCAGGTGTAGATTCTGAGACCAAACTAGTACAAATTCAGAGAGTAGTCTTACCGGTTCTCGGGTAATCCTACTTGAAATTTATTTAAGGTACTGAAATGAGATGAAGGTAAATTATGAAAATTAAGAAAGGTAAGTGGGCGCCATTCTGAATAATACTAGCTTATTTGTTAGTCACATCAGCATTATAGCGACAAATCCTGTAGGATTGGAAGGGAAGAAAACTATATGAACAACGTTATTAAATTTACAAGTTGTATATTGACTTTGTTCAAAAAAAATTAAATAGAAAAAAAATTGACTAGGTAGGTTGTTGTTCAATGTTGATGAGCTGACTATATGTAGCAGATGTACTTTCCTGAAGTGATGGCGGAGAGATAGTGTCCTTTTGAAGTTCTGGTTTTAGTTAACGTTCTTGCTTGTTCCAGGTAAAAATTCCTGACCCAGGTAGTGTCACAGGTAAAGTTCCTGTCCCAGGTAAAGTCTCAGGTAAAGTTCCTGTCCCAGGTAAAGTCTCAGGTAAAGTTTCGGGTCCAGGTAAGGTTTCGGGTCCCGGTAAAGTCTCAGGTAAAGTTCCTGTCCCAGGTAAAGTGCTAGGGAACAAATATAGTATCAGGAACAAATTTACCACATTTAACAAAATCCAGGATGTCTGAAGTATGATATCACAATATTGAAAAAAATTGCTAATTTAATATTACAGTACAGATAATACTTAATATTGAAGAAAATTATTTGACAGTACGTGGTTCATACATCCTGTATTTTTAGATAAAAGAAATACTCTAAGAAAGCAAATGAAAAATAACTGATTCTACACCGGTAAATACACACATATTTTAAATATGTATATATTTTTAAAAAGGTTTGAAATATATTCAAAGATAATAAAAAAAGATAATATAAAAAGATAATATAAAAAAAAATCTGAAAGAACAAAAAAACAACAAATTCATATCGATATATATTCCTGGCACTGGAACGACATTGCTACATAATAAAGATAGGAAGGTAGAAAACTATTAAGAAAGGAGAGTTCGTTATACATTTAAGCGAGATGACTTACCACTCAAATGAATGCACTTCTTATAGATAAGATAAGATAAGCCAGAAAGGCTTCAACGGCACATGTTCACAGGAAAGAAGAACGAAACCCTTTTGCCACTTGTTTAAATACACGAAATCATGTGAAAGACAACAGACTTACGTCTCATGTTCGTGTCACGCTCATACGCTTTGACCAGGAAAGGAATTTACATTTCAGTAGTGAATTCTTGCTTCATATTTACTTTATAATTGGTAGAAGAAGAGACACGAGGTCGAAGTGGGAATCTCAAAATAGAAGTGACTAGTTTCACTACAGACGAACCTCGATCGGCCCGCATAGAAACGTTGATTTCGACTCTCGTCCACAGCAAATATATTCAGCCTTGAAACATTTCTCGGTGTTGGGTATGAGAAAGGACTGGCTATTCGCCGCCCATACGATAATTTATTAATTTAATAGAGGAAAGTAAAGTGAACGAAATTAACGTTACACACCCTTACAACCCGAAAAAAAAAATTTTTTCCAAAAAAATTTTTTATAAGTGAAAATCATTGAGCTATCACGAGACTGAAGGAAAGAAGATATTAAGAAGATATTGAACGATAGGAAGACTAAGAAGAAAGGAACGAGTCACTGCGATACTGAAGGAAAAGAACAAATTTGAGGATTCTTCCGAATAATTAATTTAGAGAAAAAATAAAGATTTAAAAAAAAATGAAAGAAAGGGAGCGGTCCAAAGTCTTCACCGGAAAGCCAGATGAATTTTTTTCTTCCTATGATCTTACCAGGGAGGTTGCCAGTTAGCGTCCACAGCAGCCATTGGTCATCGCGCAAGCAGAACATTAGGAAAAAAAATCATCATACAACACAGCAGAAACTTTGAACGGTAAATTTTGAGAAAAGCGGAACCAGTACCAGGTATCTACATACCAATAATTTTAGAAATTGAATAGAAAGATAAATCACTGCATCAGTGGGTTCCCAAAGATAATGACATAAAATAAGATAATGATCATAGATAGAGGTATATAATGAGCAAAATTGAAAATTTTCAAAAGTAGACAAGATTTTAAATAGACAAGATATTAGGTAAGATATTGACTGAAGATAAGCAAAAAGAATTTCTGTAATGTAAGTTGACATCTCGAACATATTAACAAATAGATAATACAAGAAAAATTTTAAAACACTCGAGATACGAAAAATTGAAAAACATGAAGGTAATGAAAATTTTTGAGGTAATTAAGATAAAGGAAATTTTAAAACAGTTGAGATATTAAAATTTCAAGATGGTTAAGATAATAGAAATTTTTAAGTTAATAGAAATTTTAGATAACTGAGGTAATAAAACTTTAGAGCTAAGATAATAACTTCGATACCCCTGATATGTCAGCAACTATGTAAGTTAATTGCAAAGTCAAATTGTCAATGGTCTTTAAAGAAGAAATTTTATATACCCTTTCGGCATATAAATACAGACAAGACACTTTGTCTGTAACGATAAGATAAGATAAGTACTATAAAATATATAGTACAGTAGACAAGTTTACTACCATTGTCAACTTTGAGATGAGATGAGATGAGATGAGATGAGATGAGATGAGATGAGATGAGATGAGATGAGATGAGATGAGATGAGATGAGATGAGATGAGATGAGATGAGATGAGATGAGATGAGATGAGATGAGATGAGATGAGATGAGATGAGATGAGATGAGATGAGATGAGATGAGATGAGATGAGATGAGATGAGATGAGATGAGATGAGATGAGATGAGATGAGATGAGATGAGATGAGATGAGATGAGATGAGATGAGATGAGATGAGATGAGATGAGATGAGATGAGATGAGATGAGATGAGATGAGATGAGATGAGATGAGATGAGATGAGATGAGATGAGATGAGATGAGATGAGATGAGATGAGATGAGATGAGATGAGATGAGATGAGATGAGATGAGATGAGATGAGATGAGATGAGATGAGATGAGATGAGATGAGATGAGATGAGATGAGATGAGATGAGATGAGATGAGATGAGATGAGATGAGATGAGATGAGATGAGATGAGATGAGATGAGATGAGATGAGATGAGATGAGATGAGATGAGATGAGATGAGATGAGATGAGATGAGATGAGATGAGATGAGATGAGATGAGATGAGATGAGATGAGATGAGATGAGATGAGATGAGATGAGATGAGATGAGATGAGATGAGATGAGATGAGATGAGATGAGATGAGATGAGATGAGATGAGATGAGATGAGATGAGATGAGATGAGATGAGATGAGATGAGATGAGATGAGATGAGATGAGATGAGATGAGATGAGATGAGATGAGATGAGATGAGATGAGATGAGATGAGATGAGATGAGATGAGATGAGATGAGATGAGATGAGATGAGATGAGATGAGATGAGATGAGATGAGATGAGATGAGATGAGATGAGATGAGATGAGATGAGATGAGATGAGATGAGATGAGATGAGATGAGATGAGATGAGATGAGATGAGATGAGATGAGATAAGATATTTATCGTAAACTACGATAATTAAGATAAGATAAGATACTGAACACCCCTAAAACATTTAAGGTATATCCGATATTTCTCCAAATCAATTAGACCCAATTCATTAACCTCTATGCATGTACGCAACAGGTTTATTACTCAATTTGATTTGACTGTGCAAAAAAACTTTTTCAAAATTATAATAAATTTGAATATTTTAAAAATTCGAAAAATTCTCAACAGATTTTATATTATAATTCTTAGATTAGAATTCCATCCGGCTAGGAAAATATTTATTACACTACTCATTTATCCCATATCTTTTGTACTGAATATTTTTCCATGAGATTTTTGAAAAGATGACTCGTGAACTGTTTACCATTATCACACGAAACGATTTGAGGTATTCCAAAAATGAGAAAAACATGATTTTCTAAGAAATCCACTATAGAACGAGCGGTAGCCTGTCGTAAGGGATGAACCAATACGAATTTAGTGAACCAGTCAACTACAACAAGTGCGAACTGATTACCTTTGCGAGATCGGGGATATGGCCCTAAAAGATCACACGATATTAATTGAAAAGGGAAGTTAATATTACGATATTGTCCCATTAATCCTGCTTGAGGTAAGTTAGATGGTTTACACGATGCACATATTTTACAACGGGTAACATATTTATAAACCGATTTTCTAAGATTCGGCCAATAATAAATTTCAGAAATTCTCTCTAATGTTTTGAAAACACCGAAGTGAGAAGAAGTTGGACTATCATGAAAATGATGTAAAATTTCATTTCGATTTTTAGTAGGAACGACAATTTTCCAATCGGAAATATTACTAATTGGTCCAAATTTATTAAAGACATGTTTATATAATATGTTATTCTCAACTCGAAAACTTGGGTATTTTTCCGGAGAATCCTGAACATGAGAAATCATGTCATTATACCATTTATCAGGATGCAAGGTAGATAAGTCTAAAATACTAACTTCAGGTATACGAGATAAAGCATCCGCAACTACAGTTCTGGTAGATCTACGGTGTACGATAGAAAAGTTGTATTGCGACAATTGCAATATCCATCTAGCTAAGCGAGGAGAAGGTTTTTTCATGTTATTCAACCAAACCAGAGAAGAATGATCGGTAATTACGGTCAAATGACGACCGATAAGATAATACCTAAAATGATCGATCCCTAACAAAACTGCTAACAGTTCCTTTTCGGTAGTACTGAACTTCTTTTGATGAGATGAGATGAGATGAGATGAGATGAGATGAGATGAGATGAGATGAGATGAGATGAGATGAGATGAGATGAGATGAGATGAGATGAGATGAGATGAGATGAGATGAGATGAGATGAGATGAGATGAGATGAGATGAGATGAGATGAGATGAGATGAGATGAGATGAGATGAGATGAGATGAGATGAGATGAGATGAGATGAGATGAGATGAGATGAGATGAGATGAGATGAGATGAGATGAGATGAGATGAGATGAGATGAGATGAGATGAGATGAGATGAGATGAGATGAGATGAGATGAGATGAGATGAGATGAGATGAGATGAGATGAGATGAGATGAGATGAGATGAGATGAGATGAGATGAGATGAGATGAGATGAGATGAGATGAGATGAGATGAGATGAGATGAGATGAGATGAGATGAGATGAGATGAGATGAGATGAGATGAGATGAGATGAGATGAGATGAGATGAGATGAGATGAGATGAGATGAGATGAGATGAGATGAGATGAGATGAGATGAGATGAGATGAGATGAGATGAGATGAGATGAGATGAGATGAGATGAGATGAGATGAGATGAGATGAGATGAGATGAGATGAGATGAGATGAGATGAGATGAGATGAGATGAGATGAGATGAGATGAGATGAGATGAGATGAGATGAGATGAGATGAGATGAGATGAGATGAGATGAGATGAGATGAGATGAGATGAGATGAGATGAGATGAGATGAGATGAGATGAGATGAGATGAGATGAGATGAGATGAGATGAGATGAGATGAGATGAGATGAGATGAGATGAGATGAGATGAGATGAGATGAGATGAGATGAGATGAGATGAGATGAGATGAGATGAGATGAGATGAGATGAGATGAGATGAGATGAGATGAGATGAGATGAGATGAGATGAGATGAGATGAGATGAGATGAGATGAGATGAGATGAGATGAGATGAGATGAGATGAGATGAGATGAGATGAGATGAGATGAGATGAGATGAGATGAGATGAGATGAGATGAGATGAGATGAGATGAGATGAGATGAGATGAGATGAGATGAGATGAGATGAGATGAGATGAGATGAGATGAGATGAGATGAGATGAGATGAGATGAGATGAGATGAGATGAGATGAGATGAGATGAGATGAGATGAGATGAGATGAGATGAGATGAGATGAGATGAGATGAGATGAGATGAGATGAGATGAGATGAGATGAGATGAGATGAGATGAGATGAGATGAGATGAGATGAGATGAGATGAGATGAGATGAGATGAGATGAGATGAGATGAGATGAGATGAGATGAGATGAGATGAGATGAGATGAGATGAGATGAGATGAGATGAGATGAGATGAGATGAGATGAGATGAGATGAGATGAGATGAGATGAGATGAGATGAGATGAGATGAGATGAGATGAGATGAGATGAGATGAGATGAGATGAGATGAGATGAGATGAGATGAGATGAGATGAGATGAGATGAGATGAGATGAGATAAGATATTTATCGTAAACTACGATAATTAAGATAAGATAAGATACTGAACACCCCTAAAACATTTAAGGTATATCCGATATTTCTCCAAATCAATTAGACCCAATTCATTAACCTCTATGCATGTACGCAACAGGTTTATTACTCAATTTGATTTGACTGTGCAAAAAAACTTTTTCAAAATTATAATAAATTTGAATATTTTAAAAATTCGAAAAATTCTCAACAGATTTTATATTATAATTCTTAGATTAGAATTCCATCCGGCTAGGAAAATATTTATTACACTACTCATTTATCCCATATCTTTTGTACTGAATATTTTTCCATGAGATTTTTGAAAAGATGACTCGTGAACTGTTTACCATTATCACACGAAACGATTTGAGGTATTCCAAAAATGAGAAAAACATGATTTTCTAAGAAATCCACTATAGAACGAGCGGTAGCCTGTCGTAAGGGATGAACCAATACGAATTTAGTGAACCAGTCAACTACAACAAGTGCGAACTGATTACCTTTGCGAGATCGGGGATATGGCCCTAAAAGATCACACGATATTAATTGAAAAGGGAAGTTAATATTACGATATTGTCCCATTAATCCTGCTTGAGGTAAGTTAGATGGTTTACACGATGCACATATTTTACAACGGGTAACATATTTATAAACCGATTTTCTAAGATTCGGCCAATAATAAATTTCAGAAATTCTCTCTAATGTTTTGAAAACACCGAAGTGAGAAGAAGTTGGACTATCATGAAAATGATGTAAAATTTCATTTCGATTTTTAGTAGGAACGACAATTTTCCAATCGGAAATATTACTAATTGGTCCAAATTTATTAAAGACATGTTTATATAATATGTTATTCTCAACTCGAAAACTTGGGTATTTTTCCGGAGAATCCTGAACATGAGAAATCATGTCATTATACCATTTATCAGGATGCAAGGTAGATAAGTCTAAAATACTAACTTCAGGTATACGAGATAAAGCATCCGCAACTACAGTTCTGGTAGATCTACGGTGTACGATAGAAAAGTTGTATTGCGACAATTGCAATATCCATCTAGCTAAGCGAGGAGAAGGTTTTTTCATGTTATTCAACCAAACCAGAGAAGAATGATCGGTAATTACGGTCAAATGACGACCGATAAGATAATACCTAAAATGATCGATCCCTAACAAAACTGCTAACAGTTCCTTTTCGGTAGTACTGAACTTCTTTTGACCCTTTGTGAGTTTCTTACTCATATAAGCTATGGGATGTTCGAGTCCATCTTCCAGTTGAAAAGGAACACTTCCTACCCCAACATCACTAGCATCTGTCATAATGAAGAAAGGTTTGGTGAAATCGGGACTACTTAAGATAGGAGCGGTAGTTAAGACAGTTTTCACCTTTTCGAAAGCTTGATCTGCTTGGGGTGTCCAAGTAATGGGTTGGTGTTTCTTTCGCTCACTTAGAAGATCAGAAATTGGAGCAGATAAGGAAGAAAAATCTTTAAGAAACCGTCGATAATACGAAACCATTCCCAAGAATCTACGCACCTGAGTGGCAGTTTTCGGAACAGGATACTCACAAATAGCAGAAACCTTTTCAGGATGGGTACGAAGACCATTTTCATCCACTACATAACCTAGATATCTAAGGGAAGAACGACAAAACTGACATTTTTCTAAATTCACCGTCAAGCCGGCATCTCGTAATCTCTCAAAAACACTCTGGAGAATTTCCATGTGTTTGTCAAAATCAGGAGTACAAATGATGATGTCATCCAGGTAGTAAAAACAATACGGTTCTAAGGAAAGACCAATGACCAAATCGATCAAACGACACATACTAGCAGGGGCAGAGACTAAACCGAAAGGAGTAGTGACATACTCGAATAAACCTTTACCCTTAACTGCAAAAGCTGTTTTTTCTCGAGATGATTTCTCCAACGGAATTTGATAAAATGCTTGCTTCAGATCGATACTAGATATATAACGAGTATCTCGAAGTTGACTCAGTTTAACTTCGATTGAAGGTAAGGGATAAGCATCTTTATTTAAAGTTACACTATTTAATTTACGTCCATCAAAACACATTCTATATTTACCATCTCCCTTTTGAACTATCCAGATAGGGCTACAATATGAAGATTTACTTTCCTGAATTATACCTAATTCAAGCAAAGTATCTACTTCCTTTTCCAGGTAAGCTTGCATTGCCTGAGGTAAGGGATATTGGGTTTGTTTAAAGGGAGGGGAATTTCCGGTATCAATAAAATGCTCTATCAAGTGGGTTTTGCCGATTTTATCTGAAGGACTAATAGTCTTGAAGAGATCAATAGTTTGATTTAATTTACCAGTTTGATTAGGAGTTAAATGAGATATATCCCGAATTGTATTGACTACAGCCAACGAGAGAGAATTTACAGTTAAAGATAATTTAGAGAAATTTATTTTTACGTTAAAAATCTTAAGAAAGTCCATACCGAGAATAATGTCATGTTTAACAGAAGGTATTAGATAAAATTTCATAAGCCTAGATATCTTGTCTGTGATGACATACGTTTCGATATAACCAAGAACGTCCTGCAACTTTCCATCTGCAGTAGATATTTTTAAGTTATAATCGTTTAAGATAGGTATCGATAAGTTATGAATAAAATCTAGTGCACGAGAACCAATCAATGAGATATTTGAACCAGTATCAACAAGGCAAGAAATTGTTTTATCAAAAATTATGATATCGACATAAGGTCGATCATCATTTTCCATGTTATACAACAGTGACCCTACATTTGCTAAAGACTTATGCTTCGAGTTTGAAACTATTGAATTTGATCTTGAATTTAATTCATAGAAATTTTTGACAAATAAAAGCCATGAATTCCAGTCGGAGCGACTTACAGTAGGAACCTTTTTTAAGATAGAAGGAGAAATTTTCCTTGCAGAACTGGAATTTACAGGATTTATTTGAGATAACCTCAATTTTTGTCTTTTGTAGGTTTTTCCTGGGGGTTTGGTTTTACTTTGGTGCTGGATTTTCCTGATGTTCCCGGTTTCTGAGCGACTGTGGTAGAGTGGGAAGCTCGACCACCGCTTGGTTCGTTTTTTGAACATTTTGGACATTTCGTTTTTACTGTATCAGGATGTCCACAACCAAAACAAAACAATTTCCTAGGAACTTGACAGTTATAATACATATGACCTGCCTGTTTGCAATTCCAGCAAGTCCAGGTAGAAGATACTACAGATATATTTTTTCGTGTTTGTTTAAAAGAAGAATTAACCTTAAAAGAGGTACTAGGTATGCTCAAATCTGGTTCAAGTAAATATTGACTGCTCTTATCATTAGCTGTGAACTGTTGGTCCCAAGTTAATGTTTCCTCTAGTCGTTTACATTTTTCAGTCAAAATATCAATAGTATCAATAGGTTCGTTCCAACCTACGATAAAACACCGTTCTGGAACCGTTTTGGAATCGTTAGGAATTGTTTTATACGCAGGCGCAAACTTTGCACCGTCCCAGAACTGATAGAGGCTGGAACGGTTTTAGGCGTACTTTATTATCGTTTAGCGACCGTTTTGTTTATGTAATAGTAACCTCACTTTTTAAAATATATTTTTATAATGGACTTTGTTAGTGGTAAGTTATTTGCATTATTTTTTGTTTAATTTATGGAATTAAAATATAAAAATCTAGTTAGCTAAAAATTAATCTAAAATCTTATTTGTTTTAAAAAATGGTGTACATTTTAGAAATGAACGAATTCATAGTATTGAAAAGTAACCCATTCGGAACAAATAATGAATCAAAATCTGACCATGGACAACAGACGAAACAAAAGTACTGATAGATTTGTATAGCAAATATTCAAGAAAAGTGGGTACGTTCGAAATAAAAAATCAAAAGATATTATGGGACATAGTAGCCACTGAATTATCAACAATAGGCATAAACGTTACTTCTAATAATTGTCTAAATAGGTGGAAAGTATTAGAGAGAAACTATAAAAAGTTTGTTGATAATCAAAATAAGACTGGTAAGTTTCTTTTTTTTCAACGTTTATAATTATTTGTTTTCATATATTTGTTTATGTTACCTTATAAAGTTAATTTTTTACTTATTGTACTTTATTTTTTGTTTTAGGAAAAGGACGAAAATTCTTTGAATATCAGAATGAAATGGAATTGATCTTTAAAAAAAAGAAAAATATTCACCCAGAGGTACTATTAGGAACTGAGACAATAGTCCCAGTCCCTAGTACATCTCAGACACTATTAGGTTCTGAGACAGTTGTTTCAGTTTCTAGCAGTACATGTGAAATGAGAGATGCAATTTTGGATGAAGAAGTAATAGAAAACAAAGCACCAAAGAGAACTAAATGTCAATCTTTAAAAAAAAAGCTAACTACATTTGAAAAATTCCGACTGGATAAGAAAGAATATAATACTGCCAAATTGGAAATTGACAAAGAAAAGTTAGCAGAAATAAAAAAAAGAAACAATTTAATTGAAAAAAGAAATGTTCTAATTGAACAAAGAAATGAAATATTAAAAAAAAAAAGTTTGAGCAATTGTCACCATGAATTGGATGAATAATAAAATTATTCCTTATTCCTAGGCTTAATAACAAAGTGATAAAAATGGTGATTTATATTTGTTTTTAAAATCTTAACAGACTCAAAATGACTGTTCCTAGTAGGACTTAAGGCTTTTGAGAATGTTTTGTTTTACGTTAATCAGTTTTATTTTTTTCACCTAATATATTTTGAATATTAAGACTGTGAAGAATATTTATTTTATGTTACCTACTTAGTTTATGTTAATATGTACCTAATATATTTTGAATATTAAGAATATGAAGAAGATTTATTTTATGTTATGTAGTTTTCGTTTTGATCTAATAAAGGCATATTTTGTATATAGAGACTGGCAGGAATGTTTTTTTAAATATTACCCCAGTTTTATTTTTATGTAATAAACACAAATTTTCCTAAAATGATTGTATGCATGCTTGTCTATACATTTTTTATTTGAAAACACAAATTAATACAACTCGGTAATTATTATATTCATTTCAAAATTTATAATCTCAAAGTATTAGCCACTCTATCCCGAACAGCAGTAGCTTCCTCTTGAGCTTCATCATCAGAATATTCAAATTCTTGTGGTTCATTCTGAATAGGCCCAGGTACTTGATTAGGCCCTTGTTCTGCAATATCAACATTAAAATTATCCTCAAGAGCTATCTTATGAAGAACACATGCCGCTCTAATAAGGTGAACAATTGTTCTAATTTTTCTTAATTTTATATGATACAATTGACGGAACTTTTGTTTTAATATGCCAAAACAGTGCTCAATTACGTATCTATTCTTGGCTAATTTTATATTGTAATTTTGTTGCCTCCTATTTAAATTACCCCTATCTTTATATGGAGTAAGTAAATAATTTTCTAGTGGATAACCACTGTCACCCAAAATAAAATATCTTCCACACTTTTGTTGCAAAGTATTTTTTAGGGGGGAATTTCTATAAACTCTGCTATCGTGCACTGATCCTGGATAGCCAATGAACATATCCAATATTTTATTTTTGTGGTCACAAACCGTTTGCATCTAAAACAATCAGAATAAATTATTTATTTAATAAATATAAATTAAATCTGTAAAATAAGTTTTACTTTCAAAAATTTGACCTACCTGAATAGAGTAATATCCTTTTCGATTAATATAAGACTCAGGATCATTTTCAGGTTTATCTATTTTTATGTGTGTTCCATCTATGGCTCCTATAACATTTGGAAAGCCATTTGTCCTGAAGTGTTCCTCTATTATCCTTTTTTCATCAGTTGGCCATTTTATTATATGCGGGGATAAGTTGCTCAAAAAGTAGGTAAGGCGGAAAATAATTCTATTAATGGTACTTATTGTATTATTAAAACGATCCCCAACATCCCTAAAACTTGCTGTTTGGTAAATCAAAACCTAAAAAAATTAGAATAAAAAAAAATTTGTTATACTTACAGTTTTACACCACTGTACCATAGTATTGTGACAGTTTAAAATTATTAATATATGAAGTATGTATATTCAAGTAAAACAACTGGTTAGTTTTCAAATAGGCTGTCAACATCTGAATCAATTTGACAATCTAAACAAACTTACTTGTGAAAATGCACACAAATTTTCAGAACTTCCAGGCTGATTATGATAGTGTGGACTAACTTCGTATCTTTGGCTTATACTAATGGATGTTGCTCTTGATACTCTAAAGTGCTCACAAAACACTTCTTCTGAATATTGTACCACCACTTCTTCTAAAATAAATAATAAACCCTTTTTAAAGACTTTTTTAACAGGTTTTTAATAAATAAGAACTATAAAATGTGTACCCAAGTAATTCTCATTTTTAATTCTTGGTTGGTGTAAAAGAAACTCCACCTCATCCTCACTGATGGATTCTTCCGATAAAAAATCACTATCTCCTTCGTCATCCTTAGGTATTTCCTGAGTCACAAATATTTAATTTAAGCACATATAATTTTTAAGGGAGGTTATCACCTTTTTTATAACGTTTTACCTCTTCAATAATTTGGTTAATACTTAATTTTTGATTTCCGATCACAATAGTTGAGTTGCGAACAAACACGTAATTCACGTCAATCTATGGAACAACAATCTTTGAAAACAACTGACAAAATACTTACTAACAGCGCATGTCAGTCCTCACAGTTCCTTCTTTCGATCGAGTATCGAAATTACCGTTCCGTTGCGGCTCTAGAACGATCACAAAATGGTTGGAACGCAAATAGAACCGTAATATTACGGTCACGATTAGCTTGGAACGGCATTAACTATATGCACTTGCGCAGTGCCATTCTAGAATGGTTCCTCGCGAGGTTGGAACGAACCTAATATCAATTAAAGCTAATGGTTGTGCATAATGAGGTAAAAGATTTCTACGAATAATACGAATGATGGCACTTTCACTTGGTTTGTCATCAAGACGGTTGAACAAACCACACATGGCGTTAATATACAAGGTAACTCGTTCATGTTGACCTTGTTTTCTAGCTTTGATTTCCTCTAGTAAATCATCTTGGTAGTTATTTGGTAAGAAATCGGATTTTAATTTGGTCACTAATTGTTCCCAATTCTGAACTTTGCATCTGTTAATAAGATACCAATTAAAAGCCTGATCACTAAATAAATCAGCTGAGCTAGAAAACAATTCAGCATCTGTGATACCTCTCGAAAGTTTGAGGCAATTTACGCGTTCTAAAAATCCAAGTACAGATTCTTTGGAATCTATTCCTGAGAATCTTATTCCCCATTTATGTACAGGTACAGGTTTAGAAAAAGAAAAGCTTTGACTTGTGTTTACTGGAGTGGATTGTCTGTCTGAATCGATAACATTGATTTTGCTATCTAATTCACCTTCTAAACAAAATATTTCTGTTGTTAAATGTTTCTTTACTTGCTCTTGTTCGTCCTCCTCGCAAGTTAAACGAGAAGTACGTTGAGTGAGGTGAGTTAGACGGCAAGTCAACCTTCGGTACTCGACATCCGAAGAAGTTCCAACAAAATCTTGAACCTATTTCTTCAAGTCGGCAAAAGACATCTTAATACCTGTAATTTCGGTAATAAAAGGAAGTTCAACATATGAAATCGAACTCCTCATGGATACTTCCTGTGTTAGAACACCGCGTAATAATTTCCTCTTCTCTGTAACCAGTGAAGGTATTTCTAAGCCACGATAAGAAAGTTCGTAATCCAATTCATGAGATAAAAGATAATCAACATTTAATTTGAAAATTCGAGCCATGTTATTATACGTTAATTGACGGTATTAAAAATATAAGGAAAAACGAGTACTGTTGATATTGACGAAAAAGAAAATTTTATAGGTACGATACGTGAAGATATACGATAAAAATATAAAGATATGTTAGATAATCGATAATAAAAATAGACCAACTCAACTGTGAACGATATGATAAGTAAAAGATAGAAAGATAAATAATACGATATATATTAGAATATTAAAGTGATTGATTCTGACTTCAACTACTGTCCAAACTTCCAAGTTTCAAGATTTATCGATATAAAGCAGATGTGTAAAACAAGGCCCCACCTTGGGCGCCAATTTGTTACGGCTACTCAGTTTAGAGAGCACCTCAGGTGTAGATTCTGAGACCAAACTAGTACAAATTCAGAGAGTAGTCTTACCGGTTCTGGGGTAATCCTGCTTGAAATTTATTTAAGGTACTGAAATGAGATGAAGGTAAATTATGAAAATTAAGAAAGGTAAGTGGGCGCCACTCTGAATAATACTAGCTCATTTGCTATTCACATCAGCATTATAGCGACAAATCCTGTAAGATTGGAAGGGAAAAAAACTATATGAACAACGTTATTAAATTTACAAGTTGTATATTGACTTTGTTCAAAAAAAATTGAATAGAAAAAAAATTGACTAGGTAGGTTGTTGTTCAATGTTGATGATCTGACTATATGTAGCAGATGTACTTTCCTGAAGTGATGGCGGAGAGATGGTGTCCTTTTGAAGTTCTGGTTACAGTTAACGTTCTTGCTTGTTCCAGGTAAAAATTCCTGACCCAGGTAGTGTCTCAGGTAAAGTTCCTGTCCCAGGTAAAGTCTCAGGTAAAGTTCCTGTCCCAGGAAAAGTCTCAGGTAAAGTTTCGGGTCCAGGTAAGGTTTCGGGTCCCGGTAAAGTCTCAGGTAAAGTTCCTGTCCCAGGTAAAGTGCTAGGGAACAAATATAGTATCTGGAACAAATTTACCACATTTAACAAAATCCAGGATGTCTGAAGTATGATATCACAATATTGAAGAAAATTGCTAATTTAATATTACAGTACAGATAATATTTAATATTGAAGAAAATCATTTGACAGTACGTGGTTCATACATCCTGTATTTTTAGATAAAAGAAATACTCAAAGAAAGCAAATGAAAAATAACCGATTCTACACCGGTAAATACACACATATTTTAAATATGTATATATTTTTAAAAAGGTTTGAAATATATTCAAAGATAATATAAAAAAAAATCTGAAAGAACAAAAAAACAACAAATTCATATCGATATATATTCCTGGCACTGGAACGACATTGCTACATAATAAAGATAGGAAGGTAGAAAACTATTAAGAAAGGAGAGTTAGTTATACATTTAAGCGAGATGACTTACCACTCAAATGAATGCACTTCTTATAGATAAGATAAGATAAGCCAGAAAGGCTTCAACGGCACATGTTCACAGGAAAGAAGAACGAAACCCTTTTGCCACTTGTTTAAATACACGAAATCATGTGAAAGACAACAGACTTACGTCTCATGTTCGTGTCACGCTCATACGCTTTGACCAGGAAAGGAATTTACATTTCAGTAGTGAATTCTTGCTTCATATTTACTTTATAATTGGTAGAAGAAGAGACACGAGGTCGAAGTGGGAATCTCAAAATAGAAGTGACTAGTTTCACTACAGACAGACCTCGATCGGCCCGCATAGAAACGTTGATTTCGACTCTAGTCCACAGCAAATATATTCAGCCTTGAAACATTTCTCGGTGTTGGGTATGAGAAAGGACTGGCTATTCGCCGCCCGTACGATAATTTATTAGTTTAATAGAGGAAAGTAAAGTGAACGAAATTAACGATACATTTACCTCGTTTAAAGAAACTTTATTTTCATTTATATTCAACCCAAATTGAGTGAAAAGATCTCTACCCAACAACAATTTTGTGCCCCCCTCTACTACAAGCAGTTTACAATTCAAAATTTTATTTTATATTTCAATATCTACTCTGATTTGTCCTTCTGGACTAACAACTGGTCCGTGCTACTTTTTAATTAACAAAAGGGCTACAGGATAGCTCTGCTCCAGTATCTAATTCCATTGTTAATGGCACAGATTCTATTAAAACATTTACCTCAAAGGATGCAACATAGCAAATAGACCCAAAATGAAGTATCTCATTGTTAAAAAGCTCCACAGCATCCGCTTCAGGATCTGTAATCTCAACGACATGATTGTTGGATGTCTTAGATTTACACGCTTTGGTAATATGACCTTTTTTATTACAATTTTTACACAAATACTTCTTAAATTTACAATTTTTGAAATCATGATTCGGGTTATTGCAATAGAAACATAACACTTCTTTATTGAAATTGAAACTTCCTTTATTAAGTTGGCGCTTACTTTGAACTTCTATTCCTTCTTGTCGATGCTGGGCCTGTTGAATTTTAAATTGTTGAGGTTGACTCTTGTACTGTTGCGTTTTAAATTTTTGTATAAAGTTTACTGCTTCTGATCCCCTGGCCTCCCTCATGGCTGCTTCTTTTGCTAATGCAATTTCTAACAAGTCTTTCAATTCTTTCATCCTTACTACAAATTTCTCCTTTACTCTATACATCAGTTTATCCTCAAAATCACACTCGGCTGCTATATTCTTGACCTTAATGTACCAACTATTAATAGATTCTTCACCTTGTTTCAAAGAATCAAAAACGATTCTTCTTCTAAATATCGAAACTCGGGGTTTAAACTGACTGGCTAGCAATTTAATTATTTCGTTAAAACTCTTAGCTTTGGGCTTAACTGGTGCACATAAATTTTTTAAAACCTTGTAGATATCTTCACTGAGCAATGTTGATAAAACGGCCACCTTTCTCTCATCATCTACTAAATTTGCCAACAGGTACTGCTCTAGACGTTCCTCGAACACCTCAAAATCATCTCCTTGTTTGAACACTGACAAGGATGAAATGTTACCTGTATTCACAATCGTTAGCTGTGAGGTTAGTGGACCTACATTCGTGTCAACTGGGCCGTGTGCCCAATTTTCTCCTTGGCTCAGCATGATTAACCTCAAAAACACTTTTTAATATTTTTCTCTGTAAATACCAATTTATCTCGTCGCCAAATTAAATGTAATAACGGCCTGTACTTATTACGGGCAAAATAATATTGAGATGGTGTAACGAGTTATTTTTTTTTGCTTTTTGCAAGTTTAATTTTTATTTTATTTTGTTCCGTAATATATTTTATTTTGCCACTAGGGTGTATATAACTCGTTACTTTACAACCCTTTCGACTACCGCATTGATTTATTTTTTTTTGTTGTTATTACCGTTGTATATTTTAGTATAAGTCCGAGTTACGCAAATCCAAATTCTAGCATACACAATTTATTCATTCCCGATATTCAAATTTTTCAACTGAAAGGACGCCCGGTATATACAACATTTTAATTAAAACGAAAGCCATCTAGTATACTTACAAGTTTTTGTCGAAACTAGATAAATTTCACGTTTTAATTCCGACACCTGCACGAGGGCCGAAAAATGTAACTAAAATTTTGGATATAAATTGGCTGTCGCGCATCATTCAGGGCTCTCAAGAAATTCATTTTTCGCTTAGACTTTCATTTCGCGCTCTGACTTATTCCGGCTCTACCATAATAATTCGTGACTTTTCGCTCAACTTTCCTCCGAAAAACCGATAAACCGTATTGTGAAAATTTAGTGCACCAAGATTGTGTGTGTAGGCTGTATTTATTAAGGTAAATCAATTTTAACAAATAAACTGTGTATTCTAAACTTTCCGTATCGCCGCTTAGTAATAAATTGTTAAATG
This sequence comes from Lochmaea crataegi, assembly GCA_947563755.1. Lineage (NCBI taxonomy): Eukaryota > Metazoa > Arthropoda > Insecta > Coleoptera > Chrysomelidae > Lochmaea > Lochmaea crataegi. Next base: position 35,497,000 of record OX387433.1, on the reverse strand, counting down.
TATGGTTTCGAAAATTTTCCGACCGGCTATTTTTTTTCTTTTGTTGTTGAACTGAAATTTGGTTTTTTATTTTGTTTCTTTTATCTGGAAATAAAGATTTGTCAACGGTAATTTGATTTCGAATTTTTATTTACTGCGTTTATTATATATTAATTAACTGATATGAATTATTAGTGGATTCTTGAATTATTTTATGCTTTTGGTTGTCAGTAGTTTTAAATTAAATTGATATCCAAGTGGATTAGGTATAATATTTTACTTTTATGCTAGTACGAATATTTTTACTCTGTGACACGATAGTTGGGTACCGTTTAACTCGTGGGAAAATATTTTTTTTTTGGAATAATTGTTACCGGCTTTAGTAGATTCAAGGGTTAATCAGACTTGGAAGAGGCTTAGCCACAATTTGTTTGATTTCCCGGCAGATCTAATTAGTCTTAATTTTTATTTTTTTCGGAATAATAGTTATCGGTTTCCTTCAGATTCAAGGGTTAATCAGACTTGGAAGAGGCTTAGCCACAATTTGTTTGATTTCCCGGCAGATCTAAATCGTTCTTTTCCCGTTTCGTAGAATCATTATTTATATTTTTCCCCGTCGGAATAATAGTTGCCGGTTTCATTTGGATTCAAGGGTTAATCAGACTTGGAAGAGGCTTAGCCACAATTTGTTTGATTTCCCGGCAGATCTAAATCGTTCTTTTCCCGTTTCGTAGAATCATTATTTATATATTTTTTTCTCCCCGTCGGAATAATAGTTGCCGGTTTCATTTGGATTCAAGGGTTAATCAGACTTGGAAGAGGCTTAGCCACAATTTGTCTGATTACCCGGCAGATCTAAATCGTGCATTAGGGACCCCGTTAAACCCGGTAGATTTGAACCGTATTTGATAACCTGATCGTTAAGTCCGTTAAAATCCCAGATATAGGTAATACATACCTCATTTTCTTTTCCCGGTTAATTTGTTTGTCACTAAAAAGAATTATTCGTAAAATAGACCACAGAGTATTAATAGATCAAAGTTTTGAATTCCTATTATTTTCATTTTTAACCGCAATTTATTGATTGGAGAACCAAGATTTGGCTTTTCCGGATTTTCACTAGTTAGTTAAATTTAATTCAACAAGACCCCTGGAATTTTCCGTAACCTCCATCTGAGGCTATCTGGAACTCTTGACGCTAAGGGTCAAGGGGCCGTGGAGCAAACCACGTTAATAATCTGGCGCCCGAGATTTAAAAACCCGAATTTTGCATCAAGGGTGTCCATAGTGACGTGTTCTTGTGGCAGGAGCCACGTGTAAGAAGGGAGGCACGTTACAAAATGGCGCCCGAGCAGGGACATGATTGTTGATTACAATAGGATCAGTTTAATACCGTTTTAAATTTTTATTTTTTTTTTGAAGCGTTTTTTTCGCTTGGACCGGTTTAGTCTGTGTTGACTGTTTGTTTACCGTATTATTGCAGAGAGTTGATTATTTGTTAGAGCTGGAACTGTTATTCCGTTTCCGTTATTTTACCGTATTGTTAAAGAGACCTGATTATAGCAGGAACTGAAATACAGCTGTGGATATTTTTTTAGCGTATTGTTGCTGGACCGATTATACTGTTTTACGGTTTTTTTTTTGCCCATTGTTGATTTGAACAGGGACCGTTATTTCAGTATAATGTACTATTTTTTTTGTATTGCAAATTTCAATAGTGACCGTTTTGCCGGTGCTAGTTTTCCTTCTTTCCGCCTTTGTTGTTTTTATTTTGGAAGAAGAAGAAGACGTCTGAGCTGGAGTTAATAGGCTAATGTCCAGAAGAAACTCCGAAGATCTTGACTTATCCGTTTTGTTTGAGCAAGAAGAAGCTGAAGAAACCGAATTCGCTCCTCCAGTACCGACTGTACGTTCCGTGGGAGAAATAACCGATAATCGAGTAAGCTGTGTATACTTGCTAAAGAACGAGGGACTTAATACCGAGCTGGTAAAGAGGAATTCATCGGTTGCTGGAACCGTTCCTATCAAACGGAAAAGACTCGTCAACTTTCTGAGAAGAAGAAATATTGCTCCGCGATCCGCCATAGACCAAGAGGAATATCCGACCGCTATGGCAACTACACCGATAAACGTGCACGATTGGAAGGTGTCTTTTGGAAACCGGGGAGATCCTGCTGCATTCATCGAAAGAATCGAAGAAATCTGTACCGCGAGGATTGTCCAGAAAGACAATCTGCTTCCGGTGCTACCTGAACTACTGTCAGGTGAACCGGCATTTTGGTACCGCAACAACCGGAGTAGGTACACGACCTGGGATGAATTTGAAACAGATTTCCGTATTTTCTTCTACCCCGTTAATTACGAAGACGACTTGGAAGCTGAGATAAGCCGTCGTCTGCAGAGAAGAAATGAGTCCGCCGCAACATACATAACCGAGCTACAAACTCTGATGCGACGCCATGGTAAGCTAACTCCCGAACAACAGTTGGCGTGGCTGTACCGCAGCCTGTTGCCGGAATACCGTCTGCAAGTCCGAAAAGGGGACTTTGACGATTTTTCCTCCTTTTGTCAGGTGGTCAGGGAATATGAGCTCCTCAGGAAGGAACTCCAGTCTGTACCCCACCACACTGGACCGAACAGGGGACCAAATCCCCGTCCGCAGCCAATGAATTCGCCGAGATATGGACCTTCCCACAACTCGATGCCTGGGCCATCCAGAGAACCCGTCGCCGGTCCCCGTCAACCGTCATCGACCGATACTCTTCGCCGTCCGCCGCCGGATACTACCCAGCAACCTTCAGGACAATCTTCCCGTCAACTCATCTGTTTCCGTTGTGGTGAGTCAGGACACTACCGCAACAACTGCCAAAACCCGCCGAAAATATTCTGTTCTCGTTGTCAAAAAGAAGGAGTATTTTCGAGAGACTGTTCCTGCAGGACGCAGGAAAACTAAACCGAAGTTGTACCGAAGAGAGGCCGACACAGCTTCCGCAAATCTTTACCTCTCATACCGAACCGCCAGCAGAAATGAACGACCCCCGACCGCACATAGACGTCGAAATAGAAAATCATATGTTTAGAGCATTGTTAGATACAGGAGCCGCAAAGTCATATATTGGTAATCAAGTAGCTAAGACTTTTTCCCAAAGAAAGCAAACTACCTCTTGTCAAGCTACGAAGGCCCGTTTAGCTAATGGAAATCTAGAGCATTTCCCTGGTCTAATAACCGACATTGTATTAGGACATGATGTCCTCCGCAAGTATAATTTCCGGCTGGAGTTAGGAACCGGAGAAATATACGTGAATGATGAGTTAGTGAGGCGTTCACAATTGGCCAGTCCTGTTGGAATATTGGAGGCCGTGAACCGGCCTATGAAAGAAGTCAATTCCGCTGTACCGATAATATGTAGAGAAGAAACCACCCATCGTCTTAGTGAAGACCGCCGTTCTGTAAATCTGTCTGTTTCCGAAGTCTCTGCGTCTTCCCTGGAGTTAGGGGTCGACAAGGAGCAAACTGTTTCCGAAGTCTCTGCGTCCTCCCTGGAGTTAGGGGTCGACAAGGAGCAAACTGTTTCCGAAGTCTCTGCGTCTTCCCTGGTGTTAGTGGTTGACAAAGAGCAATCTGTTTACGAAGTCTCTGCGTCTTCCCTGGAGTTAGGGGTTGACAAGGAGCAATCTATTTCCGAAGTCTCTGAGTCTTCCCTGGTGTTAGGGGTGGACAAGGAGCAAACTAGTTCCGAAGTCTCTTCGTCTTCCCTGGTTTTAGGGGTTGACAAGGAGCAACCTGTTTCCGAAGTCTCTGCGTCTTCCCTGGTGTTAGGGGTCGACAAGGAGCAACCTGTTTCCGAAGCCTCGGCGCCTTCCCTGGTGTTAGGGGTTTCTGTAACATCTGCGTTCTCCCTGGAAGATTTAGGGGATAACGAGGAGTATGATTGGATAGGATGTCCGTTGGAAACCATCAGTCCAGTTACAGAAAGAAATTTATCGAAAGAACGGACAGACAGACTAAACATTTTCCTAGACCAAGAATTACCGAAATTTGGATCCTTGCGAGGTCCAACTACGCTAGTTGAGCATGAAATCCGTTTGCTGCAACCACGTCCGATCAAACAGAGATACCGACCCCAGAATCCGAAAATGCAGGAAATTTGCAATGCTGAAATAGACGCCATGTTAGCAGAGGGAGTGATCGAACCCTCTACAAGTCCGTGGAGTTCTCCAATAGTCATTGTGAAGAAAAAAGATGGGAAAAACCGTTTCTGTATCGACTTCCGAAAAGTCAACGAGGTAACAATGAAGGATGCTTACCCTCTACCGTTTATTAATGCTATACTGGATAAACTGCGAAAACCCAAGTACATTTCCAGTTTGGATTTGAAGAGTGGGTACTGGCAAGTTCCGTTAACCTCCGAAAGTAAACCCATTACCGCCTTTACCGCACCGGGACGTGGATTGTTTCAATTCACGGTTCTTCCGTTTGGTTTACATTCTGCACCCGCTACATTCCAGAGGCTGGTTGATCGACTAATAGGCCCAGAGCTGGATCCATATGCATTCGCTTATCTGGATGACATTATCGTTCTGGGGGAAACGTTCGATCAACATCTGGAAAATCTGTCCGAAGTGTTCCGCCGATTACGAGGAGCACGGCTGAAACTCAACCCGGAGAAATGTCATTTCTGTCTACCGTCCATGAAATACTTAGGACATGTAATTACTGGAGATGGAATCCGTACCGATCCAGAGAAGGTCGAAAGTATCATAAAATTTGCAGCCCCAAGAAATATCCGAGAGATGAGAAGGTTTTTGGGAGTTGCCTCCTGGTATCGGAGATTCGTGCCATCGTTTTCAGAAAAGGTAGCTCCGTTAACGAAATTACTCCGCAAATCTCAGCGATGGAAGTGGGCCGAGGAACAAGAAGCCGCGTTCGCTAGAATCAAAACCTGTCTGTCAGAAGCACCCGTCTTAAGTTGTCCTGATTTTACCGTACCGTTCACTCTGCAGACCAATGCCTCCGTATATGGTTTGGGAATAGCCCTTACCCAGCAGAAGGATGGTCATGAACACGTGGTAGCGTATGCAAGTCGCACCCTGAGTCCTACCGAGAAAAATTACTCCGTAACCGAAAAAGAATGCCTTGCCATTGTTTGGGGGATTGAAAAGATGCGTCCTTATTTAGAGGGCTACCATTTCACGGTTGTTACCGATCATCAATCTCTTAGATGGCTGCATTCCATATCTAGTCCGTCCGGACGTTTAGCCAGGTGGAGTATTTTTCTACAACAGTATGATTTCGAGATACAGTACCGTAAAGGTGCTCTAAATCGTGTGGCCGACGCTTTGTCCAGAAATCCGCTACCAATGACAGCCGAGACCGATTCACCGTCCGCAATCTGTTTGACCGATGTAACCGCCGAATGTTCGTGGTACCGGAACAGGAAGGAAGAGGTCCTGAAGGATCCAGAGAAGTTTCCGGACTACTGCATAAAAGAAGACCGTCTATACCGTCATTTTTGGGACATAAACGATTTCAGAGAGCCAGAAATGTCCGACCCTTGGAAACTGTGCATAGCAAAGCCCGACCGAACCCGAATACTGCAAGAAAACCATGATGCCCCAAACGCCGGACACCTAGGAATTGCTAAAACCATCACCCGGATTGCAAAACTGTACTATTGGCCAGGAATGTTCAGGGACATCACCAAATACGTGAGGCGATGTCTGCAATGTCAAAAGTACAAACCGTCGCAACAAAAGCTCCCAGGGAAGATGCAACCATCATCGAATCGACAGCCATGGCAAACCGTTAGTTCCGATATAATTGGACCGTTACCCAGAAGTAAGAAAGGGAACTGTTACATCATTATGTTCCAAGACCGATTCACTAAATGGGTACAGTGTAAACCGTTAAGGAATGCTACTGCCAGTAGCATAAGCACTGCTTTTTACGAGGAAATATTGACGATATTTGGATGCCCCCGTACCGTACTGACCGACAATGGAACTCAGTATGCCAGCAAGGTGTTCAAGGATATGCTGAGTGGGTTAGGAATCCGACACCGTTTCACTCCCCCGTTTACGCCGCAAGCAAACCCAGTAGAACGAGCCAACCGCACCCTGAAGACAATGATTGCGCAATACTGCGAAGCGGATCACCGAGACTGGGATGTAAGGTTACCGGACTTGAAGTTTGCAATGAATAATTCAAGACACGACTCGACTGGATTCACACCTGCCTTCCTAAATTTTGGGAGAGAACCCGAGACACCGAAATCCTTCAGAAGAGAGGCTGAAAACGACACCGAGAAGAGTCCGGAAGAAGACGCCGGATTGGACAACCCAACCGAAGAAGAGCCGAAACCGCATCTCTTGCGAGTAGAGAAACTGCAAGAATGCTTCGAACTTGTCCGTCTGCACCTGTCCCGAGCGTTTACCAGTCAAAGTCGTAACTATAATCTGCGCCGTAGAGACTGGAAGTGCACTATCGGAGACAAAGTCATGAAGAAGGATCATACACTATCCTCTGCCGTTGATCACGTCGCCGCGAAACTCGCTCCGAAATATTCCGGGCCGTACGAAGTCGTACGCGTTATTTCCCCCGTTGTATATGACTTACGAGATGGAAAAGGAAAGCGGTATAATCGTATACATGTAAAAGATTTGAAACCCGTCAATGAGTAAAATGCTTTGTTTTTTTTGTTATTTACCATAGAATGCACCGACAAGACTTACCGCCGCCGTTAATCCGCCTAGGCCCTGACGGCCAGGAGACAATCGACCTGACGGGCGATATTACCCCTCCCGGCTCCCCGCTGTCAACCGAGGACTTCTTTGCAGGGGAAGATTGGTGGCGGTGGAACGAGGATGTCACGTCCCAGGCGTTCGAGGATGCCTTCGACGAGGACTTCGGCATGACGCCGTACCGTCCCGGCAACACTCCCCCGAGGTCGCCCACTTCGCCAGCTCCAGGGGTGTATACGGAGAAAATGCTCATATGCACCCTGTATGAGCGTACGACAACGGTACCGATGGCAGTCGGGGGGACTACCGACCAGATTGAGGTCAGGGAGGTGGTGTCGCAATGCGACTCCGGGATGTACAACACGTTCACCCCCTTACATCACGATCCTCCCCGCCCATCAGCACAGGTACCTTGGGAGATGCTAGAGCCGCCGAAGTACTCCGCCTCCCCGGAACCATCGGCTCTGGACATGAAAATCCGAGGCTGGGAGATCCAAGATTTTGCCGCCAAAGCACCCCGGAAGCAGCCATGGCCAAAAGACTGGGCCGAGAAAGCCCAGTATTTTCGCCCGAAGGATGCGGATCCCGCCAAATGGCATAGGGTCCGTATCTACGACCGACGAGGACGGAGGGTCCCGGTGATGCTTCCTCCGACTGGTTAACCGCCGTCCGACCTTTGACAATTGCGTTTAAATTTATAGTAAGATGTTTAACATTTCCGTTTGTGTTCGTATTCTCAATTATCGGGAAAAGGCCACTATCCTTCTGTTTCTTAATAGATGGATGCCGACTCTCCGATGGACGTCCTCGTGTTGAAGGACCCAGACAGCCTCCAGTTGGACCGAACTAGCCGTTCCGACACCCCGGATATCCCCATCGCCAGCGAAAGATGGAAGATTTGGGCTTCGGGGAACATCCCCCTGATGATCCGAACGGCGGAAGCAATGATGTATCACGGAACGCACCCCCAGCAAAAACCAGCAGAGACCCATCTGCCACGACAACGAATGGTAGCCGGCAGGTTCATCACCCTGACGGATGATCTCTGTTGGAGATGTGGAATCTCCGGACACCGCCGAGAGAACTGCAGCAGGCCGTCTATTCTGTTTTGTTCCCGATGTGGACAAGTGGGACGGATGTCCCGAGAATGCCCGTGTGATCAACGCGGCCCCCGTACCCGATCGGTGGCAGTACAAGCGCACCTGGTCTCCCGTAGCGACGAACCCCGACGAATGCAGGATGCTTCCAGCCAGTGTAGCATCGGCACCGAACGACCCCACCCCGCTCTGGAAACAGCCGGACGCTGTTCCAGGTCATACCGAAGACAGGCGTCCCGTGGAAGAGGACCGCCCCATCCACACCAAGCGACCCTACGCCGACGTTCCAGGCTGTGAGACGCTACACCCTGGATCACCGTTTTGTTTTCTCACCTTTTTTATAATTAGGTATAAGTTGTTGTTTTAAAAAAAAATGTTATGTTGCACTTTCGCTCATTCATTTTTTTTTACCGAAGTAAAGGGGGTGTGTAACGAGTTATTTTTTTTTTGCTTTTTGCAAGTTTAATTTTTATTTTATTTTGTTCCGTAATATATTTTATTTTGCCACTAGGGTGTATATAACTCGTTACTTTACAACCCTTTCGACTACCGCATTGATTTATTTTTTTTTGTTGTTATTACCGTTGTATATTTTAGTATAAGTCCGAGTTACGCAAATCCAAATTCTAGCATACACAATTTATTCATTCCCGATATTCAAATTTTTCAACTGAAAGGACGCCCGGTATATACAACATTTTAATTAAAACGAAAGCCATCTAGTATACTTACAAGTTTTTGTCGAAACTAGATAAATTTCACGTTTTAATTCCGACACCTGCACGACGGCCGAAAAATGTAACTAAAATTTTGGATATAAATTGGCTGTCGCGCATCATTCAGGGCTCTCAAGAAATTCATTTTTCGCTTAGACTTTCATTTCGCGCTCTGACTTATTCCGGCTCTACCATAATAATTCGTAACTTTTCGCTCAACTTTCCTCCGAAAAACCGATAAACCGTATTGTGAAAATTTAGTGCACCAAGATTGTGTGTGTAGGCTGTATTTATGAAGGTAAATCAATTTTAACAAATAAACTGTGTATTCTAAACTTTCCGTATCGCCGCTTAGTAATAAATTGTTAAATGTAAGGTTTCGAAAATTTTCCGACCGGCTATTTTTTTTCTTTTGTTGTTGAACTGAAATTTGGTTTTTTATTTTGTTTCTTTTATCTGGAAATAAAGATTTGTCAACGGTAATTTGATTTCGAATTTTTATTTACTGCGTTTATTATATATTAATTAACTGATATGAATTATTAGTGGATTCTTGAATTATTTTATGCTTTTGGTTGTCAGTAGTTTTAAATTAAATTGATATCCAAGTGGATTAGGTATAATATTTTACTTTTATGCTAGTACGAATATTTTTACTCTGTGTGTCGATAGTTGGGTACCGTTTAACTCGTGGGAAAATATTTTTTTTTGGAATAATTGTTACCGGCTTTAGTAGATTCAAGGGTTAATCAGACTTGGAAGAGGCTTAGCCACAATTTGTTTGATTTCCCGGCAGATCTAATTAGTCTTAATTTTTATTTTTTTCGGAATAATAGTTATCGGTTTCCTTCAGATTCAAGGGTTAATCAGACTTGGAAGAGGCTTAGCCACAATTTGTTTGATTTCCCGGCAGATCTAAATCGTTCTTTTCCCGTTTCGTAGAATCATTATTTATATTTTTCCCCGTCGGAATAATAGTTGCCGGTTTCATTTGGATTCAAGGGTTAATCAGACTTGGAAGAGGCTTAGCCACAATTTGTTTGATTTCCCGGCAGATCTAAATCGTTCTTTTCCCGTTTCGTAGAATCATTATTTATATTTTTTTTTCTCCCCGTCGGAATAATAGTTGCCGGTTTCATTTGGATTCAAGGGTTAATCAGACTTGGAAGGGGCTTAGCCACAATTTGTCTGATTACCCGGCAGATCTAAATCGTGCATTAGGGACCCCGTTAAACCCGGTAGATTTGAACCGTATTTGATAACCTGACCGTTAAGTCCGTTAAAATCCCAGATATAGGTAATACATACCTCATTTTCTTTTCCCGGTTAATTTGTTTGTCACTAAAAAGAATTATTCGTAAAATAGACCACAGAGTATTAATAGATCAAAGTTTTGAATTCCTATTATTTTCATTTTTAACCGCAATTTATTGATTGGAGAACCAAGATTTGGCTTTTCCGGATTTTCACTAGTTAGTTAAATTTAATTCAACAAGACCCCTGGAATTTTCCGTAACCTCCATCTGAGGCTATCTGGAACTCTTGACGCTAAGGGTCAAGGGGCCGTGGAGCAAACCACGTTAATAATCTGGCGCCCGAGATTTAAAAACCCGAATTTTGCATCAAGGGTGTCCATAGTGACGTGTTCTTGTGGCAGGAGCCACGAGTAAGAAGGGAGGCACGTTACAATGGCTAAAATAAAATAGATGTCTGACTTGTGCACCTTTATTCAACATATCTACAATACAAGCAACGATACATCTTAACCATAGCAACCATAGATCTTTTCAGTGAAAAAGAATGACAACAAGTTATCTTCTTCTTTTTCTTATTTTACTTGGTCACAACCCAGGCAACCAAAGTTACTACATTTGGTACAAGGGTTTAAGTACAATAAACTATAATTGGGAAGAGTAGAAGCAAAACATATTATTGTCTTTTCCCTCCACTCGAGATTATTATGAAATTTTAATGGAAATGCTTCATCGAAGAAAACGCCTTGATGAAAGTTACCCAAAATACTATTAAAATGTCCTTAATAAATCGCTGCAAAATAACGGGTGATGAGGCAGTTTCCTGCATTCTTGGGGGTATTGACGATGACATGGTTAAAGCGGCAGCCAAAGCTGGAAATTATAAGCTCCGGAAGAACTTTTCCGTTATTTAAATTCTCTACATGACTTGCAGACTTCTACTATCAGACCAATTGCAAAGCCAGTGTATAAATTTGAGAAGAGAAGATCGGAGTAATAAATTTTTTTCCTCGTCCTAAATGTGGCACACCATGACATTTTATAAGAGATTGCAGGCAGAAGCGATGCACTTTTTTTGTAACATAGGACATTTGGAAATTGACTGATCCATCAAAAAATAAAAAAAGAAGGTCGAGATGGGGATAAGGTGGCATGACTAGTAGGCGATAAAGATCACTCCCTCAACATGAAACACTTTAAGGATGTTTTAGTTAATAATCAGTCTTCTAAAGCATACCTTCATAGTACTTGCGTAACCATTTAGCGAAGTAAGAAGATTAGGCTTAAGCTGTGATACGAGTAAATCTGTAGTAATTAAAGGATATGGCGATGGAAGATGTTTAACGTTAGGATTAACAAGTTTTGTATTAAGTATAGATGGAGTTAAGGCTACTGTAGACGCTAATGTAGTTCAACATTATACACAGGAAGTACCGATTCTAGTTGGACATCCATTTACGGAATCACCTGGAGTGCTGATAGTCAAGGATGATAAACAGTTAGATTTTAAGGCTAATGAACTGAATGGTATTGAAGAGATTTTTCCAAAGAACAACAAAGTTTCTTTATGTGCAAAAGATACAATTTTAATTTCTAAAGGTCATTTGGTGAACATCGTTGTTGAACAGCGAAACTCCAAGTTTTATGGTGATCTATTCATGGAGGCTAGTTTTCGTTCTGAATTAGGTGGGGAATACTGCGTACCCAGAACTATTTTGTCGATAAAAAAGGAGGAGGAAGCAGTTTTGCCTTTGATTAATTTGTCTGAAAACGATATTGTCTTAAAAAATAAAAAGCCTCTGGTTAGAGCTTGGCCTTGTATTCCAGACGAACAATTAAATATAAATCAAGTACTCAGCATTAACACCGACATAAAAGCCCATCCATCACTACCCATAGAGAAAATAAACGTTGGACCAATAAACTCTACTCACAAACAAGCTTTATTCTAGCTTAAAAGCTGCTCAGAAAATGTCAGACAGTCAAAGAAAACAAAAAGCACAATACGACAAGAAAAGGAAAAGTCCCAAAAACTACAAGGAAGGCGACTTAGTACTTATCGAAAAACAAAACACAGCAGAAGGTCCCAGCCGAAAATTGATTCCCCCTTATGCCGGGCCCATGATGGTAAAATCAGTACCTACTACCAAATGAGATTAAATAATATTATATCATTTGGTTCTTATATCTATTTTCATTAATTGCCCCCCTTTCTTCCAAAATCTACGTTACATACTTCTAACCCTTTTTTTATGTCAAGATAGGGTGCGTTCTCTTAAACGCCAGGATGCGTACTCTTATAAACGTCCGTGTATAAGAGCACGCACTTGCAAAGTCGTGAAAAAATATAAATATCTCATTTTTCTGAAATAATTTAGGGCGTAACCTGTTCATAACATGTTTGGTGATAATTACTTTCGATTATGAAATAACGAAGATTATATAGGCGCGTGGAATTGAGAAATTATTTTAGGTTTTCTACTAGTGCGTACTCTTATACACACTTACCCTAATACATATTACTGTTATAAATGGAACTAACTGTTTCTAATTAACTCCACTATGTAATGAAAAACTTATGAAAATAGTGGAGTTCATTAGAAACAAATAGTTTCATTTATAACAGTAATATGAGTACATTCCACAAAGTAAGGGTCCAAACACTAAATTTAATTAATACCTACAATCTGAACATTTCCCATTTAAATATTTTCAAAAAATGTCATGCTTTACATTTGATGGCCTCACCAATATGCATTTCTTTATAGTGGCTATGGCAAATGGGAGAGACCACTAATTTTCAAAAACAGTATAATTGTGAACTCCATTCCTACTATAATATATGGTGGTGAAAATAAATAACTTTTATAATGTAATAAACTACATAATTTTCATTTTTAACACACAATTGTACTAGCCATTTGTGAGGGCTGCGCTCATTGGTATGAAGTAGTGTGACGTACTAGCCCCTAAACGCCTATCGACCTTGAGCCGACCAACCATATATAAGTACTTGTTCTATTATAATAAATCCGCATAACTGTGTGTGAAAAAACAAAAGTCAATCAAATTTGAGGTTATGCTTCCTTGTATTTGTATGCACAAACATACGACAAACAGACAAGATGCACAGACAAAGATGATCACAGATCTAAACGCCGATCACGCTGAGAGGACTTCTATGAACAAATGTCATATTCCATCACCAACAGTGCTGCCGTAGTAAAATAGTCAAAGTTGTTCTCGATACAAGAGAAGAATACAAAATAAATCATTCCAAAAATTACTTTGTTGTGAGATAACATCAGTAGTTGATACGTTGTATGGAAAAAACTGCACAAATATACAAAAGCCAATAATGAGTAGCTTTGGAAACACTGCACTACAGTGTTCACAGAGGATATAATATAATAAAAACGAAATTCTGTCCGCAAATATTGTTATAGAAAATATATTGCTATCATAGCAACATTCCAAAAAATGGTATTCTGATGATCATGTTAAGCAACATAATTTTAAAGATATCTTGTTATTTACCTTGTTATCTCAGCAACCTCATTTTTGTACTTGCTAAATGCATAGAAGCTTTTTTAAAATGATAATATATCCATTGTTTTCCCATTATATATTTTTAAGAAGTTTGAGAATATTGAAAGTAGGTGAATTGTGAACAAATCTTATTTTTGGTCTTTTGAAAGATTCAATTGAAATATGTTTGAAAGGATTTCATCTCTTAGTGATCTTCCCCGTTCTCGACCTATTTTCGTCTTTATGTTGGGAATGGGCACTTTTTCGGCAAGCAAGTAATAATTATAGGAGGGACATTTTTAATATTTCTAACTTAACAGAATCTCATTATATTGAAAATTAGAAAAAAATGTGTGTGAAACACGTTGGCAAACACTATTTTTCGTAAATCGCTTCCTTTCACAGAGCTCGCTACTATATTTGACGTAGATGATTAAAATACTTCAAATCTGACGTTTTGTTTTCTTCTAAACTTATACTTTGCTTTGCTAACGATTATAAACAGCCAGTGTTTGGTCTGCACTTGCCTTCAAAAATGGTCGATTTTTCATCCGGAAATTAGTACATAAAATGTAATTTTTTTTATTGGTCGACGAAAAAAATGTTCATACAATTCTAATACAAAAGAAATAAGCAGCAGCGGAATTATTAAAATGTGTATATTCAGTATGTGTCAATAGCCATATTAGAGACGAAGAAGGCAGGTCATAAGCGAGAGAGGTTTATATACACAAGCAACGTTTTGTATGAAAAAGAAGTGGTGAAAGCATAGACCAATATTCCAAATTCAGGGGTCTTTTCGTTAAACATGTGAATAAAAAAAAAGTATTATGCGTTACTTCTAACAAACTGTTCAATCACTATTTTGATACAACCGGTATGTATAAATATTTATATTAAATCAGAATGTGTTGATTGATTGGGAAAAAAAGACACAATAGGGATTTCGATTCTAGAATTAAAACGCTAAAAAGCTCTGGCTTTTACGCCTAGCTTTCTTCAAAATTTTAACCGGAACGTGAATTTTAAATCAGGAATAAATACTACAGGATTTTGGCCCTCGAATCAACATTCCAAAGAGCCTTGAATAATACGCCCGGCACTCCTAAAAATTTCAACAGGAACGTGAAATTGAAATTAGGAATAAATACTACATGAATTTTATCAAGATTTAACTGCATTGGTTTTCCTTATATTATAATTTGTATATAACGGAAATACTAAAACTTGCAGTAAAATAATAGTTATTTGTTTAACTAGGCAAAGTAACAGATTTACTGCCTCGGCTTACTAGCAAAGGCAGTAAATCTGATTCTCTGCAGTGTGAAACATATAACTTTTTCTCCGATTGATTGTACAGTGTGTTTAAAAAAATCAAATTAAAATGTAAACTTTTTTATGACGGATATAACTCACAATTTTTAATATTTTTTCTAATCGTATGTTATAGGTAATAATTAAATATTATTTTTCAATTATTATTGTCGATTAGACCTTAAATTGTATACATACTAATATCTACCGAAAGATAATAAATCTAATGTTAAATATCGACAATATTAGTGTGCACAGTGAAGTAAGCCTATGTATGTGTGACGTGGAAGTGATTGTTTGATTCCATGGGCCTGTTTAAATCACATTATCATTGCCGTTGCTGAGTAAAGTCTGGGAGATTTAAAAAAAAATTGTTACTTCTATGATCGATAAATGTCACTAAAACTAACGTTTAATGTCAATCGGAGAAAAAATTTAATTTTATCAAATACATTTTGTCTGTATGATATTATTGGAAAGACCACCTTTATTAAAATTGTAATTTTTAAATATCGCACCTCCACTGCAACTACTTTAACCTAAAAAAAATTACTAAGAAAATCATAACAAACAGTACCATAGATAACCTACTTAGTCATGTCATCACTATCCCTGAGTCGCTCTAGACTTCTCGGACTTAGTCTCACTATCCACCTCTCTCGACCAACTCGGCCAACTTGACCAGCTCTACCAACTCAACCAACTCGGCCTGCGCGTTACTTACTCTGTATTTTGTAGCAGTGAGTAAATATAAATTTTATAGTTATAGCACAGTCAAATTCAAAAATTTTGGGTCTAATTAATTCCTGACCAGAGCATTGTAATGTTTTATTTATTTATTTAAATAGTTTTTACTCGTGGGATAAAATTATACACACTACTATGGCTAATTACTATTTATTTATTTAAATAAACACACACTGTATCAAACTTAATTTATATACACACTTTACTCAATGTCCACTAATTTATTTACACTCGGTATAGTAGTTCTAATTTATTTTTACCACTTGAATATTACACTATTTATCTGCACTATTTAATTCACTGTCCGATCACTGAGAACTTCTGTAAACTGTAAACTAACTCTTTACTGTCCACTTCACTAATTGTCAACTCTCTCAAAAACCCGCGTACATATAGTCTTTCTCAACTCTCGAAAATTCTAGTATTTTCCGCGCTCGTCGTATGCATAAACAAAGCGTCTTTTCGAGAATGTTCTCGAAAGGAGCGCAGCCACCAAAATTTACAGTCGAGAGACAGGGCCGGCTTTGAGTTGGTGACCTCGCAACAGTATGTTCATAACAAAAATAAAAAAATTAAGTGCCCCTTATCATATCCTATTCATTGCCCACGAGCATGTGCAAGATTCAAATGTCTTCTCAATCTTCCACCCACTCTATTTCTTCGATCTCATGGTTAACTACATGTCAGTTTAATTTCCAGTTTGGCTAGAAGCCTACACAAGTAAGAAGGACGTAAATCAATATAAGCCGACGACCCTCATTATTACCTATTGTTCGAAATATAGATAAGCAATAAAAGTGTTTGAACCTTAAAAGATTACCAGGTCCGGAAAATATCTCACGAAATAGTTTGGCATTTTAATAATAGTAGGCACTATTATTTTTGCAACGGCTTAAAAAGAATGAAACTGGTATCCAGTGTTACAAAGAGACTTTAAGGAAGTCCCTTTTACAAAATGGATTTAAATTTAAAAAAATTACTGCGTGCAGTCCCTCCGCGCGGAAGAAGTTATACTTCGTAATGTGGAAAGGAAAATAGGAAATCAGTAAAACACATTTTTTATTATTTGAAAAGATTCACCTACTTTGCTTTGGTTGGGACAATCAGTATAGCAAACTTTTAATTTAAAAATATCAAATGCTCATATTTTCTTTGGAATGGGACAGTCAGCATACAAAATTTTCAATTATTTGAAAATATTGACTGACTTCGCTTTGGTTGAGTTGAGACAATCAGTATAGCAAACTTTTAATAATTTGAAAATATCGAATGTTCGATTTCTCTTTGGTTGGGACTATCAATATAGCAAACTTTCAATTATTTGAAAATATCGAATGTTCAATTTTTCTTTGAATGGGACATTCAGTATAAAAATTTTTCAATTATTTTAAAATATTGACTTTTAATAATTTGAATATATCGATATCTCTTGAAAAGTATACTTACATTGCCATCTGTCATTGAATGCCGAAGGTTTTGGTCATGTGAAGGAAATTTCGAAATTACAATCTCTTAATAAATTACTTTTTAAAAAGAGTACTTACACTGCCATCTGTTATAGAATACCGAAGGACTCACTCTCTTTCTCTCTCCTACTTTCTACCTTTGTGTATCTTTTTTTCTTGTGAACGACGTTTAACGCAACCTTTTTGGTGGTCGCATTAGAAGTATAACTTCAAAAACTCACTAGTAGCAGAAAACAGTGGCAGCTCGTGAACTTGTTAAGAGAGGAGGCTGGACATAAAACGTTTTTGAAAAATATACTCTTTTCAGCCAATTAATTTAACCTTTGCGCAGCGACCGTACCAGCTACTTCAGTGACAAAATTAATTGTTGCCCAGCAAGAACCAACGTGGAGGTATAGAGTTTCTCTTGCCAAAATTTTTTTTCTATTTCGCGTGTACGAGCAGAATCAACCACAATAATAATATTTTGTTTACCGGTTAATTTAAACTTAATACTCGATGTAATATGTTCCTGTGATTTTTCATGTCTGTCTAGACCACGAGATACATTTTTCAAATCATCATAACCCAAGCGCCCCCAACATGTAAATAGTAAACAATTCCAGCAATATTGTGCACCTCAGATCCCGTTAACCATAAATATATTTTATAATTATCAGTATTAAATGATCGATTTTGATACTTACCTGACAACACTAATCCCTTCAAATCCGGCAAAGGCCGACACTTTTTTGTCATATGTTATTGCACTAAATGGATTTTCTAAAAAGTCGGCAACTAAATCACTAGAACAAATTTTAATAATTTACCGAACAAACTAATTCTATCCTTATTTCGCGTGGCATCACTTAAACAATTATTCTCGCTAATCTTATAAATATAAAACAAAACAAACCCACGTTAACACGATGTATCGGTGTCCTTACTCAACCGCCAGAAGCAAGCCTCCTGAGAGTGTTGCCATTTCAGCTATTTTTTACGGTATTAAGCAATTGAACTGGTCGAAAAAATGGCAACTGTGTTGAGCAGCACCTGTTTAGATCGAGATGTAGAAATAATCTAGCTTCCGGGCACTGTTGTCAAATTTGAAAATAAGTACTGAAAACGGGAATTTAATTGTAAAATTAAAAAATTATTAGATAGACAGGAAATAAAATGAAGAATTTTCAACAAAATATTTCTGGTGCTATTTGCTGGATAAATTGGTGAGGAGGCTGAGCCTCCTTAGCCTCCTTCGAGGAGCCGCCACTGGCAGAAAAATCATAATAGAATATGTGCGCATTAAGAAGTGGAGACTTGAATATTTATTGGCAATAAACGAATTTAGAGAATATGGTAGAAAAGTAGTGTATTTGGATGAAAATTGGGTAGACTCATCTTACTTGTGCCAAACTACTGCGCCGTCTATTAAAGAAATACTTATTACGATAATTCACGCAGGAACCGAAAATAGAAGAAATATTTTTTGTGATTCATTGGCTGAAAGCTTGGGACATGCGGTACTCAGACTTCCTCCTTATCACTGTATTTGTAACCTAATTGAACATATATAGCATCAGCCTAAGTCAGCAGTTCGAAGAAATAATGCTTCTCCAGCCTAAGTTCAACTGTGGTAGCTCTTATTCAAACAGAAACTGCAAAAATTCCTGATAGCAGCTGGTCCAAGTGTGTATCTCATATTAAAAGGAAGTCATATATGGATATAGAAAAAATTATCAATTATCAATTTGGATGACGACAGTGAAAGTGAAACTGATCTTCGATCAAGCGATTTTTCTCAATAATTATATTAACCCAATATCATCATCATAAAACAAAATTTAATGGCTAGGACAGGTACAACTCTGCGTAGAATCGATCGCCTGGTGATAACTCAAGTGGTTGTTGATTTATGACCTTCTTATATTTCTGTTTGTACTTTACCTAAATCGAACAGACCCAAATGCTTTGAAAAAATATTTATTTTAAAATAGGATGGCAAGACATTTTACAGCACTTGCATAGTTTAAGTGATTTCGGTGTGGATTTTACACGTCTTGGATATCCTTCGCAAGATATCTTCTGTGCTGCTTTATCCTCTTTGTAAATAGATTGCGTACCGGTGCTACATTTTCGTATTTTCGGTTTCTTTAGTCTTCTTGGTCGATGTTTAGTAATCACTCTGTAGTTCACTAAACAAAATTAAATTACTATATTAAAAATATATCTTTATACAGATCTGGTCACTTTTTTACCGACCATAAAAGAAAGGTATTTCCACCTCTATATTTTCGTGACAACTACACCGGTTTGTTAGAAACACTGCGCGCAACTCAAACTGGCAGGACGACTGTTGTACTCGCGGATGTAATTCCGAACCAGTTCAGGGACTATTCGCATGCGCATTCTGAAAAGTGGCGTTCGCGAATTCTGAATTGCTTTTAAACTTCGGTGTTCGCGGATCATATCGCATTTGTTCGTTATCGATTCGGAATCAGTCAGTATTATTATTTTAAATGAAACTAACTGTTTCTAATTAATTCCACTATTTAATGAAAAAGTTGATGAAAATTCTAAAAAAATATTGATAATTATTTCGATATTTGCATATCAGCGTCAACTTTTTCATTAAATAGTGGAATTAATTAGAAACAGTTAGTTTCATTTGAAATAGTGATATGAGTAGATTCCACAAAGTAAGGGTCCAAACAGTAAATTCAATTTTCATTGGTGTTGGATAGGGACAAAAATTTTATAACACTTAATTATTCTTGATAACGGTAGCTGCAACGCTATCGAAACGTTGAAATAAAAACATAAAAGAAATTGTGGGTTGATTTCCCAAAATAAATAACAAAAATAATAATTAATATACCACAAAGAAAATACAGAAGGAATTTAAAATTATCTATTCAATCCATTTTGGTTTTTAAATTATGTTTTCGGTCAGGTTCTGAGAGGTAATCTGCGGTTCTAAGACCGTTCGCGGTATAATTAAAATTGTTTACTAGTTCGTAACCCGGCATGCGCTCTAGACAATTCACAGTTAATTCCGAACTGGTTCGGAATTGGTTCGGATTGTAACCCGCGAGCATAGCTATTGTATCTCCTTGAGAAAGAAAAGTGTCATGGTATCATTTTGCATATTAATTTTGTCTTAAGTGAAGTGCCGCAAAGAAAATGTTGGTTTGTGCTCAATTGCAATTTTTTTCAAAAACTCTTCTCCATTCACTTTCATATAGATTAATTTTGAGACCAATAAACTTGTCTACCAGCTCACTGTTTTCTTTTAACTCAGGAGGTCGTCGAGAGGTATCGTTGACTACAAATACCAGTACCGGGGAATCACAAAGGACGTGTCCGTCCACACACAGTGCGTCAATTATCCCAAATCTATGAAAATTTCTTAGTTGACAGCTAGAATTTATGTTAAAAGGCCTGGCGAATTTGTAATCTTTTGTGTTATCTCATCTTTTTTTGAATTCGTTGTGGAAATGTTCATTGATTAGAGCGAACAGTTGATCCTCGATAGGATACAGAAAGAACGATGCCAATAATTCTCTTTTTGGTGGCATCCAGTCAGCGATACTGACCCTATTTTAACCCATTCGGTAGAAAATGTATAATAAATTGTTATAAAAACTATGCTTTATTTGTGAGCGAAAGAAAATACTGTCGAAAGTCGTATATTGCATCTAATACTGGGTGTTTCAAAAGTTATAATAGCAAGTGTGCATTTATGGCGTCTATATACGTTCTTTTTTCTCGAGATCGGAAACTCGAGTGGGTCCAGGACCCAAACAGTGTTGGACTCATCCCCAAGGGGATGCCTACCAACCAAACTCACCTCAATCTCGCCGTTACCCCCGCCTCGGAATCACTACACTAGCATACTTCGAGACACTCGCACTCGCACACTCTCCGCTCACACCATCGTCTTCTCCCTAACTTTCACTACTACCTCTCATGCCACATCCTTCTCTCCTCCTAACCATGCTCTCTACTACGCCACTTACCTCCATCCATTCCTCCTGTCCCCTTCTCCAAAATCTTCCTACACATTCTCTCCGCCTTTCTGTCTATCTCTGCCTCTCCCTTTGCCGTACATACCAGACACACATCATCCGCATACACCGTGATCTAACATCCCTCTTCACATACTATCCCACAAACCTCATCAAACACACACTTCCATAGCGTCGGTCCAAGAACCAAGCCCTGAGTAACTCCAGCCTCCATCTCATACCTCCTTTCTCTAGTGTCTACCATCACACGTCCCGTCTGGTAGTCCTCCACCAGGTTACCCAAACTCCAACTCCAAGCCTCAGCAACGCGCTCAACACTGCCCGTTTGCTGACACTGCTGAACGCGTTCCTGACGTCGAAGAACACGAGTAGGGCCAATTTCTTGTTTCTCCAACTGCCCTCCCTAGCCCTTTCCGCCAAGCCCATTACCCTGCCCATCGCCGAGATACATGATTTTCCCTCCGCAAACCCGTGCTGGTTTACCCTAAAATCCCCATTCCTACCTACTTCCTTCTCAATCATATCCTTTATTATCTCCTCCATCAATTTACCTATACCACAGAGCTGGCTGATGGGACTGTAGTCCCCCGCCCGCTTCCCCTCTCTACCCGCCTTTTTCAGCAGTATCACCCTGGCGACCTTCCATCCTTCTGAAAACTCTTCCAACTCCCCATTGTCATCCATAACAGCCTCTTCATCATATCACCCCTCAGGCCATTTATCCCTGGGGCTTTCCTTACTTTAATGTTTCTTCCCCCTTCCTCTACTTCCCACTTCTCTACCGGCCTTATTCCCCTCATTTTCCCTACCCCCTAGTATCCTGGACTTCTCGAATCCTGCCTCCAACTCCTCCTTCTCCCACTGTGAACAATTTGCCTATAATCTCATTCTCCCAATCTTCCTCTAGCTCCTCGTTCCTATTTCCACTCATCGTCTTCACCGCTATCTCATACGCCTTTCCCCATGGATTATTTTCCAATTCCCCCAGTAACTCTTCCCACTTCCCTCTTTTTTCCCTCTCCACCCTACGCTCCAGCTCCTTCTTCTCTTTGTATCCCCCTTTTCCCTCTATCCTTCCTCTTCCCCTCAGTATCCGTCTTCGTTCTTTCTTACACTCCCTCCACATTTCCTCATTCCACCAGTAATTAGCCCTCTGCTCACGCCTATTGCCCCTCTTTCACTCTCTTTTACAGCCCTGTATCTCACTGTACAATCCCCACTCTTACTTTCTTCCTCATACTCTCTTCCTCGGCCTTCGTCCACCTCCATCCCCACTCTCCCGATAATTCCTTTTTCCCATTCCTTGTATCCGTCTCCACATACCTATGTAAGCTCAAGCTTTCTTCATCCTCTAGCACCCTCCAACTACTCAGCCTTTCACCCAGCTATTCATCACATGCTGTTATATACGTCTATATACGGTTAAATTTTGATTTATTTCCAATAAGTCGTATAATTACTATAAATAATTTCCAACTTTAGAAGCCTATAGCTCGTGAACGAAGGTAGTATAAGCTAAATATTCTGAACATTGAAATAGCGAAACCATCGGGACCCCTCGGTTAGAAAGCCCTTACGTAACCATCTGCGCTACGGAAGGTTCCTTGCTATCAATGTTCTGTTCGGTATTATAAGCTACCATTAACCGCGACTGCGTCTTACAGTAGTGAGGCACAAATTTAGTTGTCATGGGACATCCTGTATAAATGCATTTATTTCAAAACCCATTCACTCACTTCTTTTTTAGATAAAAACTAAATATATAACTAAATAAAATTACATAAAAAGAACGCTATAAATTTAGAATTCGCGTTTAAAACGTTGAAACGTTAAAATCATGAAAGTCACTACACTTTTATTGTTCTACCGAAACACCGACAAAAACGGCACACACTGTATGTTTGAAAAATATATCTCGATACTTTCCACGATTTGCGCGAATCCTACTGACTGCGCCAATTATATATTTCGATCCAAAAACTATCTTTTTAAATAGTTATTTATACTATAGGGGATGTAAGTAACATTTGCTAGTCGAGAACGATTTTGCGCCTGAGCGATAGCGAGGTCTGGCAATAAAGTTCGAGACTAGTGAATACATTTATATCCCGTGAAGTATATAAGATTTTTCTTCTCTCCGCAGGATTTTTAATAATTCAATTCGATACTTTTCTATAGCGTCAGAAGCATTGTTATTTTATCAACAACGTCAACCTGACAGTTTATTATCAAAAATTGAGAGAAATTGAAATTATTGATTTGTATAACAGCCAAATTGATACGGAATAGTCAACAAATATCGCTTGTCTGTCGCTGCTGCCAGAAAAATCAAGGAAGAGGTACGAAGCAACGTATCAATACTTCAAGAAATGGTGCCAAACAAAGACTGCATAAATTATTACCACCCAAGGGTGGTAAATTGACTTACAACCCATCGTCAAGTGCAATCGATACCTTTTTGGTAATTGTTACGTCCTTCAAAACAGTGTCAAAGGCGTTGTTTACAATATAGGGGGGGAAAAAATTGTTCGGGTTATTTGTCTTAATAATGACCCGGTATTTTAGACAAATATATTGAAAATGTATATTATGAAAGCAAATGAATATTTATTAACTCCGCGCACATGAGTAATCCTCAATTGAATAGACATGTAGAATTTCCATTCTTGACAAAAAAAAATCTCAGGAATTCCATCCTATCAGTGTTAATCCGCTGTCGTACTGATGAAAAATAATTATGCGAGTACGTGTTCGAAGTGAATCACAAAACAAAATTAATATTACAAGAAAAAAGTCCATTAAATCATAATTTTGAGTGGAGGCAAAGATTACATATTAAATATAAGATATTTCACTCGTGCGAATGTATCGCATGAAGCATTTATACCGCTGGTTACTGTCTGGCGCCCGATTATCGAATCTGTAGGAATTGGATCCCAGGGGAAAAATGTGATGTTTCCTATGGACATTTCAGATAATGTATTCTCGAACCATAGTATGGGAACATATTCCTTCACATTTCAGAAGAACTGCTTCCAATGCCATTATCCATGGGAATAAGCAATTTCCAATGGGAAACACAATAAATAGGTGAGGTTATAGGATCGTTCATGTTTACAATTTCGTTATTTCGTGAATCAATATTTTTCGGAAGTTTAGAAAGTTAAAATATTACATTAATGGAGATGGCAAACTTAGATGAATTGGCTCATCTAGAGGCTCTACGAAATTTGGAGTCGACTGAAAGATTAACCAGAAGGCCCAGAAGAAGGTTCATGTCTAGAATAGACCCATTTGAGTGTTCGTCAGAAAATCTCTTCATTAAAGTTTTTCGTTTGTCCAAAGACGTCACTAGAGAGTTGATTGATATGCTGGATCCATTCCTGGAAGCACCTTCGAGAAATTCAGCGCTGAGTTAACCAATTAAGGTTTCAGTTGTTTTGTTTACAAAATTCAGTGAGCAATATTGAATGTTTTATTTTTCAGGTCCTGGTTGCTCTGAATTTCTATGCAAATGGAAGTTACCAGACTTCAGTTTGTCAGAATATATATTTTGGCATAAGTCAATCTTCTGCAAGTCAGTGTATACGGGAAGTGACAAACGCTCTTAATGAAGGTTCAATTTTTAATCAGTGGATAAAATTTCCTCGCACTCGTCTTGATTTGCAAAATATTAGACATGATTTAGTATTTTCTTACTAATATTGCTGATCATTAATTTCATACTCCTATATTCAGTCATTATCCACTTACAGTTTCTATAATTCATTTGGATTCCCAGGTATAATAGGATGCATTGATTGTACCCATCTGGCTATTTACCATCCACCAAGACATGATACATTATATCCTGAACACATATACAGATTGCGAAAATCGCTTTCTTACGCTGCGACTTATACAAGTACGACAAGGAAAATATGAGCAAAACTACGTGAAAAAGAGAGAAGACTTGTTATCCCAGCGATCAGTCCCCTCTACCAAAACAGTTGGGCGTTTGTTCATCGCCCCACTAGTTCAACCGCTATTGCCAGCAGCTCAGACTAATTTGTAAAAATGATATTTTTGTCACGTTATCGTTAACTTTTTTTCGAGCTCATACACTATTAGGTAAAATTAAACACCTTCATCCGGCAACAGTGTCCTTTACATAGAGAACTCACATTTAAACGTATGTGATCTTTTCGCTACAGACCTTGGTTGTTAGCGCACGCCATTGTATTTGAAAATAAAAAATTTTACAATGCCCACATTAAAATACGAAACCTGCGAAAAAGTGCAAATTATAAAATGGTATTTTAGAGGTCATTCGGCTGATGCAATAGTTAATTTGTTTATTGTGGCATTTGAAAATCGCCCAATTCCTTCACGAACAACAATTTTGAACATAGTTAATAATTTCTAGAAATATGGATGTGGTTCATACTGTAGAAAATGCCAAGCGCCGGAAGATCCAATCGAACGTCCGATAAACGACGAAAGGCAAACTAGAGAATTGAATGTTTGTTTAGCGGTTGAAACAGGACAACCATGTTCTTCAAGACAAATTGCTGAAGAGGTCAAAATGGATAAGAGAACTGTACAGAATATTTTAAAACGGAACGTGTACCATTGTTACAAGGTTCAGACAACGCAGGAAATTTTTCCAGAGGACAATATCAGACGAATGGATTTCTGTGAAGAAATGATGGAACGTCAAAATGCTGACGTGAACTTTTTAAAAAATATTTTATTTACGGATGAGTCAACCTTTTCATTACATCAAAAACACAATCCATCTGTCACAAGATATTGGTCTCGGGAAAATAAACATCTAAGCATTCCAATCCGAACACAGTATCCGCAGAAGCTAAATGTTTGGACGGGTATTTTAGGTGACCACATTATAGGTCCTTTTTTTATTGAGGGGAACTTAAATTCCGCCAAATACTTAGAGTTATTACAAAATCCTGTAATTCCTACACTTCTCCTTATACCCGATGTTGATCTCAACAGAATTTGGTTTCAATTAGATGGTTGTCCAGTCCATAATTCAAGGATAGTAATGGAATTTTTAAGGTTTACATTCCCCGTCAGAATTATTAGTACTAATGGTACAATTAAATGGCCTCCAAGATCACCTGAACTAGCTCCAAATGGTTTTTTTCTCTGGGGATTTTTGAAAAGTAGCATTTATCAACATGAATTTGAAAGAGCTAATGATTTAAATGGATTGAGAGCATTACGCCAAATAATCTTAGAGATATGAGATCAAATCTTTATGACAGATTTGGTTATTACCTGGCACAGCAAGGTGGTTTATTTGAGCACTTAATTCATTAAAATTATGTTTACCTTTAGAACGGATTTTTAGTTTAATTTTTTCAAGAAGTTCATATTTTATGTTTAGAATAAGTACCTACTTATTTTATTTTTTCAATTCAATTCATTAATGGAATCGATCTTTAGTTTTTTATACCCAATTACTTTATTATTTTTATCTCAAGAATAAAAGTTTTATTTTCAAGTTACGATGGCTAAAATAATATCCTATTGTAGTTAGAAATTAATTGTCAGCTTGGTCAGAAACGATCAAGTTGACAAAAATGAATTTTAAGATGTACAGGTTACGTAATAACGAGTGTATTTTTTTATTTCTTTAACAACCTCACTCCTTCCATGTTGGGAAACTACTGAACACAGTGAACCTACTCACAGAGTGGGGAGTCAGTCTCTGCTGCAGCGTTGCTAGTTTAGAATGTTTTGTACTTTCTAAGTAATAAATAACTTATTTTGCATTTGACTTTTAACACCGGATAACGGTGTATTTAGTGGGAGAAAATCGAGATTGGTAATATTGACTTTTGAAAAATAAGTGAGATCAACACAAATAAGAATAAAATATTGGAGTTCAAGAAAAAATTTGGGCAAATTACAATCTGCAATAAATAAAATCCTTACACTGCTTTCGATTTAACAATTATTGGTATTTGACATTATTGCCGCTTGAAATGCCGTTGAAAATTTTAAAACAACGATAGACAAAAATTAGGAATAATTTTTACAGATAAGTACATTTGGCAACACAACAGTTAAAATAAATAGGAGGGGACTGAATACACGCCCAACTGTTTTAGTAGAGGGGACTGATCGCTGGGCTAACAAGTCTTCTCTCTCTTTCACGTAGTTTTGCTCATATTTTCCTTGTCGTACTTGTATAAGTCGCAGCGTAAGAAAGGGATTTTCGCAATCTCTATGTTAATAGGAAAAACTACCATTCCATTAATGTTCAGCTGGTATGTATCCATATTGATAGGAATATTATTACATTCTAGGTTATTTTTTGTGCTATAAGTACATTTTCTCAAGATATGTGATGCTGACATGAAAATTACCAATGTTAATGAAAAAATTTCCAGGAAGTAGCCATGTCTGTCATATTTGGAATAACTCGAAGGTTCAGGATGATGTCATACATTTAAGTAATGCTCATCCAGACTTCTTCCTCATACATTTAATATGATTTAGTTGTGAATATTCATTAATATATTTGTTCTATAAAGGAGACTCTGGATATCCCCTAAGGCCATAGTTGTTAACTCCACTTCAAGATCCCTTGCCAGATACACCAGAATTTAATTATAACAAAGCATTCAAAAAAGCCAGATGTACTATCGAGAGATGAGGTGGTCTACTTAAAATGCGTTTCAGATGCTTGCTGAAACATAGGGTTTTACATTATGCTCCAAATGTATGTTCCAAAATAATTAATGCATGTGTAGTTCTACACAATATTTGTTTGGAAAATAATATTCCAAATGTAGATGGTATGGATAATGAAATAGCAGATTTAGGAATTTATGAACCAATGCAACACATAGATTATTATAATAATGGCAATAACAGACAGAATGCTGATCTTATTAGGGGTAGGAGAATACAACGGAACATTATTAGAAATTATTTCAACTGAATTTGTGTATGTATGTATAAAGGTTACACTTTGAATAAATCCTATTGTTACCGCATCTCATAATTATTTTGCCTACTATTCATCCTGAAATTTATATTCATATTATAGTAAAACAAAACTATCATACAAAATATAAATATATTAATAAATAAAAACAAGTAAATAATAAAAAACAACAAAAAATAACATCACAGAAGTCAGTAAAAAATATAAACCAAAAAAAAACAACAACACAAGTCAGTAAAAAAACATAAAATGATTAAAAACTATAGAA
Organism: Lochmaea crataegi; assembly: GCA_947563755.1. Taxonomy (NCBI): domain Eukaryota; kingdom Metazoa; phylum Arthropoda; class Insecta; order Coleoptera; family Chrysomelidae; genus Lochmaea; species Lochmaea crataegi. Next base: position 35,468,929 of record OX387433.1, on the reverse strand, counting down.
CCCAAAAAAACCTTGCAATCCTAAATATAACAATAAAAATTATTGGAAGTACAAAAAGGTAATTTTCATCATTAAGAGATCTTAAAAAAATGGTCAAATTATTATTTATAATCTTGAGGATTGAGCCACCATGTGCTCTAGTGCAGGCAATCCTATTGCCAATTGAAAGATTTTCTCTCAGTATTTCTATTTTTTGTTGATAGTACTTTTTTTTATTTCTACTTTCTTTTCAGCAATTCTGCTCATTTCGTCACAGGCATTTTGGGAATGTACCAAGCGCTGTGTTGCTATATTCTTCATTTTTATTCTTTTTTATTCGTTTATATTCGTTGGTCAACAACAGTTTTTGCGTTGCCTTTCCAACCTTTTTTGCAATTTCGTCGGGAATTTCAAAATCATTTTTTATTTTTTACTTTGACACATTTAACATTTTAATACTTATCTATCTAGCAACAAAAACGCAGACAATAATAAAGTCAAGGTAATGTAGCAGGTAAAAATAAAAAATTGGTAAATTAAATTTAAAAAAAATATTTATCATTCAAAACGAACTGATATGACATTAATTCCCCCTCGGGTACTAACGTTTAAGAACGACTCCTCAACTTTCAGCCACCCTAATGTCATTTGGGGAAAAAATGATGACTACTATTTTTGCGTAAACTTTAAAGCTTTACAATTTTTGTTTGAAACTTTTTTCTGTAACGCCAATGGTTTTCGCGTAATTTCAAAAAAACACCTCATTTTTTTTTCAATCCTTTCCGGGGGCTCGAAACATAGTCACATGTATGTTCCGTTTGTAGACACTTCAAAGTGAATTATATAAAAAATTCAAAACCTCCACTCAAAATTATGTTTTAATGGACTCTTTTCTTGGACTACTGAAAATACAGGATATGATGTATACGTACATTTAGCAAATTATTGAAAATGGATGAAGCTGTGCTGTGTTAAATGAAAACTTCGATGAAAAAGTGATAACATTGTCTTTTCATTTTCAAATCAGGGTTTCAATTAGTTGATTAATTTCATATCAGTTAAAGAACTGTAGTCAAGTATATTTTGAAAAAGTACCGGAAATTGGTAAATGACCGTGAGCCTTGTACGGTATCATGGTGAAAAAACTTTTTTCTACAGTCGCGCGTAAAATGACTAATTACTATATTCAAATGAAATCGTAAAGTCGACAAATGCCGAGGATTGTTACTTTACGCTCTAGCGCAAAAAAGGAATCTTTTTCGCTCGCTTATTTAATCAAACCACGCCCTCCGAATTAACTCTAATGTGAATAATAAACAATTTATCGGATTACAAATCAAATGAAATTATATGAAAATTGTCAGAAATTTGAAATATGGTCAATAATTATCAATTATTGTCAAAAACTGTTAAAAATGAACAATTTTTGTCAAAAACTGTCAAAAATGGTCAATAATTGTCAAAAATTATCAAAAATTATCAAAAATGGACAATAATTGTCAATAATTGTAAAAATTTTGAAAAATGGTCGATAGTTGTCAAAAAATTTTTAAAAATTTTGAATAATGGTCAAAAATGGTCAATAATTGTCAAAAATGGTCGATAATTGTCCAAAACTTTAAAAAGAAATTTTTTAAATGGTCAAACATTTTCAAAAATTGTCAAAAATGGTCAATTGTCAGAAATTTTGAAAAATTGTCAAAAATGGTCAATAATTGTCAAAAACTATCAAAAATTGTCAAAACTGTCAAAAATGGACAATTATTTTCAAAATTGGTCAATAATTGTCAAAAATTGTTAAAATTTTGAAAAATGGTCAAAAATGGCCAATAATCGTCAAAAACTATTAAAAATGGTCAATAATTGTCAAAAATTGTTAAAATTTTGAAAAATGGTCAAAAATGGCCAATAATCGTCAAAAACTATTAAAAATGGTCAAAAATGGTCAAAAATGGTCAATAATTTTGAAAAATTGTAAAAATTTTTGAAAAATTGTCTAAAATGGCCAATAATCGTCAAAAACTAATAAAAATGGTAAAAAACTGTCAAAAATGGACAATTACTGTTAAAAATTGTCAAAATTTTGGAAAATAGTTGATAATTGTCAAAAATTGTTAAAGTTTTTGAAAAATTGTAAAAAATTTTAAAATATGGTCAAAAGTGGTCAATAATTGTCAATAATGGTCAAAAATTTGGAAAAATGGTCCATAATTGTCAACAATTGTCAATAATTATCAAAAATGGTGGCTAATTTTGAAAAATGGTCTAAAATTTTGAAAAATTGTCAAAAATGGTCAACAACTATCAAAAATGGTTAAAAATTGTCAATTATTGTTAAAAACTGTTAAAAATGGACAATTATTGTCAAAAATGGTTAAAAATTGTAATCATTTTGAAAAATGGTCCAAAATTATAAAAAATGTAGTAAAATTGTCACTAATTTCGAAAAACAGTCAAAATGGTCAATCATTGTCAAAAATGGTCAATAATTGTTAAAATTTTGAAAAATGGTCAATAATTGTTAAAATTTCGAAAAATGGTCAATAATTGTCAAAATTTTGAGAAATGGTCAATAATCGTCAAAAGTTGTCAAAATTTTGAAAAATAGTCAATAAATAATACGAGCCGTTTCCGAAAATCGATTTAAACACGTAATTTATAGAATGTATTTAGTAAAAATCGATTATTATTACTATAAAAATCGATAACTAAAAATCGATTATAAGAAAATAATAATCGATTTATATAAAAATCGATTATTTTTTAACATCCCTACTAGGGATGTGAGATTAATGGAAAAGAATCGATTAAATAAAAATCGATTTTTAGTTACTCGAAATTAATCGATTTGTTAAAAATCGATTTTAATAAAAATAAATCGGTTTCTGTCAATAAATCGGTTTTTTTGTATTATTCAAAAGTACATGGTCAATAATTATCAAGAATTGTCAAAATTTTTGAAATATTGTCAAAACTGATCAATAATTGTCAAAAAGGGTCAAAATGGTCAATAATTATCAGAAATTGTTAAAAATTTTGAAATATGGCCAAAAATGGTCAATAATTGTCTAAAATTGTCAAAATTTTCGAAAAATGTCAAAATGGTCAATAATTGTCAAAAATGGTTAATAATTGTCATAATTTTGAAAAATGGTCAAAAATTATCAGAATTCTTGAAAAATTGTCAAAAATGGTCAATAATTATCAAACATTGTTAAAAAATTTGAAATATGGTCGAAAATGGTCAATAATTGTCAAAAGTTGTCAAAATTCTGGAAATAGTCAATAATTGTCAAAGATGAACAATGATTGTCAAAATTTTAGAAAAATTGTTAGAAATGGTCAAAATTTTTGCAAAATTGGAAAAAATTTTGAAGTCAAAAATGGTCAATAATTGTCTAAAACTGTCAATATTTATTTTTGAAAAATAATCAATAATTGTTCAAAATTTTGAAAATTAGTCAATAATTGTCAAAAATTAAATAATTGTCAAAATTATTCAAAATATGATCAAAAATGGTCAATAATTGTTGTCGTCAGAATTTTTTGAATTATACGTGCCGTTTCTGAAAATCGGTTAAACACGTAATTTTTATAATCGATTTACCAAAAATCGATTAATATTAATAAAAAATTCGATAACAAAAAATCGATTATGAGAAAATAATAATGGATTTAAATAACAATCGATTATTTTTTAACATCCCTAGATTATTCTAGCACTCCTATTATAATCTATGATAATATAAGATAATATAAAAAACTGTTTTAATTATTTAAAGGGCGACTGTAGAAAAAATTATGTGTGTTTTTCGATCGTAAAGTAAAATTGCCGCTTTCGAAAGATCGCCGCGCTCCGCTCCGCGTCGCTCGGCAACATTCTCTCTCAAGCGGCAATCTGTTAGTTTACGCTCTAAATACACAAATAACTATTCTTCCCACAAATCTAACCTTTTCGACGAATTTACTTTCTCAAACGCCGCATAACGCTCAAATAATCTTTATTCAGAGCCCTGTCTTATGGCAAGAGTTTCAAGTGCACAACACCAAAATAATCAAGAAAAAAGTCAACATCACCTTGACTTTTGATCGACGTGCTATTTTGAGGTTATGCTGTTGAAAGACGCTATTCCAAAGCTGATTGGCATGTCAAACTGGTCAACCTACTCATTTTTGGCCAAAATAATTGTTTAAAGATTTGCGAGACACAGAAATTTTAGCGGCTATCTCTGTTAGACCTGCACAACGATTTTAATATCAATTTGCTTCAGTTCAGCGATGTTAAGTTAGTTGAAGACGTTGATGACCGACCAGAGCAAGACAAATATTCCACTACATCTTGATCGCTTTTTAATACCTACACTGTACTACTCATACACACGTGTTTTTGAAAAGGGCGATTCACCGTAAGTCTAAGGTTAAAAGGTTAAAACTATTTCAGTCAAAAATGTTTTTACCTATGTTGTGTATTATAGAGAGAATACGATCAGAGATACGACTACAACCTTTCTGTAATTCTTTATTTTTCCAAAAGCTTCAGTACAAAAGTATTGGATCATACATGTGTTCACTGACATACTGACAAGTGAATAAGGAAGGGTGACAGGGCCAATGACGTCGCTGTCATTAGCAGAAATGCCAACTAAAAATATACGGCAACCTAAAACAGCTCCTCGTAGATATTCCAATACAAAGTAGGTGTCTGGACCTAGGATTCAATATTAATATTTATTCTGCAAGTATGTGAATGTAGGGTTCTCCTTTCATTCCATATAATCTACATTCTTCTTGCTCCACTTTTTTAAATTTTTTAACTTATAAATTATGGATGTTTTATTATGTTTTATGATCCAAGGAGGACAGGAACAAAGATGTCGAAGAAAAAAACAAAGAAAACGCCCCTTAAAAGCGACTATCACGACTCCTCAGACAGTGAGTACGAAGATATAGTCGAAGAAAACAGAAGACCAGAACTACTGAACAAAACTATCACGATGCAAGTAGAAGCAATGAAAGGAGTCGCCTCAATAAATGAAGACGTTTTGCGCAACAAAATCGACGACATGACAAAAAAATGAAGACAATGCAAGACGGATAGATGGACTACGAATAGCCATGAAAAACATGGTAGAAAAGAAGCCGAAGCCGATCAGAAAGCGTCCGAAGAAAGACACAAAGGACAGAATCGTCCCGGAACAAAGACAACGATAACGATGAGATGGACTTCACGGAAGTGGTGTCCATCAAAAACATCCGAAAACAACAGAAGATGGAAGCCGCTGTCCGAAGGAAAGCCGATGCAGGAATGATGGACGAAGCCATCAGAGAAAAAAGAAGACAACACACCGACCACCACCCGTCATCCTACGGAGCACCCATCATTGGAGCTCCGTAAAGGAAGACATGCACTGGCTGGGGATACAGACGAGGTTTATCACCTTCCGCGACAGACTCGGAGTAAAAATTCCCTGCGAAGAACCTGAAGATTACAGGATTACAGGAGCCTAACAAGGTATCTGAACGAAGAGAGAAAGGCGAAGTGGAATGGTACACCTATACACCACGTGAAGAAAAAAAAGGAAGAATTGTCATCAAAGGACTGACAAACTGCGAAGACGTAAACGAGCTAAAGCAGGAAATAGAAAAGGAAGGAGTCCAAATCGGGAAAATTAGCCAAATCTTCCCCAGATTCGGTGAAAGAAGACCCATCTATATGGTGGAATTAGACGTGGGAGAAAAGGAGAAGAATAGAAAAATCCAACATATACAACAAGTGAGGATAAGATGGGAAGAACAGAAGAGAGGAAATGGACCGAAGCAGTGCTACAGCTGCCAAGGATATCACCACGGACAGACGACGTGCAAACCACGTATGTCAAGTGTCAAGCCAACCACTTACGCAAACTGCCAGGGAGAACACCCAGCAAATTATAAGGGATGCACACAGGCCCCAAATAACAGGACGACGAGGAAACCAGCCCCAAAAGGAACGAAGCCAGGAGTCAGCTACGCCCAAGCGACATTCAAAAAGACAACGATGCCTACACCGACGAAACAACATATTCTCGAACAGGTGACAATATTGTTAGCTCAGCTAATGGCCTAAAGTCACCTATAGAGAATTTCAAGAAGACCCACCCAGGAGAAGTTCCGACACATCCATAGAAAGATTAGTCGGGATTTCAACTGGGGACAACTATAACAAGTGGATCCACTTTATAAGATCGTCTTTAGTCACAGATCGTCAGCTAAGGATTTGTCCTTATAGAGGCAGCGAAAAAACACACACAACAGAAAACAGGTACACATTCTTGGCCTGCCGAGAACAAACTTATTAGTTAGCATCACCTGATAATCGGCCCAGTTTACGATCGCCGGTTCAACTATCCAACAATATAATCCTTTACCTTCTATATATTTTATCCCGCGATCCTAAACTGGGCCGATTATCAGGTAATGCTCACTAATGAGTATGTAATCTCGGCCGGCCAAAATGTTGTACCTGATTTTAGGTATGTAAACTCGGCCGCCTCAATTCCAGGAAAGTGAAAGTTTTCATGACACTTTATTTGACGAAGATTACTTGCCAGAATCTCAGTTGCCCCAAATATTGGACGGTTCCCTGTCCTCACAATTAATTATTTAATCTTGAAAAGTTTTTCACGTTTTTGCTATTGTTGAAATAAAATATATTTTTTCTACAGTCGCGCGTAAAATGACTAATTACTATATTCAAATGAAATCGTAAAGTAGACAAATGCCGAGGAATGGTTCTTTACGCTCTAGCGCAAAAAAAGGAATCTTTTTCCCTCGCTTATTTTTTAATCAAACCCTCCAAATTAAGTCAATTGGTGAATAATTAACAATTTATCAGATCAAAAATTAAATAAAATTATATGAAAATTGCCAAAAATTTTGAAATATGATCAAAAATGGTCAATCATTGTCAAAAATTGTCAATTATTGTCAAAAACTGTTAAAAATGGACAATTTTTCTCAAAAACTGTCAAAAACGGTCAATAATTGTCAAAAATGGTCAATAATTGTCAGAAACTTTTAAAAAAATTTGAAAAATGGTCAAACATTTTCAAAAATTGTCAAAAATGGTCAATTGTCAAAAATTTTTTAATTTTTTTTAAAATGGTCAAAAATTTTCAAAAATGGTCATTAATTGTCAAAAACTATCAAAAATGGTCAAAAATTGTCAAAAACTGTCAAAAATGAACAATTATTGTCAAAATTGGTCAATAATTGTCAAAAATTGTTAAAATTTTGAAAAATGGTCGATAATTGTCAAAAACTATCAAAAATGGTCAATAATTTTGAAAAATGGTCAATAATTTTGAAAAATGGTCAAAAATTTTGAAAAATAGTAGATAATTGTCAAAAATTGTTAAAGTTTTTGAAGTATGATGAAATAAAACAATTTAATTTGTTTAATGAAGATTTAAATCGTTTAATATGGATCTTCATCAAGTAAAAGCTCATCTATTCAATTTTTGAAATATGGTCAATAATTGTCAAAAATGGTCAAAAATTTTAAAATGTGGTCCATAATTGTCAACAATTGTCAATAATTATCAAAAATGGTCAAAAATTGTCAATTATTTTTAAAATTTGTCAAAATGGACAATTATTGTCAAAAACTTGAAAAAAAAATTGCAAAATGGTCAAACATTTTCAAATATTGTTAAAATTTAGAAAAATGGTCGATAATTGTCAAAAATTATCAAAAATGGTCAATAATTTTGAAAAATAGTCAAAAATTTTGAAAAATAGTTGATAATTGTCAAAAATTGTTAAAGTTTTTGAAATATGATGAAATAAAACAATTTAATTTGTTTAATGAAGATTTAAACAAATTATAGCTATTAATATAACGAGATTATTATGCGATTTATAATAGTCGAGGACATTGCTAGGTGACGAGGCGATAGCCTCGTCACCTAGCAATGTCCGAGACGGTGTTAAATCGCTAATAATCAAGTTATATTCAAAGCTTTATCGTATCATTGACAACGGCCATGCAACAAGGTTTTATGACATTTCATTTTGGCATTTCAATAAAATCACGCAAGATTTTGATATTCCTGACGATATATTAGCACGAAATCGTAAGGAGTGCTTGCTCGGTTATTAATCAGGCTTCAGAGAACATACCAATGATCCTGGACGCTAAAGGTAAAGGTGTATCCATCAAATTTGAAAACTGTCAAAATATTGTTTTACATGTTCATGAAAACTAGTTCTAATATTATTTGGTATCTAACGTATTATGCTTTCGTAACTAACGCATTAAATTATGGTAACTAACGTATTATTAGTAACTAAGGATTTATGTAGGTATTGGTTCGTTTATGATGTTTATAATTATTAATAAAGATTGCATATAAAAATGTCTTAATTTTCAATGATACGATAAAATTGTTTTATTTCATCGTTTAATATGGATCTTCATCAAGTCAAAGCCTCATCTATTCAATTTTTGAAATATGGTCAAAAATGGTCAATAATTGTCAAAAATGGTCAAACATTTTAAAATGTGGTCCATAATTGTCAACAATTGTCAATAATTATCAAAAATGGTCAAAAATTGTCAATTATTTTTAAAATTTGTCAAAAATGGACAATTATTGTCAAAATTGGTCAATAATTGTCAAAAATTGTTAAAATTTGAAAAAATGGTCGATAATTGTCAAAAACTATCAAAAATGGTCAATAATTTTGAAGAATGATCAATAATTTTGAAAAATTGACAAAAATGGTCGATAATTGTCAAAAACTATCAAAAATGGTAAAAAATTGTCAAAAACTGTCAAACATGGACAATTATTGTTAAAAATTGTCATAATTTTGAAAAATAGTTGATAATTGTCAAAAATTGTTTAAGTTTTTGAAAAATGGTCAAAATTTTTGAAATATGGTCAAAAATGGTCAATAATTTTGAAAAATAGTATAATATAAAAATCGATTATTTTTTAACATCCCTAGTCAGTAGATCTTTTTAAGGTTAATCATGATGAAAAGCGAAAATGACGATTATTCTAGCACTCCTATTATAACCTAAGATAACATAAAAAACTGTTTTAATTATTAAAAGGGCGACTGTAGAAAAAATGATGTGTGTTTTTCGAGCGTAAAGTAAAATTGCCGCTTTCGAAAGATCGCCGCGCTCCACTGCGCGTCGCGCGGCAACATTCTTTCTCAAGCGGCAATCTGTTACTTTATGCTCTAAATACACAAATAACTATTTCATTAATTTTTGGATTTTGAAAAATGTTTGGCAACAATGGTATCATCAGATTTACGATCGGCCGAGTTTACATCCCGTATTTTTGGGGCGTCTTTCAATTGAGAAGATTATAAATCCTTAAGCGACCGAGTTTACATCTGCCCATTTTATCAATATTTAACTGGGCACACTTTCCTATGTCATGAATCTCCGCTTGAAAGATACTTGGGGTTTTTACAAAGCTTTCAGAGTGTTTGGTTTCCGGCAATAAATGTTTCTGGTTGGAACAAAAAAACGTTCTGTGTACGGCCGCCATTTATGCAGCATTTCGGCATAAAAAATTCCAATGCGAAATTTAAGGCAAATTCTTTGGTCGATATTTTTATTCATTGCAAAAATCGTAAAACATACTTAAGACATGAACTGACAAAATGGAGCACTTTAAGCAAAATGACAATCAAACTCTGCGTTAGTATAGAAAAAACTTGTACCAACTTATCGAAGAAAATAGTATATTTCATTACGAGTCCAGAAAACAGGCTTTTCCCGTGTGCGACGCCTCACACGGGAAGTCGTGCAAGTACGGGAAAAGCATTTATGGATGTGTAATGAACGATACTTTTCATTATACCTTTCTTAATACAAAAACTAGTAAGTATTTACTATACTAGACTATAATTCAAAACACTGACATCCGCTGTCACAATACAATTGTGGTTTAGTGTTTCTAAGGGAAGTGTGTTCTGTTCCCTTAGCAACGCATGTTAGCGCACGGGAAAAGGTCATTTTCGGTACTCTTAACAGACATGATAGGGTTTTCAGTAAGGTATAATGAAAATATAATTTTGATACTCTCTTTAAGCAGGCTTTTTCAACGATCCGGACATTGATTTCTTTATCGACAAATCATAGAACTTGTTATGAACACAATTTTTCTGGGCTAAAAAGTATAGAGAATTTGTATTTATCTTCCTAGCCAGAGCGGAAGTGAAACTTTTCCGTACGAGCTATAAACAACATTTTTTCTACGAGTGGGCGGAAATTAATTAAAAAGATCATTTAATTACACACAAACGAAAAATTTTAGTTTAACTCAATTCCAAGATATTTTGTTTTAACTTAACACCAACATGATTGATTCAAGAGAAAAACTCAAAGTAGGTAGTCGTTAATCCGATAACAATAGCACAGTATCATATCGTACTCGTTTCTTCTAAAAGATAATGTCTAATAGTAAGATTATTTTACAACTGAAATGTTTGGCTGGTAAAATAATGTTTAGTTTTAGTATCTAAATTTTACCTTCTGGTTATTTACCCAATATTTAACAAAATTTAAATAAAATTGGGAAAGTAGTCATAAAATACAGTAATTAATACGCCGCGTGCGATAAAGTAGAACTTTGTATACTAAAATACCTACGTGTTAAAATAAGAACTTACGTGGTATTTTAACTATGGAGTTGAAGATATTTTCAAAAATTTCTCGATCACTTGGATTTATATGAAACAATAGCAAATTTTTGTTATTTTCGACCTTCTGTTGAAATAGTTGTTCTTTTTTTTCATTACGTCTTTTGGTAGACATTTTACTTGAAGTTTTTCTCTCAATACACTTCAATGATACACTTATATTTTTATGTAGAATGGAATTCCCAGCATTAATGGCGTATTTTGAATTTTTAATCTCTCACAAACGTATTAACCTTCAATTTCAAGTTGATAATTTAACACAAAAATGTTTTTTTAAAAATGATGATGGTAAAATGTCAAAAATTTGACGTTGATAGATAATATATAAAAAAATCAGGCCTTTCATGTCGTATGTTAACCTTCAAACGCACGTTTAAACTTAATATCTATGTAATAGAGATGATCATTTTTACACTAACAATGGTCGCGTTCGTCTCAATGTCTTAAAGTGACACATTTTTGTTTCAAGATATTCTAGACGCTTGTATCTTGAACATGAATGAACACCATCAGAAACTAATAAACTAAATTGAAATCGAAAATGAATAAATATTTATCGAAGTCATATATCAAATAAAATTAGGTTATTTGGTTATATCATAATTAGGCGTTCAGAAAAATTAAGAAACGATGGTTCACTCTAGGAGTGTGTGAGAGGTGTGAAGTGGAGGATAATGTGGGGTATGTGTTTAGATGCTGGAAGAACGAGGAAGTGCTGAAGAAGTTGGAGAGGAAACAAGGGGGGGCAGTGTATTGGGAGAACATAGTGGAGATACTGTTAAGGGGGGAGGAGGAATGGATAGAGGTGAGTGGCGTAGTGGAGAGCATGTTTAGGGGGAGAGAAGGACTCGATATGGCATGAGAGGTAGGAGTGATAGTTAGGGAGAAGACGACGATGTGAGTGGAGAGTGTGCGAGGGACCACCGCTCGTCTCGAAGTATGTTAGGGTAGTGATTCCGAGGCGGGGGAAACGGCGAGTTTGAGGTGGGTTTGGTTGGTAGGAATCCCCTTGGGGATGAGTCCAGCACTGTTTGGGACCTGGACCGTTCGAACATGAGTTTCCCATCTCGACCCGAAAATAAAAAAGACTCGTCAGCTGAACGTCACCAAATAAGCTGACACACGTCATGATTCGTTTTCAGTCACGTGAGTTTGCTTATATGTTACGATACTATCAGAAACATATTAGACACTTTTAGCTTGTCATAAGTTTGCACACGTATCCGCATCCGTATTGGAGTTACGTTGACGTAAAGAAATTGTCAAGAAAACCTTTTTAGCAGAAAACGTATCGTTTCGTTCTGTTTTTAATTGAATAACCTCAAAACTTTTTGTCTTTTTATATTTTTGTAAAAACGTAATATGGGGGCGATATTAAATAATTCATTGCTGCTAGACGAGGACGATGATGATTTGGACGACCTATTTTTTATGCATATTTCGCATGACCAAAATATATTGGGTTATAATTAAACCAAACCAATATCAAAGAAGAAGAAGAAGACCTGTAAAATAGCACTAATAGCACAGAATACTGATTTTTGTCGGGATACGGATACGTTTACGTATACGGAGTAGAGGACGTAACAATACGTTCAACGCATCGTATCGGCTGAGACGTAACGGGTCTGCACATGCGCAGTTCGTTACGGATACGGATACGTGAGAAATTTAAGACAAGCTAAAAGTCTCTATTGTAAAAATTACTCTTTCTCAAGTTAGGACCCAAATAATCTTCATTTAAGTAATATATAAAGCCGGTATTTAATTTTTGTCGCATTTTCTTTTAATACTCTTTGAATATTGAATAAAATCTTGAAAGGACTATATAATTATACTATTCTGATTAACATCCAGCATCTTAGATTTGATCGCACAAAGATCAGGAATTGACGTTGTATACCTACTCTTTCCAAATACAATGTGAAGAGAGAGATTTTTAATCCTATCAATGGTAATCGCCGCCCAATGTTGTGCATATATTTATTATAAACTACCTGACCCGGCGAACTTCGTACCGCCATATTTTCTGAATTCCTAAAAGACTTTGTTTCATGACAAAATTTAAAAAAATAAACAATAGTTTCTGTTTTCAATAGGACCATATTATATTGAAATAAAGTTGAAATAAAATAATACGACTAATAATATTTATCATATTGATTTGTTTATTGACAAATATTGGAATACATTTACTTGTCAATGAATTAAATGAATAATTTCACACACTTATTTACTCAATTATGGTAAATAAATACATTTTGGGAACTTTTTGATATACCGTGAGACGGGAGTATTACAATGCTTATTTTACTATTAATATTTATTTTCTTTCAAAATACCAAAACAGAACATAACAAAAAGGCGAAAAAAGCTAGGTTAGATTAGAGCAAGTAGCATTAATTACCTTCCTGTTTACGTTGAGGTTTTAAAATTGGTAAAATTCATTGCTGGTTCGTAACTAGGCATGCGCTCTAGACAGTTCAAAATTTAACCTGAACTGGTTGGAATCAGTTTGGATTGTGACCCGCGAACATAGCTATTATATCCAATAACGTACAATTGCACATAATAGCACACCGTAACATCAAATAAAATCTCAATAACATAAAAAACATCAAAAAATTCACTGAAAAATACAATATACTCCATAAATATTATTTATTTAAAATTTTGAGGTGTCTTTACGCGAAATGCGTCACTCTATATAATGTGCACATAATTATTTGTAGAGTGGAAATGCTAATCAAGTATCCTTCTGTCTCGTTAGTCGAATTATAAAGCAATGAGTGCGAAGACCATTTTCAGTTCTTTTGAACTTCGGAATGAATTTTTTGTGTGAGGCAATTAAGCCTTTTCGCCAGGAAGGTGTAAAGAATTTTTTATTTTCATTTCTATTTTTATTTTCAAACACTTTTTGTTAATTTGATATATACAAAAATGTGAAGTACATAATGATAGATTAATATTGAACTGAAAAATCGCGTTGGATTTTTCAAGAGAATTAGACTTGAGAAAACTTGTCGTTTAGGCTGAAGTGAAGCAATAAGTTCAAGAGGGATTACTAATATGCGGTTTCGTTCAGTCGTGTAGATGAGAAGCTGTGCGGCACACTGTGTAATGAGGAAGTTTATTCTCCCTTATTACAGTCAAACTGGCTTATTGAAATACCGCTCTAGGGTATATCTCGTTTATTATCCATAATAATTGTCGGTATTCCTTAATTTCCGTTTAAATTTCAACAAATTTTCTCGTTTATTTAAATAACCAATAAACCAATGGTTTCAAACATCATAGAAATTAATATAATTTCCTCTTGACGATGCAAATATTATTTGTGCAACCAGTTGAAGTTCTGAAGTAACGGATGAATTAAAGAAAATTAATTATGAATTTAAATGAAAAATCCCGAAACTGATGAATGTTTATAGATGAAACTACAGTATCCGCCAAAATAAACAGTACCGAAAATAAAAATAAAAATTAATTTTTAATTTCTGTAATGTAAGTGTTCAAAATGTTCACCATTTCGACGCAAACAAGCTTCATATCGATTTTGTAAGTCAATAAACATATTTATAAAAAGTGGTTGATGTAACTGCCGAAAAATATTTTGTATTCTTTCCCGTAGTTCGGCAATATTCGCCGGCGGATTTTCCGAGTGAAATATTTTGTCCTTCATTATGCCCCAAATGTATGCGTCAGGTGGCGTGTTATAAGTATTGTTATAAGGATTATTACAATTGACCTGGACTATAAATATATGTTTTATTTTGTACATAAAGTACCCAGACTAACAAATGTTTTGTACCAGCGTTTGGACTGCGAATAAAGTTTCAGTTTCCAAATTGTTGTTTTATTATAAACACCTTAATATGGCGCAGTTAAAATGAAATGATATTTAAAATAGAGAAAATATCATTAAGTGGATTCCTACGTTCTAAATCTAGTTAAATAATAAATGAAGAGTAAGATAAATGAGTGATCAAGAAGAAAATTCTGAAATTGAAGAAAGAAGAGTTATGTCCCACTTTATCTCCATAAATCAACCCGAACCGCTATCATGGGAAGGTTCTCTTGCTGATAATTGGAGGTTTTTTAAGCAAAAATTCACTTTGTATCTAAAAGCAACCAAATCTGAAGAAGAAGATAGTGAGTATAGATCATCTTTGCTGTTAGCAAGTGTTGGAGATAGAGCGCTGAAGATATTTAATAACTTCACTTATGAAGCTGATGAAAAAGCTATGGATTATGATGTACTAATCAAGAAATTCGATGAATACTTCAATCCAGAAAAAAATGTCACATATGAGAGACACATGTTCTTATCCAGAGACAAGCTGGAAAACGAAAGTATGGATAATTACATAACAGATTTACGTGACTTGAGTTCCTCCTGTGAATTTGGTAACCTTACCGACAGTTTAATAACGAGTAAGTTAATTTTAGGACTCAAATCAGATCCTGAATTACAAAATAAATTAATAAGAACCAAAAAATTGACCTTAAATAAAGCTATCGACATCTGTAGAACTATAGAAAAAAGCAAGGAACAGATGGAAAAAATTAGTGCTACAAATCAAAGTTCACAAGATAAGGAAGTGGATCGTGTAAAAAAGCATAGTAGTCAAGCTACTTTTAATAAACATTCAAACTATCGAAATGTGCGAAATGTTCCGACGTATTCTGTGTCTTCCTTTTCTAGAGACCAAAGAGGAAAAAGTGAAAGTGCGCGCGCCTCGGGTAGTGCTAGTAACTCTGAAAGAGCGCCTAAATTTAAATGTTTTAAGTGCGGAATATCACATGGTATAAATCAGTGCCCGGCATTTCGGAAACAGTGCATGAAATGCAAGAAAATGAATCACTTTTCAAAGATGTGTAGGTCAGTTAATTTAGTGGAGTGTCAAGGAGATGAAGAAATTTATATTGACTGTGTTGATAATTTAAATAAAGATGACTGGTATGTAGAAATAAATGTTCATAATGGTACAAAAATTGATTTTAAATTAGACACTGGTGCTCAAGTGAACATCATACCGTTTAGCTACTTAGAAAATTTAGATATACATGAAAATAATTTAAATCAAGAAACGGTTAATCTCACAACATACACTGGAAACAAAATAAATGTTGCAGGTAAATGCAAATTACAATGTACTTATAAAAATATAAAAAAAATTAGATTTTTATATCGTAAATGAAGAATGTTGTAAACCAATTCTGGGAAAAAATGATTGCCAAAAATTAAATTTAATTAAACTTGTGGATGATTTGGAAACTCATTCAAAAAATTATGATTATAAAAATATTCTAAATGAATTTAAAGATGTTTTTGATGGAATCGGTTGTTTGGATGGTGATTATAATATTGAAATTGATAACAGTATAAAACCGGTTGTACATGCACCCAGAAGAATAGCATTTGGTTTAGAAGAAAAACTTAAAATAAAATTAGAAAAATTGGAACAAAATAATATAATTACAAAGGTTAATGAAGTTACTGATTGGGTTAATTCTTTAGTTGTTGTTAACAAACCAAATGGAGACATTCGTATTTGTATCGATCCCAAAAATTTAAATAAAGCGATTAAACGTGACCATTTTCCCCTGCCCACTGTAGACAATATACTACATAAATTAAATGGATCCAAATACTTTTCAGTGGTTGATGCTTCAGATGCTTTTCATCAGGTTAAATTAAATTATAAAAGTTCTCTTTTGTGTACTTTTAACACACCTTATGGTAGATATAGGTATTTAAGACTGCCATATGGGATAACCACAGCATCTGAAATTTTTCATAAAAAGATAAAATTTCTATTTGAAAATATTGATGGGGTAGAATCATACATAGACGATTTTCTAGTATGGGGAAAAACAAAGCAAGAACACGACGAGCGATTGAAAAATTTATTAAAAAGGTGCCGCGAAACAAATTTAAAGTTAAATTTAAAAAAATGTAAATTTGGAATAAATAATTTGATTTTCTTAGGGCATAAGATTTCTGAAAATGGGATTGAACCCGATTACGATAAAATAACTGCTATAAAAAATTTTAAAACTCCTTCTTGTAAAAAGGATATTGAAAGATTTTTGGGAATGATAACATACGTGTCAAAATTCATTCCAAACTTATCTGAAAAATCTGAAAAATTGAGAATCCTCTTAAGAAAGGATATATTATGGCATTGGGAACCTGAACAACAAAAAGCGTTTGATGATTTAAAAAGTGTTTTGTGTTCTAAACCAGTCTTACAATTTTTTGATTTCAATAAGCCAATTATATTATCTGTTGATTCGTCACAGTCAGCTGTGGCAGCAGTTTTAATGCAAAATAATTTGCCAGTTTATTACGCGTCAAAAGCTTTAAATGAATCACAAAAAAATTGGGCACCGATAGAACGTGAATTATTAGCAGTTTTGTTTGGATTAGAACGATTTCATCAATTTGTTTTTTGTCATAAAGATGTTACAGTGGAAAGTGACCACAAACCTCTGTCACATATTTTTAAAAAACCCTTAAACTCATGTCCGCCTAGGTTACAACGAATGATGATTAGCATTCAAAAATATGATATAAAATTAACATATAAACCAGGTTCTCAAATGTTTATCTCAGATGCTTTATCAAGAGCTCACGACGAAAGCATAAAAAACGAATTTGATTATCTAAATTTTGATGAATTAGATAATAATGTGTTATCACAAGTTTGCTTAATTACAAATAATTTAAAGTTTAGCGATAGGAAATTAGAAGAAATAAAAAGTGTATTACAAAAGGATGATGAAATGTTAGAATTATTAAAATTAACAAAAAATGGGTGGCCTGAGATTAAAGATGAAGTCAAAGATTGTGTAAAAACTTACTTTGCTTTTCAAGAAGAAATTTCTTTTCATAATAACTTGTTATTTAAAAATTCTAGAATAATAATTCCCAAGAAATTGAGAAAAGAAATTTTGAAAAAATTACACATTAGTCATCTAGGCAAAGAAAAAACAAAAAATCGCGCTAGAGAAATACTTTTTTGGCCCGGTATGTCACGTGACATTGACCAATTAATAGCCGATTGTCACGCTTGCGCAACTTATGCAAAAGCAAATACGCGAGAACCATTACATCCACATTAAATTCCTCAAAGAGCTTGGCAAAAAGTTGGTTTAGATATTTTTGAACTAAATAAAAAATACTTTTTAATTCTCATTGATTATTACTCTAAATTCCCAGAAGTGGTACGGTTAAAGAGTATAACTTCAGAAGAAGTTATATACCAATTAAGAAATATATTTTCAAGGCAAGGAATTCCTGATATCCTAATGTCAGATTGTGGTAGCCAATTAACTTCATTTGAATTTAAATCCTTTTCACATGAATGGGATTTTCTACACATCACCTCTAGCCCTAAGCATTCAAGATCAAATGGTTTGGTAGAAAGAAACATTCAAACAGTGAACAATATTCTGAAAAAATGTTGTTTGTCAAATTCTGATCCTTTTTTAGGTCTATTAGAATTAAGAAACACTCCGATAGATAGCAACTTTTATTCACCAGCTCAACTATTGTGTAATAGAGCTTTAAAAAGCATCTTACCAGTAACAAATAAATATTTAAAACCTGTACAAATAAATAATAACAAATACAGGAACATTTTGTTTGAAAAACAGCAAAAACAAAAAGCTTATTATGACTCACATTCCAAAAAGTTGGGTAAGTTACATCAAAATAATGTCGTTTATATTAAAGGAAACAAACAAAATATTCCTGGACGAATTATTGGTGGAAATGAAAGACCAAACTCTCATAAAATTAAAATGTTTAGCTCTGGTAAGATAATTAACAGAAACAGAAAGGACATTATTAAGAGATCAAAAAATGCAAACAAAAATGTTCATTGTAATTTGAGCAATGCACGTACATATAACCTTTCTGATTCTTCTGAAGACGAAGAGGATAAAACCTTTGAAAATCAAAATGTTGAAACAAATATAAATGTAAACTTACCTTCCTCATCCTATACTACTAGGTTTGGCAGAAAAATTAAAGTTCTTGCTAGATATCGCTGTGATTTGTAAATATATATATCTAGTAACTTTTTAAGCGGGGGGATGTTATAAGTATTGTTATAAGTATTATTACAATTGACCTGGACTATAAATATATGTTTTATTTTGTACATAAAGTACCCAGACTAACAAATGTTTTGTACCAGCGTTTGGACTGCGAATAAAGTTTCAGTTTCCAAATTGTCGTTTTATTATAAACACCTTAATATATAGATCAGGTGAATGAGAAGGATATTCGAAGTCTGTTCCCCGAGAAATTATTCTATTTTCCGTATGAACGAAAATAATGCTCTACCAAAAACACTTTTTCTTCCGTTGTTAGAACCATTTTTAAATCAAATTTAACTGCAGCGTACTATTAATACATCAACTAATGACAATTAAGTCAAATATGACAAATCCATATTACATAAACAACTCCACAGCACTCTCTGTTTTGGTACTGTTTATTTTGGCGGATACCGTACTATAATGTACAATATTCTTGGTTTTTCCTTTTTGGAGAAAGAACATATAGGGCCGATGGTTTGTTGACTCTTGAGCCCGCAACGTACAACTGCCCATGCGAAAAACATTGCAATTCAAGGTTTATTCCACACACTTCTAACGATTGGCCTTGGGATTTATCGATTGACATTGCGAATGAAAGGCAAACTGGAAACTGGACACGTTTGAATTCAAAAGGAAAGTCAGTTGGCAGTAGTGGTATTCTTGGAATAAGCACATCTTCGCCTTTGAACTTTCCTATGATTATAGTGGCTTCAATTAAATTTTTCATAATTTTTTTAACAGCGTGTCTTGTTCCGTTGCACAGTTTTGGTTGATTCAGATTGCGTAACATAATTATCACCGAGCCAACCTTGAACTGCAAATTGTGTTGTGGTAATCCTGGCAAATCCAGTGAATTTAGAAATTTAGTTGGATAATTGACTACATCATTTGTATCGATAATTGAATGGATCGACTTAAATGAATGTATTTGATCATCAATTTTACTCTGAATGTTTATATTTAAATCATCTACATCCTTATTTTTTGCTGCCAAAATGGCTCGTTTGCTCAAACAAGCACGATTTTTATAATTCACACCAATATTTGGGAACACTTTTAATATTAATTCTTCCTTTGAAGTTGTGAATTGACAAAAATTTGGTGGAAATGAAATAAGGCCAGTAGAAGAGTCAACAGGAATTCTCCCATTGTCTAATAATGCATTTGAAAACACTTCTGCCGACATGTCATTTTGCAAATGCGCCCTTGTCACCGAAATCTTAATAGAGGAGTTCAGTCTAAGGTCAGTGTGACCAACAAAAAGTGGTTTTTATGACAAGAATGACAGTTAATGTCTACCATTCAAAACATAAGATTTTTGCAGGTTTTTTATCATTACGAACATCTATATTGCTTTATTAAAACAATGAATACACCCCCGAAGCGTAAATCTTAAAATTTAAAATAACGTTTTAGCTGAATTCTCAATGCATCGGTGGCCAGTAATTCTAGGAACTTTCGGCAAATCACCAATTCTCTTCTGTCATTGATGACACTAGTTATGTCAGATGTCAGTGGAAAAAGCAATCAGAAGAATAAAGTGATACAACTAACTAGAACTACTACAAAAGTATGGAAAATAAACATAAACGATTAAACGAATATCAAGAAAAACAAATAACACTGACATCTGACATAACTAGTGACAAAATGATAGAAATGAAATGGTGGCTTGTCAAAAGTTCCTAGAATTATTGGCCACCGATGTGTTGAGAATTCAGCTAAGATGTCATTTTAAATTTTAAAATTTACGCTTCGGGGGTGTATTCATTGTTTTAATAAAGCAATATAGATGTTCGTAATGATATAAAACCTGCAAAAATCTTATATTTTGAATGGTACACATTAACTGTCATTCTTGTCATAAAAAAAACTTTTTGTTGGTCGCACTGACCTTAAACTGAACTCCTCTATTAAAAAAACCTTTCCAAGTGACGTCATCCCGCGCCATGTTGTCAGCTGATCACGGACAACCTTCAGAAAGATGGATGGAAATAGTATTTTTTACTGATTTAAATATAAATCGAGAACAAAAGATTTGTGTATTAGTTGTATACTATAATAATTTAAAAATGTAAAAAATCAATTGTTATGAGTTTATGTATTATTCCGTTTGAGGTTATATTAGATTTTAGTGTGAAGGTTGTCCGGTGACAGAAATTCGTCACGATGACGTACTTGGAAAAGGTCAATTGATCGATTCTTACATTTTTTTATACAAACATTACCGTGGCAATAACGAACACAAAAAAAATATCCAATTTGTTGCCGGCGTTCTGAAGTTATGCGCATACATACATTACGCATATATAAGATTATTAGATTTCCGCGATAGATCATCTCGAGCTGTCGTTTCAAATGGTCTCCAAAATACCATACTAATTATCTACTAATAAATTATAATTATAGAACTTACTGGTTATCCAGTTATAATAAAACAAATCTATACCTTGTTTTTAAACTAAGACGATTTGAATTTAAGTTGGCATATCTGCTGCCTAGTGATTGGTCAGATTGCCGCCCGTTTCACACAGCTCTTTTGATATAACTGACTTTCAGCCGTATTCCGTAACATGTATGTTATTTTTAACGATAGTCTGTTATGTTAAAATGTTTTGTGTTCATTTATATAAAAATATTCATTAGTTCAATCTTTATTACCACTTTTTTGCGTTTTTTGTTTATTGTTTTATTTCTAACAAAGTAGTATATTCCAACCAAGTTCATTGATATTTTTATTATTTATTCAGTTTGACAAACAAAATCTATAGTCCATGCTTGGTTTTTCTTGTTGATTATAAATAAATTTCGAAATATAATCTTATTTTTCCAAATATTTTTACACCAAGTTTTACATACATTACAGTACTATATTATAGTATTTTCCAATAGGTATGAAAGCTTCTGTTTACTTTTAGTTTATACTATTCCTAAGCCTCAAATGTAAATAAAGAATAATTTAAACTGTAATGGATGTGTATCCAATGGATACGTTGGTAGCCTAGAGGTGTGGAAAAGCCTCTGAGCAGGTGGTGTTGCGGGTCACTTGGAGGATCATCGTAAGTGAATGAAACAACTACTTCTAGCACTGGGATATGTTTGATTTATTTACTATAATACATTACACTGCTTACTATTACTAATAATATGCAGAAGTACCTAGCCGTATAGCATACTCATACTTAATGGTTAAAGATTACTGATCTCTGACCATTCGACTATATAGAATGTTCTTCGTGAATTATTCTGAATCAACTTCTCCTATATTAAATATTGAATGTATATTTATATCTCCAGTCAAGTTCAAATAAAACAAATAAACATATTATTGTTTTGTGTTTACTTCACGCTTTGAACTTGACTTTCTATTCGATAACCTTCTTATTCTATATTAATATAATAATAAAATGTTCGAACGTTTTGTTGAAATAAGATCAAGGGAATTTAATTCTTATTTTAAATATTTTTTATTTTATTGGGTCAAAAGGCATCACAAAACATACAATTGCAGTTTCTACACACTTATTTATCCTCAAATAATTAACAAATTTTAGTTTTACATAAACTATTTACTATAACCATACATTTTTTCACAATAATATTACATTTGGTAGCTATTTTCGCCATGACCTGTGGCCAATGATGATTCGATATTTAGACATGCCTTGTTCCTCATTGGCCACGAGAACTGCGAGCAATACAATATATATTTCACGTAATGGTCAATTAGTTCAAAAAGTCCGAACACGACCCTTTCGGAACACACTCCCAATCTAGTTACTTTTAGTGGTGTGTTTGAGGTTTCCTAAAATGCTCCTCCTAGTTTAAAAGCAAGGTATAGTTGAAATAAAATACTGCTCTACTGTGATGCCTTTTGGCCTAATATAATAATATAACAATAAATATTTAAAATGAGAATTAAATTCCCTTGATCTTATTTCAACAAAACATTCGAACGTTTTAATATTATATAAATAAAGGGTAGGAAGGTCGACAAATACGAAGTCAAGTTCAGAGCGTGAAATAAACACAAACAGTATTATGTTTATTCACTTTATTTGAACTTGACTGACTGTATAAATATACATTCAATATTCATTATATGGGATGCATTCAATATAATTCAAGAGAGCATTCTATATAGTTCAGTAGTAAGATATCAGTAAGATGACTTAATCTTCAGTAATAAATAATCATCAAATATAAGTATGCTATACGGCTAGGTACTTATACATACAGTTAGTAATCGTAAGTAGTGTAATGTATCATAGTAAAGTAGTGTAATAAAACGAACATATCCCAGTGCTAGAAGTAGTTGTTTTATTCCCTTAAGATGATCCTCCAAGGGACCCGCTACACCACCGATTCAGAGGCCTTTCCACACCTTTAAACTACCAACGTATCCATTGGAGACTCAACCTTTACACTACATCTAAACACAATACAAGTCATAGTGACACTGACGGGAATAACTAATTTCGTTTATCATTTTAATGACAGAGAGGACCTCATAAATAACTAACCGACTTAGTTAGTGCAAATGAAAATTACCGTAATTGGGTCACATTAGTTCTTCTTTTGCTTTAGCAGCCATATTGGTATATAGTCGTCTCTTAAAAAATTTCTCAGGTATAGTAATATAGATAAAATTGTTTCAATCAATTATTTTTTCCAGCAGTTTTAAAAGCCTTATTTTAATGGTAACTAATAAATTTTCATCTACAGTGTGTAAAAGCCAAACAGAGTAATATCCTTGATACAATATATCTCAATCGGTGGATAGGGAGGCGAGGATCGATAGAATGGCCAGCGCGATCACATGATCTTACATTATCAGATTTATTTTCATGGGGATATGTGAAGAGTATTCTGTTCAAAACTAAACCTTTCGATTTAAATGGCTTAAAAGAACGAATAACACTTGCGGTTAGGTCGATCACGCCTGATATGTTAAATAATGTTAGAAGAGCGTTTTATTTAAGATTAGGATGTAGCCAAAACGTTCGCGGTGAATATTTTAAACATCTACTTCATTGACATTCATAGTTCTTTTAAGTGTTTCAAGTTTTAATTTTTATTACGTTTTGCATTACATTTTAGTTTTTGATTGTATTGTAGCGAATTTCGGTAAGCACATGGTTTTATTTTATTCTATCTTAATTGTTACAATAAACTTTGAAACGATAACATTTTTGAATGGAGAATGAAGAGACCTTTCAAACTATATATCACAAGACTATACTTCCAATTTAAAAAATTGGGGGCTGTACCTGTACAAAACCTACGGTATTTTTTAGGTTACCCATTTTGTTTATGACAACAGTCGAAGAAGGTTTTGCTACAGGCTGGCTCTCTACTGCTGTTTCATAATTTAAAACAAGCAATTTTTGAGAAGTTTATCGTTCACAGAAACGTTTTTTTCTTATGAATTTTAAGTGCTTGCTCTATATTTTTTTCTTACTCATGTTGAAACTTACAAATTTGAATCCCCGTCCCAGTTAAGTAAAACAAAAGACCACCTTTTCGACTTGTTTATACAAATGAGGATCTTTATTATGTACTTTCAAAACCCAAAAAACTTTGTTTCGAAAGAACATTTTCATATGAAAATGTTTTTCACTTCAAGTCGAGGCCGTGTTTGTATAGAAGTTTGCAAATACAAGCTTTTTATTATAATTGTACGCCTAACTTAATACAAGTCGTCTCCTTTTAATTGTCTTATTTGCATCTGGGTTGTACCTGCTTACAGTAAAACCTCTGCGTCCACCATCAGGGAATCGTATTCGGCCGTTCAAGATGGAGGTCGCTTAAAAAGGAAACCAGAAAAACTGTGGTTTATAATTTTATCAACAATACAGCAACTTCTTACATTTTTAATTATTTATTTATAATATTCATTACCGTATTTTAATAACATCCCACATTGCTATCAATGAGGTATTATTATTAATATTGTAAAGAAAATGATTACTTTTTTTTATAATAAGGGAGAAAATGTCAATTTGAAGAGTTTCCTTTGATAGTCTGATACATTTATACTGTTTTTTATATAAAATACCTGGCAAAACATAAAGTAGTGCGAAACAACATATTTTTCGCACTACTAGCCTCTAAACCTAACTTTATTGACTTTTGTTGAGGTAGAAAAGTTGTTCATTATTAACCAAACTAGAAAAATACAAAGCCTACTTGATTAGAACCAGATCTCAATCCATTTGACAGAATGTGAGGTTAGCTGATGCAAATGAAAATAGTAGTTTTCCTACGACCACATAGGAAAGTAACGTATATCGCACTATACAGTACCTCGGAAAGTGGCTTATATCAAACTAGCGTGCGAATTACTTTCCACACATGAGCGGAAAGTAACTTTCCGCACGCATGCGGATAATCAGTCAAATGTATAATTTTTATTAAGATTGACCACTGTCAAGCTGTCAAATATATAATTTTGAATTAGATTTAACTATGTAATATCTAAATTTGAAGCGATCTATTTGAAAAGTGAAATTTTTTTCATGTTCTTGATTGAAAAAAAATTTAGGACGCGGTCGGGGATCGAACCCACGTACTCTTCGTCGTAAGTCCGATGCTGTACTAACTAATCCAAACCAACATTAATAATGAACGGAAAATCTAATCATCTTATAGGTATTTATTATCTAATATATAAAAAGCAGGCTTTGACAAATTGTGAGAAATGTCAAAAAATTATTCTGATTAGTGAATGTGAAGTGCATTAATTGTGAGGTCAGTTTATATACCTACCTACCTGGAACTATCTACAATAACAACGTATCCCAGACATGCATAACAATATCGTGGATACTGACAATGACATATACAATAATTAAGAATTAATTGTAATAACCTACCTATAACTAATTAAATTTTTGTTACTAATGATAGTTATTGTTATTTCTTGAAATCAATTATGTTGACTTTAATTGTAACATTTTGTGTATTAATATGTCAGATGTTGATTACACATTATTTGGTGAAATTATCACGTGATCGTAGGAAAAATACTGTACATTACTTGTGCGAAAGTGATTTTTCACACTCGTGTGATTGTCGCACTCGGCTTTGCCTCGTGCTACAATATTTCCCACTCGTGTGAAAAATGTCACTTTCCGCACACGTTATGTAATATACTATTACCTAACAAGTGCGGAAAGTGATACTTTTCCGCACGTATTAGGTACACTATTTTTTCTACTAGCTTACGGAAAAAAGCCCAAAAGTTAACATAAAGAAACATTTATTATTAAATACATATCAACGAATTAATTATTATTAATATTAATATTGAACGTGCAGTTTGTAGCATTCTGCAAATTAATTGAAGAGGCTAAAATGTTTTCCAATGAAGTCAGATTTCGGTTTTCCACTGCTTTGTCAGCACTAATTGTTGCAACCGTGGCGATGGGAACTTGGCTGGAAGAGGTCATTTTTGAAGGCTTTACTGGCGACAGCTGCTGACTAGTGGAAGGGCCAGTAACAGCGTCACTGAAGTTTAATATTTTATTCGATAGGCACTTTTGGAAACTTGGTGAGCTTTCTATATAACCTTCTGCGACGCTAGAAGATTTCCAACCTCTCAGTATACTCCCCAAAAACTAAACAAATTTACTTTTTCGCACTAAGTGACTAGTGCGGAAAAGTGACTCTTTCAACACTAAAATGAGTGCGGAAAAGTGGACTTTTCCGCACGCTAGTAGAAAAAATATTTTTCCTTACTTATTTAATGGTCATATCCACCTACCTATTCAAAAATGAAAATCTATTGTCTTATCCATGCAGTTTCAGTAGTAATAACCCAAGCACATTGATAATTGTTCGAAAACATTTTATAACAGATTTCGAAAGCTTGTTGAAAGCTGCAAGCTAGAGAAAGTTGTTATAAAATTTTTGAGCATTTATCAATGTTCGAGGGTTATTCGAGTAGTAAATTTTTTGCTAATTATAGAAAAAAAAATACATTGTATATTTGCTTCTATAATTTCATTAATGTTCTTGTCAGTATTATGACAAAATCGTGACAAATATTAAAATCAAATATTTGAAACGTCAAAATCGAAATAAATCAAAATGTATCCATGGCAACGTACCTAATAGAGTGAATCCAATGAAATCAGTTAATTTGAGGTCATTTGATTGAACACAACCAATCAGAACAATGTAATGTGCAAAATCTATTTACATTCTCTCTCCACTCGCATCGAATTTTCATTCTAACCTTGTTACAGAATATACTATTATCTTATCAAGACAACGTAGTTACTTTCATTTTATAAAAAACTCATTCTTTGTTTAATTCTCTTGAAGTAAAGCTGTAGTATATATAATAAAATTCTTTCTGAAAAGATAGTTTTTGAATCTAAATATATTTGAACAAGTGATTTCTTATCGGCCGCTGGGCGTACCTACTTATGAATCTCAAAATCTGAATCTAACTCGACTCACAGAAGAAACCAGAACTTTTCATTGGGATGAAGAATGTCAAACTGCTTTTGAAACCCTGAAGGGGTCACGAGAAGAGAACTTTTAGCGTTAGTGAAGTCTGTGGAACACTTTTACCAGTATCTCTATGGAAGCCATTTCTTAATACCGTCTAATCATGCATCACTCAAGTGGTTGATGCAGTTCAAGAATCCCGAGGGCCAGATCGCTAGATGGATTGAACGACTTCAAGAGTACGATTTCAACATCGGTGACCCACCTGGCAAGAGGTGTAGAGATTCTCACCGACACTCAAGACATATTGTGCTCAGTGGGACTCCCTTGTCCTGGAAGAAGGTCTGCTGAAACGAATCCTTGAAAACGATGATGGTTCCGAAAATAGAAGACAGTTAGTCATCCCGAGAACAAGAGTAGCTGAGGTACAGAGGAAGTTACACGAAAATCCATCAGGAGGTCATCTGTGAGTGAAGAAAACCCTTCAGTGAGTCCGTGAAAGGTTTTATTGGATGAACAGCTCCGACGATGTGAAGGACTGGTGAAAGATGTGTACGACTTGTTCTACGAGTAATGGACCACATCGCAAGAAACAGGCACCCATGAAGCAGTATAATGTTGGAAGCCTATTCGAAAGGATTGCTTTAGACATCGCTGGACCATTTCCGACGACAGAAAATGGTAGTAAATACATCCTGGTTGTGATGGATTATTTCTCAAAGTGGGTAGAAGTTTACGCGAATCAAGAGGCCACAACTGTCGCGGATGTATTAGTGAAGGAATTCATCTGCCGATATGGAGTGCCCTTGGTGATCAGGGAAGAAATTTCGAAAGCCATGTATTCCAGGAAATTTGTGACAATCTGGGAATGAACAAGACCAGGACAACGGCGTTGCATCCACAGTATGATGGAATGGTCTAGAGAATGAACAGGACCATTGGAAGATACCTGTCCAAAGTAGTTTCCAGTCACCAGAGAGATTGGGACAAATATCTTTCCCTATTTGCATTGGCTTATCGATCCGCCATCAATGAGTCCACAGGTCAAACACCTGCGAAAATCCTATTTGGACGCGAAATAAGGCTCCCTTGTGACCTGGAATTTGGTTGTCGACCTGGAGAAGATCTAGCGGGAGAAGATTACGTGATCCAGCTGAGAAAAAGAATGGACGATTTGCACGAATTGGTCCGAACGAATCTCCAAGTTGCCAGCAACAAAATGAAAAAACGGTACGACACGCAGGCCACAGAAGTCAGTTTCAAAGAAGGGGACAAATATGGTTACACAACCCAACGAGGAGAATAGGCTTTTCTCTAAAATTACAAAAATCTTGGGAGTGACCGTACTTATAGTCAAGAAGAGGATCAATGACGTCATCTATCGCATAAGCAAGATCCCCAATGGAAAACCTAAAGTAGTCCACCAAAACCAACTAGTGCCATTTGAAGGAGACCATGACAGAGAGGAAGGAGTGAACCATATCCGGGAAGATTCTGACCCTGCCTTCGAAGAATTTATGGGCGCGTTTGGAGGTACCTGTAAACCTAGATTTGGAGTCACTGCAGAGCAACGACAAGATTTTTTCACGCTCCCGGAAGATTATTCACTGGAACACAACATCCCCGCCAGTATCAAAAACGCATAAGGTTTGGCAACCGTCTTCCGAAAGAAGGTTGGGCATTTAGAAAAACTTGCAGAACAGAATCCAATCCCTGGCAAGACACTGAGACTCAAACGAAATTCACGGTACGTCTTCTACCTGGTAACAAAGAATGAATTTCAAGATCGATTGACCTATCGGAATGTGTGGGAAACGCTACGAAGCCTTCGAGACCATATGCTGGAATCCAACGTGAAGAAACTAGCTATACCCAAGATAGACAGCAGCCAGTTGGATTGGCGAGTCATCAGGAACATGATGGAAGTGATCTTCGAAGATACCGGTGTCCATATATTAATCTGCAGCTATACCATCCGTTATCAGTGTCTAATGAAGACAGTGCCCTGTTATTTCCATACGATCGGAAAGAGTAGAAATGGGTCCAGTAGCCGATTTAAACATCCAGTCCCGGCTACACAGAAGTTCCAGGAGGAACTTCGAGAACATTCCAGACAAATCGTTTTGTTTACGCATAGGACAGGCGTGGAAGTTCAAGAATTTTCCAGAATTGATAAAGACTATGTATACGCGGGTTTTTGAGTGAGTTGACAATTAGTGAAACTAAGGCATAGTTAGTTCACAGACAGTTTACAGAAATTCTCAGTAATTGAACAGTGAATTAAATAGTGAAAATAAATAGTGTAATATTCAAGAGGTAAAAATAAATTAGAACTGTTATACCAAGTGTAAATAAATTAGTAGACATTAAGTAGGGTGTGTATATAAATTAAGTTCAATAAATAAATCAATAGATAGTAATTAGCCATAGTGTGTATAATTGTATCCCACAAAAAAAACTATTTAAATAAATAACAAAAGAACATTACACTAACTCTTATTCCGCCCAACTCGGTAATTATTTTGGACAAGGCTACTTATCAATCAAGGAGATGTGAGAAATTACCTACCACCGCTTGGAAAAAAGCGGAAATCATTCAGTGGCTTTTAGATAAAGAAATTACATTTAAAGAGGATATTATGTTAAAAAATGAACTGCTGGCAATTGTAAATACACATAAACATCGTTTCCTGAGATAGGTATACTATTGACGAAATAAATATTATTGACTCTGTAATGAACGCATTATTATTTATTGATATTGTATTATATAGCTAGTCTTTGTCGCAATCATGTTTTTCATTTAATATCATACCTACTATACTCGATAGTCGAAATTCTGTAAAGTGAGTCAGAGCTATCTAATCAACACTTTGGTTAAAGCGCAGTTGCCATATGTATTCTAGAGAGAAATGCTGTATTTTATAAATACACTTCAAATCCATTGTGTCAATATTTCAGGTACAAAAGATGCAATGTAATTAAGTCAATACCAATTTAATATATTTATTTCAAATTTCAAGCAGACTAATAATAATTAGTTTACTTGAAATGTGAAATAAAGTGTTTATGTATATTTCTTGAACGCAAAGTTTGTTGTGAAAAACTCGCCGATTTGACAATGTTGGAGAGTCGCTTCAATGTTCCGGCTTTGAGAACGAGATAGATAGATCGAGCTACGCGAATGAGACAGTGATAGTAAACAGTTATGTGAGGTGTTTATTCTCTTCATGAACGTAACATCAGTATTTGTGTTGTGGTTTTGTGTGATAAATCGGTTATTATTGGTATTTATTGTAATATTTATATCGGTATATTTAGTGACAATAATGGCGGAGTGTAGCGGTGTTGGCGATAAAAAACGGCGTCGTAACAATTTAATTCGGGAAGAAAAAGTCCTCATATTAAATGTGTACGAAGGACTGCGTGCCATGGACAAACAGTTGGGTGTTAGTGACGCTGTGATTAAGTGCAGTTATTTAACTAAAGTTTCTGAGAGTACTATATACAATATTCTAAAGAAATCGCGGGACGGATCTTTGACAAGAGAACGAGATGAAAACTGTAAACCGGAAAGTAGGGGAAGAAAGAAAATTGTTTTGGACGACCAAACACGGAATGCTATACGTAGGGAAATACATTCTTTTTATTTTAGGAATGAAACCCCCTCGGTAGCTAAATTGAGCAAGGTAATAGAAGCTGATGATACTTTACCAAACATCAGTGATAAAGTTTTGAGACGAACTTTAAAATTAATGAATTTTCGTTACCAAACAAGAAGTAGAAACAGTGCCTTAATTGAACGAAATGACATTGTGGAATGGAGGAGAAATTATTTAAAACAGATACGACAGTTTCGTAACGAAGGACGGCACATATATTATCTTGACGAAACATGGTTAAATGAAGGCCACACTGTGTCAAAAGTGTGGCAAGACATGAATATACGAAGCAATCGACAAGCCTTTATGGAGGGTTTCTCTTCCGGTTTAAAAGCTCCCTCTGGGAAAGGACGTCGACTGATTATCACTCACATTGGCAGCGAGGAAGGATTTGTAGAAGGTGGATTACTAAGTTTTCAGTCCAAAAAAACTGTCGATTACCATGAAGAGATGGATGGTAACCGGTTTGAAACATGGTTTAGATCAATTTTAACAAAGGTAACTCCTGGTTCAGTGATAGTTATGGATAATGCTTCATACCACTCTCGTCGACTGGAGCAAATACCTACTTCAGCTAGCCGCAAGAGGGTTATAATTGATTGGTTAGAGAGTAAAAGCATTCCGCACAACGAGGCAATGCTAAAAGTTGAATTATTATCTCTCGTACGGAAACATAAAAGAAGTTATATTAAGTACGTTGTCGATGAAATGGCGAAAGATTTCAACGTCTCAGTTGTTAGACTTCCTCCCTACCACTGTGAGTTAAACCCCATCGAGCTGGTTTGGGCCCAAGTGAAAAATTATGTTGCGAGAAAAAACAGTACATTCAAAATGGCTGACGTTGAGAAACTGTTTGACGAGGCGCTGCATACCGTTACTGCTGAGAGTTGGCGTAAATGTATTCAACACGTATTAAAAGAAGAAATAAAGTTTTGGGATTTAGACATACGTGTAGAAGTAATGACGGAACCACTCATTATCGATATAGGAGGAGAAAGCGATGATTCTGAGGAGTCGTCAGGGAGTGATACCGCTTCCAGTTAGTCAGACATTTTACAAGTGACCTCGCAACATACCTATACTTATCGGTAATTTATTTTGGTCTTGACAAACAACTTTCTTTTACGTAATGATAATGCCGGTTAGCAAATAACGAAAATGTTACCTCAATTTTAGTTTTAGTAGTAGTAAGTTGGAATTGACTTTTAAACATTTTTTTATTTTGTTTTAACTTACTTATGAACAACTTGTGATAAGTTATTATTTCAAATGTTAAAAATTGAAATTCCAGATATTTCAGTATTCGCACCCTTAAACTATGATACGCTCATGGAGTTCACTTTAAATCGGTAGATAACCGATGACGTCACTTTACAGAATTTCGACTATCGACTATAACAGTCCTACCTTAAAGTAAGGCTATGCCTATAATTACAAGCGACCCGAAGATCGGATTTCCATTTTATACCTGCGTTGTACAGGGTTGTGTAGGCAAATAAAAGAATAAAGATTTGAATTATAATGTAAATCGTTTTAAAATTCTGGAGTTTTAGTTGCCCCCACCAGGTAGGCGTTTTGCATGATAAATTAGGATTTATTACTCTCTGTCTATTTCAAACATACTGTAAACACAAAATACGAAAGTTTAAGATGCCAAATAAAACTGAAAATACAATTATAAACACTGCCAATACCAACGCCACTGGATAATCAATATCAGTCGATACTCGAAGTGAGAGGGAAGAACACAGAAATAGCAAGTCAGGTGGTTGCATAGCAGCGGGCTGTATAAATATTCACCAATTTAGTTCGTTTGGAGTACGCGGTAATATAATTTTCCACGACGTTGCCGGGTTGAAGGAAACCCATAACATATTTTTAAAAGTGATAAACTTTTAAAAATTATTTAACAATAGGGTTTTTGCATGTATCATATGCCCCACGCCTTAGCTTTGGGGGCTGATAGACAACGTTATTCCCCACTTTGAATTCTCGGTATGACACCCCTAAAGTGTAGCTTTTAGTAATCAATATCCAAGCCCCTGGATCATAGGCCCCACTTTGATTCTTGTTTTATGTCGACAAGGAGGACGCCAAAGTCCGCGAACTCAATATCCATACCAATATGGCGTCACTTAAGGTCCGCCACACTGACCGAAACCTGTAATTTTTCCAATGTGGACATGGATCATGGGCCCCGCGCTGTTGTTCCGTGATCTTTGTTAACAATTAACTGTAGAACTAAGATTTCAAAACGCCATACCTCTGGGGCGTTGCCAAGGGGACGCCATAATGGAGCAAACATGTAATTTTTAGCAATGAATATGTATAATAGGTACCAGTATGGCGCTTCCTTTTAAGATGTTCTGTTTCATCACTTTAGGGGGATTACACTGCCATACCGATAGCGTGTCGCTAAAGGAGGGCATACCGAAAAAACGATTTTTTTAGCTCTGGAATGATTGGGCAGAATTGCTTCTAAACTTGTAATTATTGGTTTTCGAGGTCGCTGATTACGAATTTGATGTCAATATTGCGAAAATCAAAATGGCGGACTAAAAATTTCCAAATTCGTATTGTTCTAAAAATGTGTATACAGGTTTTTTGTGAAATTGATGAAAACAAATTCAATATTAAAAAAAGCCGAATCTAATATGACGGACAAAATGTTCTAAGATGAAAACAAATTCAAGATTAAAAATGCCGGATCTAATATGGCGGACAAAATGTTCTAGAATGCTTCCATTCTTCCGAAAATGCGTACTTGTAGGTTATCCTGGTCACTAATGATGAAATCATTAAAGTTTATCGTTAAACTACTGATCAACCAGAATTATTGATATACAAAAATATTATACAAAATAAAATAAAATCATTATAAAATTAAAACGTACCTACAAGGCACGATACATAATCTTATTTGTTATTTCTACTTTAAGTTTATTAATTTTTTTTTCATTCAGATTTTTCTGACTGATATAGCTAGCTTTATTCTCTTCTTGATATTTTGGTTTTCTTCTGGAGATACCACAAACACGCTAAATGTCATATGTCAAACGATATATCCAATGCGCATACTCACCTCTACGTTAAATCCGCCATGTTTTCACTTGTAATTTCCGTTCTACCTTGCCTATGATTGGGTTTTATAAAGGGTTTAAGAAAAAAATGTACTTTTACAAATAGATTGTATATTTTTTCAATTATGAGTATAACATGGTTTATCATATATCTTTTTTCTCAAATTCGCTCTCAATCTGACCACTTTGCTTCTCTCCTTATCCATCAATTTCTTGAATTCTTTTATCTGCGTTCCTGTATATTCTTTCTCATCCAATAATACAACAGATTCATTTACAACGGGTATATCGTCAATCACAGTGGAGTGTATAGAATCTCTCATCTAGAATTAGATCAAAATAGAAAAAACCGCAAAAACAAAAAGATCTAGTGGAGCTAAAACAATCAATGATAATCCTGGGTAACTACGATTAAGTGAGATTGAAAGAATGCATATGCCATAGTAAGTCTGCACAAGTGTTTTGACAGGTGATTTGAAAAAACACTGTAGCCTAAATCGGCCTGAGAGACCACTGGATAGAAGAGGAAGCCTGCGAATATACTAATACTGCTTCAAGGAATAGAAACAAAGGAACCATTAGTCTCCGACGCTTTCCACGGGAGCTGAGTAGATTAAGAAGGTACAATAGATCTTTTAGGTTTCACAATGAAAAACATGCAATTTAAATACAATAGGTCATCGTTAGAGGGCAAGATTAACAATACAGGGTGTGGCGCTAAAAGTTTTGATGAAAAGTAATGGCGGATACAGTTATGTTAAAAATCTGAAATTACGAAATTGTAGGTTTTGGATGACGCTGAGTTCAAATATAATGTTGTCCTGAATGTGGCACTTCCGTTTATACCGGAAGTAGACGTCAACTTTGTTGTTTTAAATAAAACCTACTTAATATTATTTATTTTATTTTAGAATTCTACATGAAATTTTAGATAAAATTTGTGCATAATGTCCTATACCAAAAATGGAGTATTTTCGAGATATATTACTTTTTATCAAAACTTTTCGCGCCACACCCTGTATATCACAATCGGATAGCAAATGTTGTACAAACCATTTCTACGATACTTAAACTTTTGGCTTGAGGCAAGGGTATATTGAATTTTTCTCTACAGAACATATCGAAGTCGCTAGCTAGCTGTTTACGTAACTCCTTGCGGTTGTTTAAGTGAGTTTTCAATTCGGCCAAGCACCTCATGACAACTTCTTGTTTGTCTGAAATAACAAGTTGCGCTCTTTCTATGCTTTCTTTACATTTATTCGTGGCTTGATTAAGAATAGTTTCAGTGCATTTGTCACTATCGATCGATTTGTATTTGATTATCAATTTTGCCTGAAATCATAAAGATAACAAATTTATTCATCATCAAAATAAATATTTTTCATCAAACAAAATCCTTTGAACATTAGTTTTAATCCCAGAAATAAGTATTTTTTTCTCAGATTTATATATTTATCCAAGTCTGTAAGTTTGTATCCAAAATAACCAAAAAATCATCGTAACTTATGTCCAAAGAATCTGTATTATTTTCGGAATAAAAACTGTGTTCTCAAAATGATAGGGGTGTTGGTAATTTCGCCAAAGAAGGTCATAAACTCATATTATTATAGGTAATTTTGTCAAGAAACCTTTTCAGGTATAAAATTCAACATGTAATCTGGCCAAAACTCACTCTCTTCGGATTATTTATCAGGTAATTCTGTTACTTTGCTATTGGCAGTTAAAGTTAGTTTTTCAATTTACGCGGCCATTTTTTCAACAATGTATACCTTCGTCAATCATTTTCCTGGTCCTTATCGATAAATTAACCAACGATCAGGTTTATTACAACAATTACACATCATCATCTAATTGCTATAATGTTAATTGTTTTAACAATTTTTTGGCAGGTCTATCATTCTGAGAATAAATCTAATATTTCAAAACTTTTTACGTTTTCTGGCGATTGTACATAAATTCATAGATAATCGTTTTGAAATAATTTGGTGTGAAAAGGTTGGTGACAGGTCTATCATTCTGAGAACAAATCTATTTATTTGATAATCAAAACCACGTTAGTTTGGTCACCGATAAAATCACACCCAATTAGGTCAGGAAATATAGGACCAAGAGCATTGTTCGCTTTCGAACGGCTGATTTTTTGTGTACAGGTAGTATAAACGATGTACAAGACGATATTATGCTTCCGAAGCATCAAATCGAACCTGACATTGTTTAACAGTCAATTATTACGAAAATCATTTTTATCGGTAGCTTTCATCATTAAGATTCACGACACATAATTATTTTTCAAGAAAAAGTTATTTTGTAACAATGGCAGCGATTATTTAAAACGGCCTTAGTTGTAAAATAGAATAAGTTATATATTAAAAAACTTTTTTCAATATATAATTTCATACTCTAATAGAAGGCGTAAAGACCTTTAATATGA
Organism: Lochmaea crataegi; assembly: GCA_947563755.1. Lineage (NCBI taxonomy): Eukaryota > Metazoa > Arthropoda > Insecta > Coleoptera > Chrysomelidae > Lochmaea > Lochmaea crataegi. The sequence continues at coordinate 35,432,504 of OX387433.1, read as the reverse complement.
AAAAAGAAAATTTAATATTTGTTGAGAAATAATGAAGTCACAGGTCACAGGCCGTCAAAGTCCGACGGTTCCCGAGAAAAGTGTTATTATAGCTGTGCGGTCGAGTTTGAAGGTCCGCGGCCAGTATCTCTCTCGAGTCCTCGATCTTAGTATTCCGGTACCGATTATTTTTTGTTTTTTTTTTTTCGATACTCACCTCACCTCACCTCACCTCAAATGTGTTTAAATTTTGACCTTAGTAACAAAAATTATAAAGAAAAATATGATTTTGAAGTACTTGGGACAGATTCTGCGTCTGAATCGTAGTATTCCGACAAACTGTCATCGCTTGATTCATTAAGATCAATAATTAATTTGTCAATAACAGTATCTATTAGAGGTTCTTTGGTCATAAAATCTTCTTCAATTTTTATGGCGTGGTTGACTCTTGATTTCCATTGTTCTGGAGTAAACGTTTCGAAAACTTCTTTGCAGTAATCAGTTACTTTCGAAAAACTAAAGTTTACATTTTTATCTGCTACAAATGTTTTTAACGCGGCCCACACAGTTTCAATTGGATTTAAATCCGGATGATAAGGGGGAAGTCTCACGATGTCATGACCTTTTTCTTGAAATAGAGCATCTATTCTGTACAAGTTGTAGCTTGGTTTATGGGTTTTAATTATATTGTATAGTTCGGGTTTACACATGTCTGCAGAAAAATATATGCTTCTTTATGATAACCACGTTTGCTTCTGTAATTTGGTTGAAGAGGATGTTGGCAATTTTTCCAACAGTGTGTTGTGGTATGGGGCATTATCTATTACAACAACACTATTTTTTGGAAGATTTGGTATCAATCTTTCCTTCACCCATTTTTCATAGTTTTCATAATTCATCTCATGGTGATAGTCTCCCGTTTTGGTACTAGATTTCCAACAAGTGAATGCGTTTGGTATAAATCCATTTTCGTAACCAGCCTGAATTATAATTAACCGATCACCTTCAGATGTTGGTTGCTTCAATTCCTCATTTGTGTTATCACTCCATGCTTTATTGTGAGTGTGAGATGAATGTATATAGGTGTCATCCATATAAACAATGGCTCTGCGTTCTGACCGATATTTTTTCATACGTCTTAAATACTGAAGGCGTAAATGCCTTATATCTTCACGCTCCATTAAAAGTTTTCTGTTGTTTTGCATTTTTCTCCAACGAAAGCCTATACCATGCATCTCTTTCCTCAGTGAATCTATAGAACCGCGATACTCATAGTCGCTGCAAAACTTGGAATAAACTTTTTTTAATGTAGGTACGGATTTTTCTGTAACATGATGATTTATTATCATTTGCCGAAGAATACATTTGTCTGTTTGATCTAAAGCGACAGTAGTTTTCTTCTTCTTATTTAGTTCGGAAACAGAGCTTTTCTCTATTACTTCATTGTTCTCCTTCTTAATTCTCTGAAGGGTTCTTCTGCTTACCTTTGTTGCAGCTGCTACTCGCTCAAGAACCTGAAAATGAAATTTTAGGTTTTCAAGCTGGCTTATGACTTGATTAGAAGCAATTGCCAAAACGCCAAGGATTTTCTTTGACTACAGTGAAAAAACATTTTCTTTCACAAGCATCACAATCTATTATTTTATTTCGAAAAAATAAATGTTGATAATTGATAGCCAGATGTAAAATATTTATGTAGCAGTATCTTAACTAGTTTAAAACACAAAATACCATTATTTACTAATACTAATAGTTAGAAAAAAATTGTATCTACCGTTGTGAAACAAATAATAATTATTTTACAAAATCAGAAAGAATATTTATTTTTCTGAAATTGGCACTACAGATTTTTTTGTAATTGTCGTTGTTTTTAGTAGTTCTTATGATATGTGAAACATCTTACCTTTGTTAAAGGAACTGAAACTTCTCCCCTTTCAGCTTCTTCTTTCATAAAGTTTAGAAAATTGTTCAATATTTCACGACTTTGTGCACTTAATTTTTTTTTAAATACCTTACTTTCTTGAAAAGCCTTCTTAATAACTAATCAGACGCACCCGAATACTGAAATGTACTGTATGAGAGCACCAGACAAAATGAGCTCCGGACGTACAATCGACATTGTGCCACTGCGCATCGAAAACTCGGGCGCCAAGAAAGATTTGTCGAGTTGTACCTTGAACCCCTCACTACCCTGTAGTCGTCATCTGAAGACTCTTCATCAGAACTTGATAAAAGAAGGTTTGTGAAACACAAAAGTGTTCCGTTTAAAAATAACTCAAAAATTCCAAAAATTGTTTTTTGAAGTAATTAACAAAATACAAAATCCGGGATCATTTTGGGAAGGTTTCGTATTTTTACCGGTTTTGTGTCCCGACTACAATAATATTTTTTACGGTTAACCGTGATTACGGTTAGTTACTTTCGGACCATAGCCTAAATATAAACAGTTTTTGCTGATCATGAAATTAGTTTTGCACCGTTCACACTTATTTATACTCACACTAGATTATAATTTTAAACTGGTATGCACCGACGATTATAGGGAGATTGAACCTGTTTATACTTTATTCACACTGTACTTTTCGACACTTCAGCAACTTTTGTCAATGCCTCATGAAAGGTGTTGATTAGATTTGATGAGGTGACTGTCAAGAAAAAGTTGTTGATTCTAAATATTTAAAATGTTCGTTTTATCAATGAAATATGTTCAAACCACATGTAATTCAGAATTCAAATAACCACCGTCACGTCCGTAACTGTTTTGAGTGCACTCAAAACTCAAATAACGTCAAGTTTTGTCACCAACGAACGTTTTTCACACAAAAAGTTCCTAAATTTTCCGACGTTGTCAAACTTCGTTCGATGCATATCAAGACAACATTAAGGGCGTTTATCTATTAAAATAAGTTTATTGAGCGGGTTTAGTGCATATGGATATAAAACCCGTTTAGAATTTAAGCACCCCTTATGTAAGTTGCGTTTAATTTTAAGTACCACTTAATATTTTGCACCGCAGCAGTACTTAGTAAAAACTGCTTAACGCATTGCAATCATGGCGACACTGCGGAAATCTTATAGCTTATTAGTGACTTTTCTGTTTTTGCTTAGTATCCAGTGACAGTTAGCCTTCGCCCGCGTAAAATGTGATCAGTTAACTATATATGTCTGGAAGCCGAAGTCTATTATTTCGAAAATTCGTTCAGTGCAGCTCCATTTTCACAGAATAGCTCTTCATGTTGAATCAGCTATAAATCGCGATCAAAATGGACAAGTCTTTTCAAGCCCAGCTACACTGGTGCTACTGGAAAATATCTGTGACTGCACCGCGTCGTAAGTCGTTCTTAATGTAAGTCGAAGTGTAGGTTCTACTTAAGTCCTACTTATGTGAAAGTAAGGCTATATCTCGGCAGACCTTCTTCTTCTCTTCTCCTTCTACCTTTTCAGGTGTATGACGAGGATTTCGGTTCCTCTTGTACTCAATGCTTCCACTCTTTCCTGTATCTTGCTAATATTTTCATTTCATCTAGAGTTTTTCCTTTCTTATCCCCTATCTCCTTTATTTGGTCTATCCACTTTCTTCCCTGTCTACCCCTTCTTCTGTGGATAGTAATTCCCGCTTCCATTACCTTTCTTGTAATTCTGTCTGTTTTCATTCTGAAAATATGTCCATACCAATTTCATAGTTTTCTCTTTATTATTATTATTATTGGTTCTTTTTTTGTTATTTGTTTTATCTCTTCATTTCTACATTTTTCCCACTTTGTTTTCCCTGCTATTCTTTTTAGGTGCTTCATCTCAATTGTGATATCTTGGATTCATCCTTCTTTCTCAATATCCAATTTTCACTTACGTATCTTTATTGTATTGTGGATCTTCATTTTCAGTTCCATATCAATATGTGTATGTCCCAGTATTGTCTTATTTAGTGTGTAGTATAGTCTCGTTGATTTATTCTTCCTATTTGTTATTTATGCTTCTATCTTCCCATCTTCTGTCAATATAGTTCCCAGATATTCATACGTCGTTACTCTTTCCAGTGTCTCGTCTTTGCATTTTATTTCATTAGTAATTTGATCCTGTTGTTTACAATTTGTGATCATCACTCCAGTTTTATTAGTATCCACTTTCATTTTCATGCTGTCTATTTCTTCGGTCCATATATTCACTAGCTTCTGCATCTTATTTCTGGTATTTGCTATCAATACCACATCATCTGCATATAGTTGTGAATTCATTCTCTTCTGATTTAATTCCTGCTATTTGTACTTTAGCGCTTACGTTCTCGTATGTGCTTCTGATAGCCCTTCGACTCGACAACTCAAATTGTCAAAATATAGAAGGATTAGGTTATAAAAATGGAATTAATATTGGATATAGAGCTTCTTTATGAAACGGAATTAATTGAGTTTGGTGTTCCGAGGAATATGATTCCTAGACAAGACTATTATAACGATTAAAAATTTTCCGAAAAGTTTCGATTACGAAAAGAAACATTCAGATTTCTATTACCTCTGTCAGAAGTTCCTTTGGAGTGGGAGTCTAGCATGTAAGTGAATACGTATTTCAGGCTATATTTATTTACATTGTTATCATTCTTATCACTATATCAATCGAATTAGTGTCACATTTCAATGTTCATCAAATTCAAAATCCCTGTCTTTAAGCGACTTGGCTAAATAAGACGCGGTGCACTCGAATAACACCAAGTTATACTTGAAGAATAAATCTTCAGTTGCGAAAGTTATACTTAAAAGAAGAAATGGTGAAGTTGGTCCTTACTTTCTTAAGCTAAGTTGAACTTAAGTGGTGAACTTAATATCAAGTCCCAACTAGTCAGTTGACTATTGAAATAATTATGCATAACAAAAAAATATCATTATAACACCACCCACCTCTAATATCTCTTGTTTCATAGCTTCTATTCGATCTTTTTCTTCGTTTAGAACCTCCATTTCCTCTAAATATTGTGCATAAGTATCTGTAATATTCTTTTCGTTCACTTTGTTTTCCACCATGAAGGTGTTATAGCTGGTTTCTTTTACATACGAATTCCAGGCTTCAGCATTTTCTGGTATATATTCAGGTATTTGTGACATATCAGGATTATTACCGAAAATAAAACTACTGGCCGATTTTCTTTTAACGAACGAAGGTCTTTTGGTAGCCGCATTCGTATATCTTGATCTTCTTCTTTTTGGAATTTGGGAGATCGAACCAGAGGCTATAAAAGTAATAAGGAAAAGCGTATGATTGGGAATAACATGGAAAATTGTATACCATTGATAAATTGTACCAATCAGGTGCTTTATTTTGACATTGTTGCTATGGTAACCAGCAAATTATATGAAAATTTTTCATCGACATGATCATGTAGACGTAAAATTTATAAGTGGGAATTACCCGGCACTTGACAGATATCATCTCCGCAATACGAATGTATCCACTTTTATTTCTAGTCAATACTTCCACACTGTTGTCTTAGACTTTTTGGTGTTTCATTTTTTTCCGGGTCAAGATGGGAAACTCATGTTCGAATTGATCCTATCCAGGACCCAAACAGTGTTGGGCTCATCCCAAAGGGGATGCCTACCAACCAAACCCACCTCAAACTCGCCGTTACCCGCGCCTCGGAATCATTACCCCAGCATACTTCGAGACGAGCGGCGGTCCCTCGCACACTCTTCGCTCACACCGTCGTCTTCTCCGTATCTATCACTACTACTTGTCATGCCATATCGAGTCCTTCTCTCCCCCTTATCATGCTCTCCACAACACCACTTACCTCCATCCATTCCTCCTCCCTTAGTTTCCACTCCAACTTCTTCAGAACTTCCTCGTTCTTCCAGCATCCAAACACATGCCCCACATCATCCCCTACTTCACACCTCTCGCTCACTCCATTCTTCCTTTTCCCAATCTTGTGGAGGTACCCTACTCTCGACTCATGTCCAGTGAGCACCTGTGTCAAGGAGTTGTTCACCTCCCCGAATTTCCGGTCCATCCAATCTCTCCTACTCCCAATCGCTCCTTTTAGCACGTCCTCATACTACTCCCACCTTCTCTTCATTTCCTCCTCCATCCATTTCTGTACTTCCTCTCTGGTCGCACCCCCCCCCCCCAGTGTTTGTTCTTGGCTCTAGCCATCGCGTCCAATGGGTAGGACCTTGACAGCAACGCTGCTGCTAGTCCACCCACTGTCCTGTACCCCAGCACCACCCTCTCTGCACCCGCAGGCGTGGCCTTAACCTCGCATTCAGCCCCGTTCTTACACCCCACACCTCTGCACCATACTGTGCTCCACCGTCCTACCAATTACCCTCCTCGTCCATTCTCCCGGCCCTTCACATTACCCATCAATCTCCCCAGCCATGCTGCCCCCACTTTCCCCTTCTCTTCCGCCTTTAACATGTGAGTTTTGAAGGATATTTGGCCATCCAACCACACCCCTAGGTATTTCACAACTCCTCCATACGAATTCTCCTTCCCTTCACCATTACCCCCACTTCCCCCGTTTTGCTCCGTCCCTTCACTTGCAGCCCCACCGTCTTATCTTCCGCCACTTCCAGTCTGCACCGCTCTATCTTCTCCACAATCTTCCTACGCATCCTCTCCACCTTTCTTTCTATCTCCGCCTCTCCCTTTGCCGTACATACCAGACACCTATCGTCTCACAAACCTCATCAAACACACACCTCCGTCTAGAGTCTACTAGCATATGCTCCGTTAGGTAGTCCTATACTAGGTTAACCAGCCCCTCCGCTACTCCAAGCATCAGCAACGCACTCATCACCGCCCGTTTGCTGACACTGTTGTTCAACAGTTCCCGACGTCGAAGAAGACGAGTAGGTCCAATTTCTTGTTCCTCCAGCTGTCCTCCCTAGCCCTTTCCACAAAGCCCATCACCCTGTCCAGCGCCGAGATGCATGATTTCCCCTTCGCAAATACGTGCTGGTTTACCCTAAAACCCCCATTCCTACCAACTTCCTCCTCAATCCTATCCTTTATTATCCCCTACATCAATTTACCCATACCTCACAGCAGGCTGATGGGCCTGTAGTCCCCCGCCCCCTTCCCTTCTCTACCCGCCTCCTTCATCAGTATCACCCTGGCCACCTTCCATCCTTCCGGGAACTCTTGCTCCCTCAGCACCCAGAAGTACTCCCCATCCAACAGCCTCTTCATCATATCAACTCTCAGGACATCATCCCTGGGACTTTCATTAACTCCCCCTCCTCTACTTCCCACTTCTCTAACGGCCTTATTCCCCTCATTTTTCCTACCCCCTAGTGTCCTGGACTACCCGAATCCTGGTATTTCATGGGGTTAAATTTTCCACCTCTTTTCTAATAATTAATTTCTTTTCAGAGTAAAAAACCCACACAGTGTTAATGACAGTTCAAATAACGAAAAACGTCAAAACTGGCGATAGATACTGGCTTCTATTTATTTATGGATGACGTCTAAATAGATAATTGCCTAATATATTCCTTTTAAATAATTCTGGTATAAAATTTTATTACCGAATCTCCCACATGCCTGAATTAATTGCGGGAAATTTGTCTGGTACATGAATTTTTAAAGAAAATTGCCGGACAAAAAACGGTTGCATGACATGAAAGAAATATATAAATGACCTAGGAACTTGTCACACTAATGAAAACTTACATCTTTCTTGACTGCCTCTCAGAGATTGCGATTTGATTTTTATACTTGGCGCATCAAAGAAGGATTGTACGGAAATTTCTTTATCCAGCTTATCGACGCGATTTTCATCTGCAGCGAAATCTTTGGATCTCTTCGATCTACGTTTGTCTTTCGAGACCTAAAAATTTTGGGAAATGTGTTGAAGAAACTGTGAAGGCATGATAATTTAAAGAGAATAAATCAGGAGAAGCTTTTCTCTTATTCCACTGACAGCTTTGACATATACAACAGCACCAATTATAAAGGAAAAAATCCGCGAGTCGGTATATAAAACAGTGAGGTTAAGGAACCTTTATTGGAATATGCAGGCTGTTTAACGACAAGCTTACTACTTTTGGTGAATTTATGGAATATACACTGACCGCCAAAAAATCCGGCCCTTTGAAACACCCTATATGAGGCAGCGAAGTAATAAAATGGTATATTTTAGCTTTATATTCACGTAAAGAACCTCAAATCAAATTAGTAGTTCAAGAGTTAACCACTTTTGAAAATGTGTCAAATTTTTGGTGGTCGGATTTTTTTGACGGTCAATGTAATTCGACAGACATGGCACTTCTGGAAGTATAGGCAACAGCTTTGTTAGTTTGAATGGAACATCTTGTAAATTATTAACTTTCCGGATTCAAGATAGATTTTAATGTCACTTTGTGTAAAATACCCTATAACTAAAATGTATACTTTTCGATGTATTAATTTTTTCAAAGAAAGATTGACAGATGCAGTCTGTTATATTAAAAATTCTAGGTGAGCATCTCCAATAACAAAAAATCGTCCTTGTTGAATTAGTTTGTTAAAAAGGTCGAGGTAATTAGTGACATTATTGTATACAGGGTTCGTGAAAAAAGTTATGGGAATTTCAACTTAAAAAATATAAAATATTTCAATTGTTGATAACGGTAGCTGGAGCGCTACCGAAACGTTAAAATAAAAATATAAAAAAATATTGCGGTCCAAAAATAACAAAAAGAATAATGAATATACCACAGGGAACATTGATTGATTGATTGATTAGTTCGGCACCACCAGTCAGAGGCTTAGAGTCCTCGGCACCTCAACCTTTGGGCTTTTTGTGCTCTTGGTTGTACCGTTCATGTGAAGAGACCAATTTCCCTGATCAGGCTCAAAACAGTCTTTTCACTAGGTTTTTCTTGGAGAAATCCTCCCTAGGATACTTTAGTCCTAGGAGTCTATATATCCAATGAGACAGTGCTTCACATTCTAAGATAATGCTGTTTCCTCCTCTTCCATGCACAACTGACAGATAGGTTTCTCCCTATATGCCAATTGTATGCATGTGCTTCCTTAGGATACAGTGACCGGTCAGTAATCACGTCTCTTTCCTTATCTGGTCCCTGCTGAGGTTTAATATTTCGTTAGTCAGCGACTCCGAGGGTTTTTTGACCAAGAGTTTGCTGAGTTCCTGTTTTGGTACGTGTCTCCAGTACGTCTGATGTTTGTTTAGTTTGAATCCACCGTGATGTACAGCCACGTGCAGCAGTTTTTGATATTCCAAATGCTGGTTCAAGACCAGTAAATGTAGTTTCAGACAGCTTTGCTATTGTGTCTGCCTTTTCATTGCCTACAATACCCTTGTGCCCCAGTACCCACTTAAGAGTTACTCTATTATGGTTTGCCATTGTTAATAGTTATGTAGGCAGTCCCAGATCAGCCTAGATCTGATCTGGGGGCATCCTAACGATTTCAGAGCTTCCTGACTATCTGAAAGTATAAGGATCTTCTGGCCTCTATACCCCTTTCCGATGCTCATTTGCAAACACGTGTCGATAGCGTAGATTTCTGCCTGGAATAAAGATGCAAACTTCCCCAACGAAGTGTGGACATTGCACCTGGGACTGGCACTATGGATTCCAGCTCCTGTTCTATGTATGTTTTCGATCCGTCTGTGTACCACACCAACGTTCCCTCCTGCTTCCAACCCATCCCAGTTTAGATGGATATGGTATGGTTGGTTGTCGTTAATTGTGGACAACATGTTATCACATCTCATTTCAAGAAGCGAGTTTGTGATAACATCTGTGATTCTGGAATGACTATGTTGGTGGTGTTGGTTCCTTCGTGCCAATTCCCATTGCATTCCAGTCTGTATGCAGCTATTCTCGCTTCCACCTTAACATGCAGAGCAAGAGGCTTCCATAGCCGCATTCAGGCTGCTTCTAATCGCACCCGTTATGCACAAACAGACAAGCCTCTGAAGATTTGATAGCTCCAGTTCGGCTTTCCTCTGATCTGTATTTGGCCACCAAACTAAGGTTCCATAGGTAACCATGGGTCTCACCACAGTTGTGGATTTAGTCCCCATGTGTTTTCTATCGCCCGTTTGGCAGCCATTAGTGCCATTTTCCCTTTATTGGTTTTGTCATGTAGGTATGAATTCCAGGTTAGTTTTGCATCCAACAACATACAGAAGGTATTAATATATAGGGTGTTCCATTCAAACTAACCATGTTGCTGCTCACTTCCTGTATAGAAATAACAAGAACTTATAGCAAATGTTCAAAATTTCGTCTTTGAACCTCCTCTCGATAAGTATAAATTTTAGAAATAGGGTATTCTACACAAAGTGGCATTAAATTTTAATGTAGAATCCGAAAATTTTATAATATATAGGGTGTTACAGTGAAAATAACAAAGTTGTCGTTTATTTTCGGTATAACCGGAAGTGGCATGTATGTCAAAATATCTTCCATAAATTTGCCATAAATTGTTCTCCATCTGTGCCAATTTTTATAGAAATTATGTAAGCAGTCTCCAATATATAGATGTATGTATGTAATTTGGGGTGACATTCAGTAAGACCTCAAAGATCTATTGTGCCCCCTTACTTAGTTCCTGAGGAAAGTCTCAGAGACTAGTAGCTCATTTAGTCCTATTTCCCGGAGGAATTTTAGGATATCTGCAGGCTTTAACTTGGGTAAATGTCCCTCTTCTATCCTGTAATCTCCAAGGTGTTGTGCCATAGGATTCTGAATTGCTGTGCAGTTCGCAAATAAGTAGTCACCCAGAAGAATCTTTGATTGTCTAAGTCCTACTAGTTCTTCTCTTTTCTTCGGCTTTGCCTATTTCTTCCAATATTAAATTGGAGTTGATACCGCAAAAGGGTTCCGGCCCCCAAAAGGGTGTTCCAGTCCCCCTCTTTGCTAGTTCATCTGCTATTTCATTTCCTTCCATCCCAGTGTGTCCTGGAATCCACAGTAAGGTGACTATATTGTTCTTGCCTAGTTCATTGAGTTTGGCTAGGCATTCCCCCACCATTTTGGAACTGATAACACAAGAGCTCAGTGCTTTAATGGCTGCTTGACCTTACCTTGACCTAACCAATATATAGATAGTGTGAGCTCGTCGTGAAACAGTCTGTGCGGTGACGAAGACAAAATATGTATTCTTCCGGAAAGCTCCACTCCCTCGGTCAAGAATCCGGTACCAGGCCTGTGTAGAAAAGGAGACAAAGTAGACGAATTCGAAAATTAAAATTACCTTAACATTATTTAACGTACTAATCGACCTGGCAGATCCCTTTTTCTTTTGTAGGGATACATCAGACTCGATGGTTTTTTTACTAAAAACTCCAGTACTTCCTTCTCTAGCGAATTTTTGTTTTTCCGATTCCCAGCTATTGTACATATCCCTAAATATGTTAAAAACCATACCAATATCAGTAACTCTCATAACGTCAATGTCTGTTATATCATTTAGCAAATAAGATTTAACGGTTTTTTTCAAATGTACTATACGTTCGGAAGTCATATTAGTAGTTAGATCTTGATTAAGTAAAATGGAATTTTGTATCTGTTCCTCTTTTAATTCTTGTATTTGTCGCTAAAAACACCTTGAATTTATATATTTTCAAGTTTTATGCCGTGAATTTTTTACTTGTAAATATTTGACTTTATTCTCCAGACTCATTTTAGCTTGTTGCTCGATCTTTTTAACCGTAGGCGTATATCCTCTTAGGATCTGTCCAAATCTCATCATTGATAATGTCGTTTGCAGATCTTCTGTGGTTGTTTTTATGTGTCCTATAAAACTAACAATCATTTTTAAACCAATAGGAATCTTCGTTATTTTTTACTTACCGCAAAGAATTATTAATATTTAGATCGTCTTTTAAAAAATATATCAGAGGATTAGTCCTTTGTCTTGCTCTTATCATTTCTTGAGACCTTTCGATTAAGCATAAAAAGAATTGTTCTAAGCTAGTTTTCGCCAAATTTGCTGCTCCAACTTCCCTTTTATTTTTGAAAAAGCAAGTTAAATTTCCCACGGTATCTGATCCAGCAAGATCAATGAGGTGTAACTGCAAGAACATTTGTTTAGTATAGGCGACCAACAATACATTTCAATCGGCATTTAGTATAGGCAATTAAACATACATACAAAATATAAACCTTTTTGAGCAACAAAGTCACAAAATAAATAATAACCAGAAGCCTCACTCTGCGGTACCCCTTTTGATGAGGATTCAAGTACGATAGCGACTGTTTCATGACCTTGTGGTGTGGTCGAAGTGGAACATTCATTTTCTATTTTACGAATACATTTTAGATTTGTGGTGTAAGAATTTTCATTCCTGGAAGAATATGAGAGGAGCATGACAGGATTGGAGGACGATCTGAAGCTGTCAATAGGGAGAAGGAGGATCATTAGGAGAATGGTGACAGGGGACTTCAATGCTAAGAATAATGTATGGGGGGGAAGAAAACGGACAGGAGAGGGGAGATCCTGGAGGGAGTGTTGATATCCAGCTGGCTGGCGGTGCTGAATGATGGACTACTGTCCACCTTCGTGAGGGGTGACGGGGGTTCGTCATTCATTGATATAACAGCATGTGATGAATGGCTGGGGGAAAGAGTGAGTAGTTGGAGGGTGCTGGAGGTTGAGGAAAGCTTGAGCTTACATAGGTATGTGGAGACGGATATAAGGAAAGGAAGAGAGGAATTATCGGGAGAGTGGGGTTGGAGGTGGACGAAGGCCGAGGCAGAAAGTATGGGGACTTGTACATGATGTAGATAAATTGTACAATGTGATACAGGGCTGTAAAAGAGAGGGAAAGAGTGGCAATAGGCGTGAGCGGAGGGCTAATTACTGGTTGAATGAGGAAATAGAGGAGCCGTGGAGGGAGTGAAAGAAAGAGCGAAGACGGATGCTGATGGGAAGAGGAAGGATAGAGAGAAAAGGGAGATACAAAGAGAAGAAGAAGGAACTGGAGCGCAGGGTGGAGAGGGAAAAAGAGGGAAGTGGGAAGAGTTACTGGGGGAACTGGAAAACAATCCATGGTGAAAGGCATATGAGATAGCGGTGAAGAAGATGGGTGGAAATAGAAACGAGGTGCTAGAGGAGGATTGGGAGAAGGAGATTATAGGCAAATTGTTCACAGGGGGGAAGAAGGAGTTGGAGGCAGGATTCGAGAATTCCAGGTTACTAGGGGGTAGGGAAAATGAGGGGGATAAGGCCGGTAGAGAAGTAGGAAGTAGAGGGGGGGGAGGAACATTAAAGTAAGGAAAGCCCCGGGGATAGATGGCCTAAGGGGTGATATGATGAAGAGGCTGTTGGGTGACAATGGGGAGTACTTCTGTGAGCTATTCAACAGGGTGCTAAGGGAGGAAGAGTTTCCAGAAGGATGGAAGGTGGCCAGGGTGCTACTGCTGAAAAAGGCGGGCAGAGAGGGGAAGCGGGCGGGGGACTACTGATGACGCATAAGAATATACACCGACAGTCAGGCGGCAATCAAGGCTCTGAGTGGATATACCATCAACTCAGGGCTTGCTGCTGAATGTCGTGAACGCCTTGCTGACTTAGCAAGGCGTAACACAGTGTGGCTAGAATGGATTCCGGCCCACTCTGGTTTTGAAGGCAATGAAGGGGTGGACGCGATGGTTGTGGACAGGGGCGGCTACCCCTTTTAACGGCCCGGGCCCGACCTTGGGCCTCACAAAACAAACAATTCGTAAGGAGACGAGGAACTGGTTGATAAATCAGCACCTCGCTCACTTGAGGGCTCTACAGGGTCTCAGGCAGTCCAAGCTCCTATTGAGGGGATGGACTGATGGACATGCTAGAGCTGCTCTAGAACTACCAAGGAGTAGGTTAAAAAAGATAGCAGGACTCCTAACAGGGCGCTGCTGTCAGAGGAAACACCTCTGTAACCTAGGTTTAGAGGAAAGTCTCCTATGTAGGGGTTGCGGCATGGCTGACGAAACGTCGAACCATGTTCTCCTCGTATGTCTACATTGGGCTGTGCTACGCAGGCGAATCTTCGGAGTCCCTGTTATGGCCCCTGGGGACATAAGCAGGCATCCACTGAAGAGGATTGGGTCCTTCATCGAGGGACTCGGCTTCATGGATGCATAAGTAGCAGGAATGGCACAATGGGCCCGCCAGTGGCCTCAGTGCCGGAACCTTGTCTTGAGTTTTTCTTGGCCAAGGCTCGCCTGACTAAATTAGTAGTAGTAGTAGTACCGCCCGTGATGGTGTACTTCCCATGATGGCATACCACAGGTATTTCTGAAACAAACTGATTTCGCGCCAACGCGCATTGTTACTCGAGCGCGCGATATCGACCGACAGTAGTTGTAAGTTGAATTTCAGCCGCGACGGACGTTTTTAAGTGAAGTTATTTAAAAGGACAAAATTTGGTAAGTGCCAAAGTAATATTAACTAACTTTTAAACCAAAATTTATAATGCTAGGTGCACTAAATTAAAATGCAAGATTTTTTTCAAATAAATAGAGGATATAGATTAAGTTTTTATAATTTATTTAATAAAAGTGTTACATTTTCCTATGATGGCATACCCGGTAGTTTCCTATGATGACATCATAGGAGTCATTATAAGAACGGTACAATATTATTTAACAGTCTCTATAATTTTTTTAGGAGTTGTCTCAAAATAAAGAAAAAATTCCTTCGAAACGGCAAACATGGGATGAGAACGCTATGCAGGAACCTATAGAAGCTGTTGAAGAAAACAAACTGGGTTGGAAGTGGCTGCTCAAACTTATGATGCTCCTGCGAAAACTTTACGTAGGAGGTTTAAAAAAAACGATGCTACAAAAGGGGACTTGGTAGGTCGTAGATCAATAGTACCTCGTGAAGTTGAAGAAGATCTGGCAAAACATATTGTAGATATGGAAACCAGATTTGCATTGGAACATTTATTCTTCCATTTTTCATTTTCTCGAGAAAAATATTCAAGAATGAACTCATGGATGATGTACCACCTGGAAGCATAGCATTGTGCCAGGAAAAGGGATGGATGACTGTTGAGCTCATCCTTAAATAGCTTCAACATTTTGTGAAAGATGTCCAGCCATCTATTGATAATAAAGTTCTTCTGCTGTGAGACGGTCACGGAAGTCACAAAACTGTAGAGGTTTTGGAGTATGCAAAAAACAATGGAATGTTGTTGTTGTTTTGTTTTCCTACGCAATATACGATCGAGTCCAGATTTTCAGATTGCTGGTCTCTTCAAAGATGCTTTTTTTAAGAGTGCCACACCAGATAATGCTATAAAGGCTTGTGCCAAAACGGATATAGCTCCGTGCAATCCAGATGATTTAGTTGACTGGTTATTTGCTCCATCTCTTACAACAGACAAACCGCTAGATGCTGCAGTTTTTGAACAGAACTCAGATCAAGAAAATGAGCCATTAAACAAATACCAACAGGTATCGCAGGAAGATCTTCCATTAAACAGAACAGAAAACAATGAACAACCAGGAACGCCCAATAAAAAAGAGTACAACGAAATTACATATTGGTAATGTAGCTAGCTGCTCTGTGATTCAAAAAATTAGAAAGATCATTTATGACTTGTCACCTGTTCCTGTGGCTTCTGTCAAACCTGATGTTCAGAAAAAATGAAAACGTGGAAAGACTGGGCTATTGAATTCCACGCCTGACCTGATTGGGATGAAACAAAAAAAGGAGGAAAAATACCTAATGGAAAGACAGAAATTAGCAAGAAAGGCAAAGAAAAAAATCGTGGCTAAATAAATTAACAGCAGTTACGAGGAAAATTAGCAAGGGAGTGATTTTGAAGACGATGAATCAGATGTGGGTTGTTTATAATGCAACGAGCTATATTCAGAATCGCGAAGGAAAGTGCTTTGGATCCAGTGTCAAAAGTTTCGTTCCTGGTGTCATGCGGAATGTGCTGGAATCGATAGAAAAGTAAAGCAGTTATTATGCGAGATGTGCAATTAAGATATTTTTATGGTTTATCGTTTTAACCTATTTTTTGTTCTTTTTTGTTTTGTTTAACGTTCTTTTTAAGAAATATTTATTAGTTTATATTGGTTTCTTGCTTTTTAAAGCTTCTTGACATGTTTTTTGGATTCAAGTTACTAGTTTTTAAAAAGTTTTAAATATGTTCCTCAGAACGTAGGTTATCATTTAAAGTTTTCTTCACACATTTTTATATGCTTCAATTTTTTAATAATGAAAATATGCAAACTATGATAATAATTTTCTCTTAACATGGATGCGTACCTTAGATTTTTATTTTTCACTGGAGTATGCCATCATATAGGCAATGCCGTTGCCTATGATAGCATACTTGGTGATTTTGTCTTTTCTATTCTTTATCAAGAAAAAAGGTTTATAATTAACATTAAGTAGTAGCGAATATTTTGACAAAGTTAAATGGGTTAAAACATTTGAACTAAAAAAAATATTTGGTATCAGCCAAAAAGGTGACCTTCCCCTAGTGTTTTTTTTTCTAATTTGGAGAGGGTTTTTAAATTTAATTTAATTGTATAATAAGACAAATCACAATCAAATAATTGTTTTTGTTGTTCACCACTACATATATTAACGTTCTTAAGTGAATCCATATACACCCTCTAAGTCGATTTTTGTCAATCAATTCTGTGGCAAAATCAAGAATATCTATAAAAAAAATTATAATACACTCACTCTGGCTTCGATTTCATGACCTTCGCTGTAGTTTAAATCTTCTACAGTTACATAAAATGAAAGTATACTAGTATTGACGTGGGAATAATATTTATTTTCTTTTGTTTCCTTTCTACCTTCTCCTAAAATAGTATTAAAATACATTTAGTTATTTTCAAATTCCATTAAAGCTTACAACGCTCTATGGGAATTTTGAATTGTTTTAAACAATTTCTATCAATACATTCATGACATGTATCACTTTTACTTTCAGAGCTTTGAAGTTCTAAGACATTGGTCTTGTTAAGCCGGACTCAACTATTGAAACTAAGCACAAAACATGTTTAATAGGTGAAACATAAACCAAGTTTCTAATAATGCTCTTCTAGTTTCATCGGATACAATCATTTCATTATTTATTTCTACTCTGTAATTTTTCAAGTTCATTTCCATTATTATAGTTGTATCACCAAAAAACCCAACGTAACCCAACCTAACACTTTGACAGCGCTGAGTAAGCAAAGCGTTAACAGTCGGCAGGTGAGCATCCCGCCTGAACGCAATCGCTAAGTCAGCAACTCAACCGTTGGGTTCCGTTCTTTTAAAATAAACATTGAATGCGTTCAGACGGACTCAACGGTTGAGTTGCTGACTGAGTATCAAGGCGGCGCCAGACATGCGGCTTTCGGCGAGTACCGAGCGACTGCTTGCCAAGTGACAAGTAGTATGGGCGGGTTCATCCGTTCATCGCTACTTGCCGATGACCAATTTTAGAATTTGTGCAGTGCTTGCGTAGTTCTCGTTGTTTGTCGGTCTTTTTAAGCAACATCAAAGGAAACGAGTATTCGCTGTATTATGCTCTGAATCTGCATTCACATATTCGTTCTTCTGCAAGCAATAGTCTTGGCTAGGGGATAACTGTAGTAAGCAACCTACCGTTGAATTACCGGATTGTTTTTTTATTATTTATTGTCGAAGAATTGAAAAATGGACTGAACTAATGAAACAGTTTTTGAATTTTTGGAGAAAATGAACCTGTAATATGGAATGCATCTTTACCAAACCATAAAAATCGGAATGATGTTTATGATGCTTGGAAACGCATAGAAGTCAAGATACACAGTCACGGAATTGAAAAAGAAAAATAATTCATTGATGGCGTCTTTTAGAGCCTGTTTAAATAAAGTAAAACAAAGCTTGAAAAGTGGAGCAGGGACCATTTTTGCCCCCTCCCACCCAATAACAAAAATTGCTCCGATTTTGTTTTTTATATATATTTACAGGTTTCAGACCATTCTGAATATTATTTGATCTTTGGCTCGGAGTTATACGTCAAACGGTTTGCTCAGAATCGTGCTTAATCAGTGAGTGAGTGAATGAATGAATCAGTCAATTGAGCATTTTATATATTAGTATAGATTTAACAAATTTTATTTCAACAAACATACCTATTTAAAAAATAAACTTTGTACAAATAGTGTAATTTTGAATTAGCAGTATTTATCTTGCCAAGGTATCTTTCCACTTGTTACGAAGTACTCGGCAAATGCATTTCTAATTTCTTTTGCAACCATGCTAGGCTTTCTAGGGATATTTCGCAGTGGTAATAGGGATGTCATAGTGTCTGTATTAGCTTGACGCCAAGCGCCCTCTATAACGTTTCCATCTTCTTCAAAGTCAAAGTTACCATTTCGAGAATAGAGAGATCAGGATGACGCACTTCTTCTTAAAAAAGTGTGTAGAACAACACAGGTCATAACAACTAAACCGAATTTATCAGTTTGAAGCAACATTGGCTTCCGAAGTACTCTAAATACACTAGCTAATAGTCCAAATGTATTCTCAACAACTCTACGTGCGCGTGACAGGCGATAGTTAAATATTTTATATTTACTACCTTTGTATTTCGAAACACTGCTCCATCACTAAGTCGACCTTGACATCCACACTCAGCAAACATGAATCAATACTCAGCATCCACTAAAGCCATTAATACTACACTGAAATATAGTTTGTAATTGTAGAATTCAGATCCGGAATTTGTAGGCGCTTGTATAACAATATGTTTTCCATCGAGGGAGCCCATGCAGTGGGGAAAATCCCAGTCCTTGTTAAACGTTTCAGCTACACATTTCCATTCGTTAGCACTTTTGGGAATCTGAATCAGAAAAAAAACCATTGTAATGCTGTGAATAAGTGATAAGATTTCAATAGTTAAATTTTTTGGGAGATTTTGACCCAAGAAGATGGCAACAATAATGATGAAGAGGAAGAGCTATTGCTACTGTTAACAAAGAAATTGAGGGACCTGAACGAGATAATGTTGAAAATGAAGGTATGTCTGCCAACACGAAATAATCATTTTACTGATCTAATGCGATAAAATGCAGCTTTGGTATTGCCTTCGACGAGTAAGTCGGCATTTAAAGCCCCCACACGAAAAAAGAGTGAAGTAGCTGAATCACAGGAATAAAATGGATAATGCTTATTCTTTATTACAGCTTGTAACTAACAAACCGGCCAAAGAACGAAATGTGTGTTCCATATATGGCGAACTAGTAGCTGCAAAACTACAGGAAATGGAGGAGCACACTACGGAAGTTTGTATGCATCGGATTGATAACATATTGTTTGAAATGAAAATGAATTCTCGTATGTCACATGCTAATAATGAGATAAATCCTACTCGCCAGCTGAATATTTTATCTACACATGACTATAAACAAAGCACACCATCACCTAGCTCCCTGTCTTCAAGTTCCAACCATACTTCGCAGTCACTTTCACATCGTCAAGCAGCTTTCCACTCACCTCAAGAAACTTCATCGCCACAGAATGTAACTCAGAATAATGACATGAATCCTCCCTATCAATTGGAAAATTTATCTACACTCAACTCACCATTACCTAGCTCTCAGTTTTCATTAAGTTCGAACCATACTGTTTCCCAATATTCGCAGTCACCTTCACATCAAGCAGCATTCCACTCAACTCAAGAAACTTTACCATCACAGAATGTCATTCAAAATGCTGATATTCCCGCTGATGAGGATTCTGGGTCTTTGGTAACCTATTTTACTAATTTCCAATAATAATACTTTTAATTTCTTAAATAAACAGTGTTAGAAAGATTTCCTCAAAGTTTTCTTTGATTTAAAAATAATTACTTTCCTTAACATAATCCTGTAAAACTGCGATGATAGCACTACAAACTGCTGGGACTATTTCGGAAATAAGCTGTGGTGAAACTTTGAACAAATAGTGAAGACTTTTAAAACTTTCTCCTGTTGCAAGAAATCGAAGAGTTGTGGCAAGGCGCTTATTTGTTGGAATCGCTTTTCTCCACTTGGTATCTTTCTTACGAATCATTGGTCCCACTTTTGAAAGTAAATAATTAAAATCATCGCTCGACATTCGGCAAGAATTTTCAAATTTTCCGGATGGTTCCTTGAGCATATCTGTCATTAGGTTTGTGGCACTATAGCTAAAAGAAAAACATTTTAAACAACTGGAATATCTTGTTCAAAATGCATATAAAAATGAAACAATAATGTTATATTTCAAAAGACAGATTGAAAACAACAAATTATTTCCAGCTTCAATACCTACGTTTTTCTGCTTTTATTGAGTGAAACCATCCACCATCCACCATCTCCTTCTTCTGGGCTTCTTCTTTATTTTGTTTAATAACACACTACCACAAAAGTAGCCAAACTAATAACGAGCTCTGTATCATTATCCATTGCAAGCCGTAAATACACCTATACCAATACCGAATATTCGTTATTCCCAAACAGACTCCGTTACGTGACGAATTGGAAATATCTGGTTTAGGTGCTTGCCATTTGCTGATTACTCCGCGCACACTTGCCGAGTAACTCAACTACTTGCAGTCGCTCGGTACTCGCCGAATGCCGCATGTCTGGCGCCGCCATCAGAGACAGAGGCAATTGTTTACACTTTGTTTACTCAGCGCTGTGAAAGTGTTAGGTTGGGTTACGTTGTCTTTTTTTGTGATAATATATAATAATATGAATAAACTATCATTATTTTAACTAGTATTGTTTTACCCAAATATAACTCCTTTAATGCTTGACTTTCTGAAACAATTTCAATTTTTCGCGCCTTTTTACTAGCATGCCACATATATATGTTGTTGGGATATTCTTTGAATAAATCATATACTGCTGCTTTGGCGAATTCAATATAAGTCATTTCTAAAGTTATTTTTTTATTAGAAGGATTAGATTTCTTTAGATTTATCAAATTACGTAGAATTCTTGTTGCCAAGCCGAAATTCTACAAAAAAAAGTATTCAAAATGAGAAATTTGACAATTAAATAGAGTGTAAAGAAGAGAAAAGCATTCGATAATATGATTTATTGGTAAGGAAAGGTATGTTCGTGAAAAAGAAGTTTCTAGTTATTACATCATACCGTTTACATATCGAATCGTTCAATATTTCACAATTACAAACAAAGGGTTCTCGTTTAAACAAGACGAATCCTCAAGGTGAGGGTTAAGTCTTAATAGATCGCAGCGTGGAAATTTCTTTATCAGGTACAACAACCTGCCAGATAGTCAGACAATTACGAGTTCCAACATCGAAATGATTGTGTTACTCATATTCGTCTATTAAAAAATAGTGTCGGAGAAATAGGGTTCGATGGAGCTTTTACATTCTCGGAACTCCAAGTTGCCACCTTTGACTACAAAGGATACAGTTCTAGATGCGTTCAGGCATAATCCCACGGATGGTAACTTTTCACCATTACCCACCCGAGTAAGTGCGTCAACCAAATGTCCGAAATGCGGTTTCTCTCTTAATGATCAGGATTACTAGGTATCTATGGAAACGACAAGTCATCAGCAGAGTGAAATTAACCTGTCCCACGACGGTTAGTTAAGTTTAGTAATATTGAATTTACTGTTTGGGCCCTTACTTTGTAATATTTGTTGCTGCGTACATCGCTCCGCTTGGCGCTGCTTGATAAGGGAGTTTTCATAACTCTATGATGAAGATTTTTTTCTCATTTCAATATATACATAATTGTACTGCGACGTGGATGAGTTGTTTTGTTGGAATTGGTTTTGATTGAGAAAGTTGTTTAAAATTGTAGAATTTAAAGAATTTAGATTGTGCATTGGCTTTTTTGTCCTCTAAGCTGAGCCGTTTATGTGAACCCTTATCAGGGTCAAATCTTTTCACTAGATCCTTCTCAAGGAAATCTGCTCCTGGGCGCTCCTAGGAATTTATATATCTGAGTCAGCGCTTCGCAGATTATGAGTGAGCTTATTTCTTCCTGTGCCAATCACAAGCGACAGATAAGTTCCTTTCTAGATATGACCATGGTATTGTTACACTTTTACTATATTATCTTTCTTTATTTAGGAATTCATATTAAGCTTTTACAATACAATACTAATCACGTTCAAATTTTAAAACTGTAACTCTTAAAGTAACGTCAACTGTCCCGTTTTTTATAGTTTTCACATCTTCCTGACACTTTTCGACTTTTCTGTAACATTTCTAGATGGTTCCAAAAGTTTTTATTCTTTTTTTTCTATATGAACCTTTACATATTCGACAGTACAGGTCCGACTTAACAGTATGAATGTGCTTCCTTAGGGTAAAGTGACCGGTGACACTTTCTTCATTTGGACCTTACTCAGATTAAGTATTTCGTTAGTCAGCGACTCCGATGGTGTTTTGTCCAGTAGTTTGTAATGTTCCTGCTTGAGCATGTAGCTCCAGTACATCTAATGTTTTGTTTTAACCCACCGAGATATAGTACAATTTTTGATACCAGATACTGGTTCGAGACCAGTGAATTCAGTTTCAGACTCTTTCCTTGCTATACTATATCATTGCTTACTATACCCTTGTGCACTTACCTTATTGTGGTTGGCACTCACCTACCAGTTTGGATCTGATCTGGGAGCATGCTGAATATTTGAGTTCTGCCCGACTGTCAAAGACTATAAAGAGATTTCAGCCTCTATACCCCTTTTTAATGTTCATTTGCAGACACGTATCAATAGCGTAGGCTTCCGCCTGAAATATAGATGGGAAGTTTCACAAGGATGCGTAAGTGTGGCTCCTAGAGCTTACAACATGGGCTCAACCCCCTATTCCTCTGCCAGTTTTGAATTCGTCTGTGTACTACACCATCGTCCCTTCATTACAAGTTTTCGACTCATTCCTAGTTAGCTGTATGTTGGTTCGTTGTCATTGATTTTGGCCATTGATTTTCAAGAAGCGAGTTTGTGATTAAATCTGTTATTTTGGAAATACTTTTGGTGATGTGTGCCAGTTCTCATTGCATTCCAGTCTATATGCAGCCATTTCTCGCTTTCGCCTTTGACAATTCGATAATGTGAAATTGGATGTGATTATAATAGGGAAAAGGGATAAATGTAAGGAGAGAAGGCTGTAAATTTAATAGTTAAAGAACAATTATTAGGGTGGGTTTCTTAGCATTATCATTTTAGAATGAAAGTAAAAACAAAAAAATATACATATAAGGTACCTACCTCATCAGACAGAAATTCTGCTCCAGACAGAGTTACAGATTTACCTGTACCAGTTTGTCCAAATGCAACTATTATAGCATTATTGCCCACTTCTAATCTGAAATTGAATGAAAAAATTTAACAAAAGGACCCCGCAGGGAGCTTGTGGAAAAGTTCAACAGTTAGAACAGTTGAATCTATATTTCCAAGCCAGAAAAGAAGAAACGAAGAAAATGTATCAAGAAATGTTTCCATTTGTTAAAAATTTACAACAAACAATTTTTGAGACTTGAAAAATGCCGAATATTCGTCAAATGTCTTGATAAAATCATTTATCATAAAAAGAAGTCACGAAATTATCAAAAAACACATTTTCAACTCCTCAAAGTCGTGATAATACTACAAAACTCTGAATATGGAACTGGAATTTCAGGAGAGTACTTACAAAGGACCAATCTGATGGGAAAAAATTCACAGGACCATAACCTGAGGGGTTTCTCTTCGGGTCGAGAAAGGAAACTCATGTTCGAATGGGCCCTATCCAGGACCCAAGCAGACTTGGACTCATCCCCAAAGGGATGCCTACCTCAAACTCGCCGTTACCCCGCCTCGGAATCGCTAACCTAGCATACTTCGAGACGGGCGGCGGTCACTCGCACACCCTCCGCTCACACCGTCGCCTTCTCCCTACCTATCACTCCCACCGATTATGCCATATCGAGTCCTTCTCTCCATGCTCTCCACTACGCCACCTACCACCATCCATTCCTCCTCCCCCATCAACATTATCTCCCACATTATCTCCCAATACACCGCCTCCACTAGTTTCTTCTCCAACTTCTTCAGCACTTCCTCGTTCTTCCAGCATCTAAACATATGCCCCACATCATTCTCCACTTCACACCCTTCCCGGTCCATCCAATCTCTCCAACTCCCAATCGCTCCTTTTAGCGCGCCCTCATACTCCTCCCACCTTCTCTCCATTTCCTCCCCCTTTCATTCCTGTACTTCCTCTCTGGTCGCATCCCTCCAGCGTTTGCTCTTGGCTCTAGCAATCGCATCCAATGGGTAGGACCTTGACAGCACCGCTGCTACCAGTCCACCCACTGTCCTGTACCCCTGCACCACCCTCAGGAGTATCCCTCTCTGCACCCGCAGGAGTGTCCCAGCCCTCGCAATCACCCCCGCTCTTTAACCCCACAACTCCGCACCATACAGCATATTCTGCTCTACCGTCCTACCAATTACCCTCCTCTTCCACTCTCCCGGACCTTTCACATTACACATCAATCTCCCCAGCCATGCTGACCTTACTCTCCCCTTCTGTGCCGCCTTTAACAAGTGCTTTCTGAAGGATAATTGACTATTGACTAGATATTTCACAGACTCCTCCATACGAATTCTCCTTTCCGTCAGCATCACCCCCACTTCTCTCGTCTTGCTCCGTTCCTTCACTAGCAGCCCCACCGTCTTTTCTTCCTCCACTTTCAGTTCGCACCACTCTATCTTCTCCACAATCTTCCTACACATCCTCTCCACCTTTCTTTCTATCTCCGCCTCTCCCTTTGCCGTATATACCAGACACATCATCCGCATACACCGTAATCTCACATCCCTCTTCACATACTATCCCACAAACCTCATCAAACACACACTTCCAGAAGGTCGGTCCCAAAACCGAGCCCTGGAGTACTCCAACCTCCGTCTCATACCTCCTCCCTCATACCTCCACGCCCCGTCCGGTAGTCCTGAGTGGGTTAGAACGTTGTAATTTTACTTAACTACTCACCTTTCGATTAAATCTTCAATAACAGCACAGTAAACACTGTCTTGGGTGTAATTGTGAAACACTCCGTCCGTATTAAATTCCCAAAAACTAGGAGGTTCGTGAGATTTAGAAGGATCTTTCAACTGCTGTAATCTTCGAATAAAAATTGTCGAATCCTTTATTTTCACATGCTCCCAATTCGGTTTTTCCAATGGACTAATTCGATAAAATATCCTCACATAATTGTTTCCCAATTGATAATTAACAGTCGAATGAGGAAATGAACTGAGTGCATTAGAACAAGCCATTTTTTAAAAATAAATGTACGTAAGAATTAATGTCAAAAGAGCGTTTCCAAGTGATCATCCTGCGCCATGTTGTCAGCTGATTACGGACAACTATCAGAAAGATGGTTGGCAATAGCATTTTTTACTGATTTAAATATAAATCGAGAACAAAAGTTGATTGGTTTTGGTACTAGTATAATTTAAAAGAGTAAAAAAGCAACTGTTATGAGTTTTATCGTGTTGTATTATTCGCTTTGAGGTTATATTAGAATTTAGTGTGAAGGTTGTCAGGTGACAGGTGTTGACAGGTGTTGTATTATTTGCTTTGAGGTTATATTAGAATTTAGTGTGAAGGTTGTCAGGTGACAGAAATTCGTCAGGATGACGTACTTGGACAAGATCAAACCGTTATTTAGTAATTAACAGACTGACAACTTCAACATAATTAAGCCTTCTATTCGTATGAAGTTTAGAGGTAAGATATTTAATAATATATATATACTATATATATAAGAACATTTATATCCTCGGTATAATTTGCATAATAAACATATCTACTCTCTGTTTTGTGGACTTATATAAAATATAAGACCGATTCGTTATTCACAGTTGTTCCTGAGTCAACTAATTTATATTGGATTTTCCTTGTTGGCGAATTTGAAATTTGATTGGTCACAAAGGTGACGCATGTCATACGGCAGAAAAATTGACGTTACAGATTATTTAGGTTTTTTTAATGTTCTTCGTATTTGTATATTATATCAAGAAAGTAGTCAATTCTCCAACAGCAAATCGATTATCAAAATATGTGGAGTTTGACACGATTGGTAGATATCAAGTCACGTGGCACTAACTTCAATTTTCATTGGCGAAACTGCGAATCACGAATAGCAAGATATAAAATTTGGCTATTTGAGAGCAACGACGAAAGACGTGGATACCATAAGTTAGGTTATCTATGGTGCAATAGTATGGGTACTTCACGTTTTCCACTTGCGAAACTGTACTAGAAGTATGGGACCGAGCATACACAGTGTCGGAGTGAACACAGCTGTCAAGTCATAACCTTATTTTTTCTTGAAAAATGATTGAAGAAGCTATACAGTGTTGAAAAAATGGCTTCTTCAATCGTTTTCTTTGCCCTGCTCGATAAATTAATCAATTATCCGTTTTAACCTAGACAGAAATTCTGAATAGTGGGGAGTACCTGTTGGGATTTTCGTTTAGTATAACTTCTTCTCCTTTCTTTTTTTGTCATCTTTATTCAATTTCTCTAAGCGCTGCAATTAATATTTATATATGTGGTTTCAAGCCGTATATAACCACAGAGACAACCAATAACGTATGAGACAACCCTCTGATAACAAAAAGATTGGGCGTGTTCAGCCACCTAGCACTAGCAGCGGCGCTCAGTAAAAGCACTTGAAGATGGCTGAACGTCAATATGGTCAATGCTTTGATGCTCTGTGACAAACAGAGGGCCGTTCGGCAATTAACTCCGAAATGGAGAGTGAAAGGAGTGGAGCAGAAGCAGATTTCTCGTAGAGTAAAAGGATCATTTATTACCGAATTCTCAGACTGTCAAACTTTTTTTTTTTTTTTTTTTTCGGGCCGAGATGGGAAACTCATGTTCGAATGGGTCCAGGACCCAAACAGTGTTGGACTCATCCCCAAGGAGATGCCTACCAACCAAACCCACCTCAAACTCGCCGTTACCCCCGCCTCGGAATCACTACCCTAGCATACTTCGAGACGGGCGGCGGTCCCTCGCACACTCTCCGCTCACATCGTCGTCTTCTCCCTAACTTCCACTCCTACCTCTCATGCTATATCGAGTCGTTCTCTCCCCCTGACCATGCTCTCTACTACGCCACTTACCTCCATCCATTCCTCCTCCCCCCTCAACATTATCTCCACCATATTCTCCCAATACACCGCCTCCCCTAGTTTCGTCTCCAACTTCTTCAGCACTTCCTCGTTCCTCCAGCATGCCCCACATCATCCTCCACTCCACACCTCTCGCATACTCCAGTCTCTCTTTTTCCAATCTTGTGGAGGTACCCTACTCTCGACCCATGTCCAGTGAACACCTGTGTCAAGAAGTAATTCACCTCCCCGAATTTCCGATCCATCCAATCTCTCCTATTCCCAATCGCTCCTTTTAGCGCGCCCTCATACTCCTCCCACCTTCTCTCCATTTCCTCCTCCATCCATTCTTGTACTTCCTCTCTGGTCGCACCCCTCCAGCGTTTATTCCTGGCTCTAGCCATCACGTCCAATGGGTAGCTCCTTGCCAGCACCGCTGCTGCCAGTCCACCCACTGTCCTGTACCCCTGCACTACCCTTAGCAATATACCTCTCCAGACTGTCAAACTAGGGACATCTATCAAACGTCAGATTCAAACAATGTCTTTCGTTGTAATATTTTTTAGTATTTTTATAAAATATGAATAATTATTACTTCGCAATTGTAAACCATGTAACCTAGAATACATAAGAATTTTATTTTTTGGCCGGTAATCGAAATGCGCATATTCACTCCTAAAACCCTACCTCGCCGAGGAGGTACAATTGGAGCAACTCTTTTCACGCCACTCCACAGTAAACGAACGATTCAAAGACTGCTCCTTTTACTCGTTCTGTAATAACCGAACGGTTTAAAGAAGAGAGGAGTGTACGGAGTCAATGGAGTAGCATTGCCGAACGACCCTCAGATAAACACATCACATAACCTTAAAATAAAATTATTTTCGAAATATAAAGCGCCGTCAATGGAAAACCTTATAAATTACTTAATCTTGGAAGAACTTGCGGATGAAGCAGTATTGGGTTATGAAGTTGCAACAGATAGTACTCTGGGTACAAGACAATTGGCCATTGCAGGTGTGTCTCGCACAAGTGTCCAACGGATATAAGAGTGAGTAATTTGTGACGGATATTAAAGAAATATCTGAACTGAAATAAATCTTGACCGTTCGGCCATTTTAATCGGAGCCTTTTACACTGACAATTTTGGCTGCTGAAAGCGATTAATCTGAATTTGTCAGCGTTGTGTCACACGATCAAATTCGAATCAAATTAGCTTCAGTTTGGCTGTCAACTAGATTGATCAAACTGTAAAATGACGTCATCAATTTGAAATTGAGTCAAACTGAGGGGTCAAAGTACAACAAACTAGTTTGCGCTCCCATTCGTATCAAACCAGTTTGATGAAACTAGCTTTTTCATTGGTCGTTGCAAATCCCCTCCAGAAAATGCGTCGCAATTAACAACTACTATTGGAAATTCAAACATTTCAAACCACAGATCAGAGATAAAGAAATCAACTAATGTTTCATACGTGATTTGTGATTCATCCATTTGCATCCATTCACATACATATAAGGCGGAATTATAAACTTTACGTTCGCGTTCAGTTCGCAGTTGGCGACGTTCGCGTCGTTTCCATTAGTTGGTAAGTTTTTGCATTTATAAACCTCACAACTTTCAGTTGGCAGTTAGGGATTTGATTGGTTGAAAATTATTTTGACAATTTTGATAGAGTAACCGATATTTTTTTCAGTAAAAAAAACAATATTGAAAAAACACCCATGGAGTCCGTGAACATACCTGAACAAAACAGAAAAAACCGTTTTAGAAGTGAAGAGTAAACAGTTGACAATGACGTTTCTCACGTGGTGCATAACTTTCATTTTGATTGGTTTATACCTGAACTGCCAACTGCGAACTTATATCTTGGCCATCTCGAACGCAGACGCAGCGTAACGGGCGTAATGGAAACTGCGAACCGAACGCGGACTGACTTTATAAGCGTAGTTGTGGGATTCCTTCAGTTTAACTTCAACTGAACTGAACTGCCAACTACGAACTGAACGCGAACGTAAAGTTTATAATTCCTAATATAATTTTTTAAATCACAAGGGTGTACTGGGGCAAGTTGATATTTTATCAAATCTATAATGTTATTAGCTCCACTAGCAACATTGGTTAGTTGGTTTTTTTCTTAATCCATCCCCTAGACCATATTCTGTTCTGCTTTTTTTTTAGTCTCTTGTTTAGCTTTAATTATTTTTTGGTATAAAACCAATCCTAAGGCTGCTATTGATAATGAAAACACAACTTTATCTCTACCTTCCAATTTCATTGTATTAACAAATCAAACAAACACGAAAATCAATTAATTATTAACCTCAAAATTGACAGTGGCAGTCAAAAGTCAAACTGATGAAAATAGAGTCGGGCTTCAAATTCGCAATGACGTCACCAGTTTGATGGTTTTATCAAATTCATTTTCCTGCTAATTTGACCGTGTGACACAGCGCTCACACACTCACCAGAAACAAATATAAACTAATATGGCATTTGACACTTTTGACTGATAGTGATATGTACCGTTCGTTTAATTCAATTACTCCGTCTGAACTGTGGTCACGTGACAAAACGTCGCATCTCGGATATAGGTATTTACAGAACTCATCGCTTAATTATTTGGATGGATTTTAGATTTGTAATTTGGTTTGTAAATTGATTTAATGATCCTTTTTATTATAAACGCTACTATGGTGAAGCGTAAAGGTTCTATTTTTTACAAAGGGAATCTATCTACCTAAATCTAAACAACAAGAGTTTGTGAATCCAGCTTAAAAATCATTGGAAATGTTGAAGGGCGACTTAAACCACGACTAATTTTCATATTATCAAAGACGTGATTCTTGTTAACCTTCCCAAATTGAACATAAAGAAAGTTTACAAATTAAGCCAATAAGGTACCTACTTATAGGTAGCTCTTCAGTCAAATACTTTATTTTGTTGTGTTATGCCTGCGAAATGTTCAGTACCAAGTTGTACTAGTAATGTAAAGTATTAAATTTTCAAAAAACGAGTTTCTTAGAGTGTCGCTTTTAATTACAATAATCATCAAAAACTTATCGCTAGGTAATGTGCTCCCGAAAAATATGGAACCGTCGCATGGCAACCGTCGAACGGCGATACCGCTCCATCAAACACGGAGGGATCAGATGTTGAGTTCCTTACAGTCGGCCTTACCTGACCCTTCGCGCCCTAGGGAAGATATTCTTACTTGCATTCTGAAACCAGCAAAACTACTAATTACTAAAAATAAACATCACTTAGATCTTTTGCATTCTGTATAGCTATCAGTCTTTCGACAAGTCAAGATGCAACTTCATCAGACTATCTGATGTAACAGAACTTTTCTGCACCACTTTGTTCAGCTAACAAAAATTCGATAGTCATACAAACTGTCACTCATTAGACTTTTTAATAAATCAGAACTTTTCTGCTTCATTAAGCTTAACTACTTTGTTTAGTGTCAGCCGCATAAGCCCAGTCCAAACCCCAAGCAAACAGATACTGCTCATAAAGTGCTTCTGGAGTATCATACCTTCCAGCACGAGCAGAGTTCTGAATAACAGGATCAAGGATACCATCTTTAATGCAAGAAACGCTTTTCGTTCCTGTGATAGCTCAAGCACGTATAACTCCATTTTTTCAGAGTAGATAATAGGCTGTCATAGTTTCGGTAGGTTGTTTCTGGCGATTTAACATTTTTTTTTAAATGACAGTAAAATCAATATTCTCCGGAAACGTTTTTCGAATTCAAGCTTTCCATTTTTCCCACGTATTATGGTAGTTGGACAAGCTATAGTACCAACTTTTGGCCATACCTGTCAAACGTGATTGCATGTTATAAATCGTTGTCACGTCATTCTGCTGCTCTATTTTCTCAATCCATTGTTTAGCTGATTGTGTCTTATTGTCAGGGGAGAACTCTGAAATGCAGTCACTGGTCACTGTCATTCGGACTTCACGCTGTCGAATTAAAACTGCATTTTGCTTAGCTAACTCCTCCAACGTTTCTTCTAGTTCGTTTATTCTTAAGTCAGAGTCGCACGCGCTTGGTGGCGTGTAGGACTTACTATATGTTCGGCTATTATCTAAAGCTGTAGTTTCAGGGTTGCGATCAGAATACATTTTGTAAAATTTGACGATATTTTAGATCTTCAGGCAGGTACATTTTTTGGAGTCTGTCAAGGAATAATGAGATTTGCGCCCTTTAAGACTCTTAATGAACTCAATCACTTTGTGTTTTGTGTCTTCTGAAAGTTTGTGAGGTCGTGTGTTGTGTTTTCCACGCATGTCGACGGGCGATTTCCCAGTTAAAAGCAAAGACTCTCTTACGTATCTAGCTCGACACCATTCCATTGACAGAGAAAAAAGCCTTAATACAAACTGGAACTTCACGAGTAATTCCATTCTCAACCAGTCGGACACGATAGAACATTGATGAGACCACTAAGGTAAGCGTTTTGTTTATTAGGGTTAGGTACCTAATTCGTTGAAATCCAGAAGAATTCTACGACGTTCAAGTTCAGGAACAACAGTAAAACAGCAAAACGTTTACACAAACAGATCCCAGCTCATGGGTAGTGGCACGCAAAATTAGTACCTATTAATTAGTATTAATAAAACGCATTAAAGTGCTGCCTATTTCTGGACTTCCCCTTTGTACCACATAAAAATATAACAAAAGCCATCAGCATTAGCTAAGTTAAATATCTTAAAGTTGTATGACGACAATTTGAGTTTGTAAAGTCAAGCCGACATTAGACTTTGGAACAGGAAGAATTTGTTGCAAATCAAAAACCGCTGCACACAATTCACTATTTACCTTAGCCTCTTCTTTGTCTGCGTTTTTAAATTATTGATGAAAAATGAAAAGGTAAATTCGGTGTTGAAAATGGTTCTGTAAGAACTTTCGGTAGCAGGTTTGACATTACGATTCTCACAGTATTCGAGATACATCTTGGATAAGTGTTGGCGGTAAAAAACGTTTCGATGTATTTTTTCGACAGTAGTGACTTTCAATAGTATCAAATACATTGATGTCTCTTACAGACTGTTTGATAGAATCATCTAGTTTAGAATTTTTTCACACTTTACCTCGTCGATCTTTTGCAACACATGTACTTCCCATTTTTTGGAAAACAGTTTTAACAACTTGTGCACTTATTCCCAAGGTAGTCAAAAAAAGGTTTTACCTTTTCCTTCTTAGTTTCTTAGCACCTTCGTTTTCAATATTATCTTCTTCATTCTTCATTGCTACTCTCGTTTCTATTCTTATCTCTTATCCGTGCTCTAGCCTTTTCTGACATATTTACATGCTTTGAAATGAAATCACGTTGCCTGTTTACGTCTCCTAGTTGCCAATAACTTTCAAAAATCTGACTTCTCTCTTCTTCGCTGCACTTTTGTCTACAGTTGGTACAGGGCGGTTTAATTTGCCTTTTGAGATGATTATTACCTTTCCAGTCCGTATAGTCTTCGCCAAGATTCCGAGATTTCATTCCTTCGCCACTCATTTGGATTTCGCAGTCTTTTTCTTGAAAGTCGTTGGTGTGTTTTCATTGACACTATCTGATGAAGTTTCATTACCTGTTATTGTCCGGTGGATGACGTATTTATTTGTGATAGTCAGAATCATCATCAGTAGCAAACGGATCTTCTTCAGAATCAGAAAGTAACAAATCGTTGTCTAAAACGGAAATACGCCGATTCCTGATCGAATCTGTACGACCTCTTAGACCGATTGAGAGATTATCTATTGATTTGGTATTATTATTTGAAGACTTGGCATTTCGGATGTAATTTTTTTCTGCCGTTTGTTCACAGTTGAATTATGTCATAGTGGAATGAATTAGCGCCAGCAATTCATTTGATGGAGCCTCTTCTTGTATTGTTAAGCTATTTTGAAGAGGTTTGAAATAGGTCGAACTTTCCCAAGGAATTAAAAACGCAGGTGGTTGTAGTGTAGCACTTAGTTCCATTAGTCGAATTAAGCCTTCCAACGGAAGTTCATGCGAATACATGATGTCTGAAATATTAAAAAACATAATGTAGGCAAATCTTGTCTAAAACTAAACTTAGTTAATTTTACCTAACTTTGGAAAATCATAATCTTTGTTGTCGAAAATTGGAATAAACGAAGAAGATTGAAGTATCGTAGTTGGTATCAATGGGTTGATTGGTATCCTCAATACTTTTCTGTGGATCTAAAAATACAATATATGCAATACAATTTGGAAATCATATTATATTACGTACTAGTGCTTAAAGTAATCAACTTTAAACACAGTTTTAAAAATGCAATTGACAATTTCAACGGTTGCGTAGACTGAGTTTACGTTCGATGGTAGAAAAAATCGTGTTGAAAAGCTTTTTTTATTGCCAAACATTTGTAATATTTTCGCGGTTCTGGAATTCATTGCGAATGTTGCATACAAAAAATATGTTCATACCATACAATGCAGAACTATCCTATGTCAACAATTAATTAATACTTAATATTTTATTTTAATAATTATGATGCAGAACTAGCCTATGTCCTCAATTAACGCGGACTTGCGATGTGCCACCTAAAAAGCATAGTTCTGCACTGAATTGAAGCGACCGTTCTGACTTAGGCTAGCTGGTCAGAAATTTAGGTGGAGGGGTTGCCGGGGATTGAAGTTGGGCTCGTTCTGCACCAAAATTCGTCATGCCTGGATCTCTAAGATAGGCTTGTAAGCCCAAATTAACCAAAAAATGGACAGGCTAGTTCTGGATTCAATAAAAGTTGTGTAGTTCAGTATAAGAAATAAAAGGTGAAGAAATAATTATTGCAAGGTGGTGTCTGATTAGCTTAGGGGAATGTGGTGGCTGATTTTCTTCAAATTTCATATTTTTATCAATAAATCAACTTTTTCAGTTTTATTTTTATAGTTTACCTATAAATATATTGATTTTTCTTAGTTTATAATGTTTGATTTATCACTTGCAGCAAGTTTATAATTTCATCTAGATACGGATGGTTCACAAAGCGGATTTAGGAAAGGGCACAGTAACCAAGATCACATTTTCACGATAAAACATATGATGGAAAAAACACAATCAAAAGAAGTTTATATGGCTTTCTTTGACCTTGAAAAAGCTTTCGATAGTGTAGCACAGAAAACAGTTTGGAGTAGCCTACACCAAAGATCGATTCCAGAGTCTAACCACACGAATAAGGAGACTGTACAACCACAATTACAGCTACCTCAGGAGACATAACCTTGAATCCGATACATTCAGAGTCAAAGAAAGACTTGACGAGGTGGAGTACTAAGTCCTCTATTGTTCATAATTCTAATGGACGAAATCATTAAGGCAACGAAAACGTACACTAAAAAGATACATATAGGTTACAACAGGTTGAAACCAATCACCCTGACTGAGTGTGCGTTTGAAGATGACCTAATGATTTGTGCCCCAGAGAAGAGGAATTGCAGAAAAATCTAGATATGGGAAAACGGACTAAAGAGGAAAAACTTAAAAATAAACATACAGAACACAAAAGTAATGACCACTGGACAGGTTAGTTGTATGTTTTACTTGATTGAGTAAACAAGTGTGGGTGACTTAGCAATTTTGTTATTTGTTTTTGTAAAATGTCTGATAGCGAGGCTGGTCCAAGCCACATAATTGCGAAACCAAGGTGGCGGAAAAAGAGATGAAACGATAATTTGTTATTTTTACTGTACAAATAAGAGAGAAAATTTTGCCGACAAAATTTGTTTTGATTAACGCACCTCTTGACGCACCTGGAAATAATTAAAATTTTGTCGCTGTAAAAATATCTAGAGAGTTTTGTCCAGGTAGTAGTTTTGCCAGTAGAAAACAGGCCGTTGCTATGACGTTTTGCTACTATAAAACACGCGAGTGAAATGGTCATATTATAATTTGCTTGATGTTGCGTATTTTGGCAGGAGCCGCAGTCGCGTAATAATAATAGTAATAATAATTATTATAATAATAATGGTGATCGGAAACTTATTATTGCAGGCTGTCTTCTGCAGAGTTACTAGAGGCAGTAGAACAGTTATGAGATGAAGAGCCATTTGTTGCTTCAGATGAAGAGGAATATATTCCAGAGGTGGTATCAGGTGGCGACTCCGAAGAATCTGATATCGAAGAGGAGCCTGTAATGGAGCAAGAAGATTCTGAATCCGATAATACCGCCGACGAAGAAGAAGCGCCTACACAAACATCCTGGGCTGGTAAGGATGGCACTCAGTGGAGTGACGCACCAACAACACAAAAGCAAACATTAGGTCGTAACATTCTCCGCGAAAAAGCGGCCCACCATCCTTTAGTCGTTCATATACGGCCCGAGAAATTTGCAAGTCTATATTGTCTCAAAAAATATGTTCCTTAATACTCAGGTATTCTAACCGAAAAGGTGGAAATATAAATAACGAATATAACCAAAAAATGGCAGAAAAATTTTAACCTCCCAACAGACCAACCCCGAAAGTATTTATTACATTCACTGAAATATAATTAGATGCATTTTTAGGAATTCTCATTGCTGCTGGATTACACAGGTCTAACAGGGAACACGTATCTGAAATGTGGAAGCAAGCGTCATTACCTCTATTTCGTGCTGCAATGTCTCGTGTTCGGTTTAAAATGTTTCTCAGATTTATTCGCTTTGATAATCAGAACACTCGTGCTGAACGCACCAAAACAGATAAAGCTGCACCAATTAAAGATATTTGGATTATGCTAAATTCGAACTTGGCAAAAAACTACAAGCCAAAAGAAAGTATAACTGTGGATGAACAATTGTTTCCTTGCAGAGGATACACTAAGTTTACCCAGTACATTCCGTCGAAACCAGCAAAATATGGTATAAAATTTTTTCGGGCTTGCGATTCAACAAATGGTTATCCTTTACAAGGTCAACTGTATACTGGAAAACCGCCATGTGGTGAACGTCAGGTAAATGTCGGCGAGCGTACAGTTTTGGATCTAGTGGCAAAGTATAAGGGATCGGGAAGAAATGTAACAACAGTCAACTTTTTTACAAGTTTGTAACTGGCTCGTACTTTGAATTCATGGAATATGACTTTGGTAGGTACTCTTAGAAAAAATGAAGCATTTTTACCTCCTAATATGCAGCCATCTAAAGATAGACCTATAAATTCAACCATTTTCGCATTCAACAAAGATGCAACATTATGTTCCTATGTTCCAAAGAAAAACAAATCTGAGTCATTCTTTTATCAACGATGCACAAAACAGGTCAAGTGGATGATACTGCTGTTGCAAAGCCTGAGATAATAAGATATTATAATAAAACAAAAGGAGGCGTTGACACCATGGATAAGATGCTAAGCGAGTATACAGTAAAACGTTGAACAAATCGATGGTCATTAGCATTTTTTTAACATGATTGACGTTGGTGGTTTGGCTTCTTACTGCATTCACCAGGAACACAATCCAAATTTTAGAGCAACTGATCAACGTCGTAGGTTTCTAAAAGACCTTGCCAATAACCTGTGCTTGCCTGCCGTTCAAATGCGTTCCCTTATTCCAAAACTTGTCGGTAATTATTACACACGTCAGTCACTAGAAATGGTTCTTGGTCGGCAAATAGTCGATCCCATTGTTGCTCCACAAAGGGAAGAACCAAGGCGTGATGCTTCTGGGCGCATTATGGTGGTTGGTAAATGCCAAATTTGTCGAGAGCTAAATCACAGACAGAGGAAGACCCGTAAAGCGTGTAAATCCTGCTTCAAACCAGTTTGTAATGAACACTCTGTAGATCAAACTTTATATCAAAAGTGTAAGCAATAAAAAATCTGACCTTACGTATAAGACTACCTTGTTTTTTGGTACTATTTATACAATAAACAAATACTATATAAATTTTGAGTTTTCATTTTTGCTATAAAATATTTATTTGCATTTAAAACTGATAGGGGTACCCAAACCGTCATTTGCAGGTGATAAAAGTTTGCCCCTTATTAATTTTAAGAATCGCCAACAAATATAACTCAAATTGTAATATTTTGTTAAAATAACCTAGCATAGAAATATCACGGAATCACACACCTCAATGGATTTAAACAAAATAAATATTCATATCCAAAAGCTGAATGGGTACCAGGGTACCCATTTAGTCACATAAAGGTTAAAGATACAAGAGGAAGAAATCGAGCAGTTAGACGTATTTAAATACCTTGCTGTAAAGATAAATAAAAATGGAAAT
Source organism: Lochmaea crataegi (assembly GCA_947563755.1). NCBI lineage: Eukaryota > Metazoa > Arthropoda > Insecta > Coleoptera > Chrysomelidae > Lochmaea > Lochmaea crataegi. The sequence continues at coordinate 35,395,243 of OX387433.1, read as the reverse complement.
GAAGATATTGAAATAAACAAAAGGATCACCAATGCATCAAAACTTTATCATTCATTATCATGATAATTTATAGGAAAAAAGGAAATCAGTACCAAAACCAAAATTACAGTAAATAAAACAGTCTATCGGCCAATCGTTACTTATGGAAGTGAAAGCTGGATACTGACACAGAAATCCAAAAGTCGAATCCAAGCAATGGAAATGAAATCTCTGAGGAGAATGAAGGGTATAACATGAAGAGATCGGATAAGAAACGAGGATGTGAGAAAGGAACTGGAAGTAGAACCACTACTCGAAGTATTAAATAACCAAAAGCTTAAGTGGTTCTGACACTTAACAAGAATGAACAACAGACCAGTCAGGGATGTGTGAAGCCCGAGTTAATACAAAAAGGAAGAGAGGAAGACCTAAGAAAACTTGGAACCAAGAAGTTGCAGAAATATTGGAAAGAAGACATATAAGATGGGAAGATGCACAAAGGATGGCAAAAAATAAAAAGGAAAGGGCCAATTTCATCTACGAACAAAAAATTTAGATACAGATAGCTACCTTTCCACCTTCGGGTCTAAAAAGGGTTTTTTATTATATATATATATATAATTTCATACTTACCACCATTGTAGTAGGCCTACAAGTCCTTCTCATGGTCCCACTATCTGACAGGTGGGCTACGTTGCCACATCTAGTAGTCCAGCCTTGTGTTAGAGGTGGCCATGACCGTTTGGGTCAAACATTGTGAATGGTTTTAACTTTTTATAACCAGTACTCGCTAAAAATCGCCTTATGAAACTTCAATTTCATATATCAGGGATTCAAATGTTTACCGAGGTCAACAGAAAGTTTTGAACTTGTTACTTTTCAAACTAAATTAACATAATATGTTATACTAGGTTTTTTAAATTACCAGACAGACGTTTTCCTTTATTGCCCAATCTGTATTTTAGTCGTTTTTTAAATAAAATAAATATTGCACCAAAATCAGCAATAAGGCTGTTCTATCCATTTTTATGGCAAACAATTATACAGAGTGGCCAAGAAAAAATTAAAATACAAAGGAAATGGCCACAAAAGATCAAGTAAAAGAGAGAAATGTGTAGCAGGTTTTAGGAGAGTTAAACAATTTGAGAAATAAAACAATTTTTTATATGTTACAATGTACAATTTATAGAAAAAAATTTAGCTCCCTAGGTATAAACATATTAATACTTAAATACAGAATAACATTAGTACTTTATCTAAATTGGTGTACGCTTATCCTTAAACCAATACAATCTTTTCCAACCTCAGAAACTTTACAAACAGTACATAAAGTTCCCTTATATTTGGGTAAATAAGAAGTTCCACACAGAGGACATTTTTCTTCTGCTTTTCCTCTATAGATCGGAGTATAAGAATGTCCACATAAGTTGAAAGGATTATGCTCATCATACAGTAATTGAAATTCGTCTGTAAGATTAGAATCGCAAGCTTGTAAGATCTTTCTGGCTTGTTGCGCCACTTCCGGTCTG